>OY744483.1:140194300-140794300 GCA_963556165.1 Tipula helvola | reverse complement strand
TAAGTCTCTTTAGTAATAATTTTTCAAAGAGTTTTGACATGATTGGCAGCAGAGAAATTGGCCTGTATGATTTTTTATCGTTAGGTGGTTTATCAGGTTTTGGTATCATGATTACTTCTGCTACTTTCCATTGATTCGGAACATATTTTAACCGAAGGCTCGCATTGATTATGTGTAGTAGCTTACGAAATCCTTTGTTAGGTAGAGCTTTGATAATTTGGCAAGTAATCAAATCATACCCTGGGGCTTTTCTAACATTCATGTTACTTTTCACTTCTTCTTTTAATTCTTTGAGAGTTACTGGCCGTATTTCAAACTCATCCAGCTTGTGAATAGATATTATATTTTCATTGGCAGTTTGTCTTGGTAGTGGTTGGAAGGTTTCCTGGAGATACTCCGCAAATAGATCAGCCTTCTCTTTGTGGCCTCTTGCCCAGGTTCCATCATCCTTTTTAAGTGGAGGCACTTGCATTTTGGGTCTTTTGAGTCCCTTCGTCGCCTTCCACAGTGAGTAATCAGAATTTTTTTCATCAGTTAGGCTAACTAGATATCTGTTGATTGATTCATTTTTAACTTCTTTAAGAAGGGATTTGAGGCTGTTACATAAATTGTTAAGAATTGTTTTGTTTTCCGGTGTTCGATTAATTTGCCAGGTTTTACGAGCTCGTCGTTTTTCTCTTACCAACTCTCTAACTTCCATTGGGTAGGATATGTTAAGCGTCTTCTTATTTTGTAAAATGGGAGTGCTTGCCAATGCAGCATAGTGAATTATTTCATTGAGTTGCTCCAATTCGTCTTCCAACTGTCGAGAATTTCTTATCGGTACCTGGAGATTGATTTTGTCCTCCATTATTTCACGAAAGAGATCCCAGTTTGTTTTTGAATTTGTTAATCTGGGTGCACTTTCCCTTTGAATTACAGTTTCACTGACTGTCATGATAACCGGTGAGTGATCCGATACTAGAGAATTGCTGTTTTCAATGTGAATATAGTTCTGAGATATACCTCTTGCTACATAAAAGTCGATTAGGTCCGGTATCTTAGCTTCGTCACTGGGCCAGTATGTTGGGGAACCACCAGAGTAAAATTCACATTTTGATGTCTGGGCTGCTTGAAACAATTCTTTACCCTTTGACGTCGTAAGTCTAGATCCCCAATAGGTGTTTTTTGCATTAAAGTCTCCTCCAATAATAAAATCACGACCTAATGATTTAAATAGTTTAATGTAGTCCTCCCTTTTCAAGTTATGCCGGGGAGGACAGTATATTGCGGAGACAGTAAGCTGTCTGTGTTTAATGTGAATCCTAACAGTGGTGACTTGCATTGTTTCTTCTTCGATTTCTGTTTCTACATGGTGTTTTATATTTTCTTTTATTAGTAATGCTGAACCACCTCTTGCTCTTTCTGCTGGATGAATGGAATGATATAAGTTATAACCCCGGATTTTAACAAACGAAGATTTAACAAAATGGCTTTCGGATATTAGAAAAATGTCGATTTTTTCTGTATTTAAAAATATTTCTATTTCTGGAATATGTTGCATAAGTCCATTCGCATTCCAGATTGCTATTCTGAAAGTTGTGTTCTTACTTAACATTTTTTATCGGATTGCGTTGTGGGAGTTGCATTTTCTTCAGTTGATCAAATATCATGTTGTTCAGGTTACTTTGGTCATCTAGCCGCTTTGTAATAGCTTCGATGCTGATCATAATGTTTTCCATAATTCGATTATTTTCAGAGCCCATATATTTGGTTGAACCCGAGCCTTTCACTACCTGAGCAAATGTTCTTCTTTGCCCTGCGTTGCTTGGTTGTGGATTTTGATCCATCTGATTTGATGGTTGAATCCTTCGAATTTCATGATTTTGCGATTGATTTCGTGATTTATCTCTTAATTTTTGTAGGTGTTTAGCAACCTCACAGCCCCGATAATTGGCCGGATGTTGGCCTTTACAATTTATACACTTAGCTGGTACATCTCTCCCTATTGTACATGCCTGGGTAAAATGTTTACCTGAGCATTTTACACATCTCGGATCCCGGCTGCAATATTTTTGGGTGTGATTAAATCCCTGACATTTCTTGCATTGTGGTATGCGTGTAGTGGTTCTCCTCATAGGTTCAATTTTTACCTTCATGTGAAGAATTGCTTTTATACCATAAATATTTTGAACATTTTCTGAGTTATCAAATACTAGCATAAAAAGAGGGAGTCCCCTTTTATTGAAAGTTGGGTTTCCTTCTTGGTTTTCTATTCTCTCTTTTTTAATCATATTCACAGCATCTAGTATTTTAAGACCTTTATTTTTTAAGTCTTCCATTATTTCTTCGCTTGAGCAAGTGTGATGCAAACCTCTTGCCATAACTTTTATCGGACGAGCCTGTTTGTCCTCATAGGTAAACCACTGATACTTTTCAGCATTCAGCTTCATAGATAATGTTCTATAGGTTTCTGAGTCCAGAGTATTAATTTTCCAAACGTCATTGTTTAGCGCTGTTACCTTATATTCTTTGTCAGTAACCGATTTCATCAGTGACTGAATTATTGGGTAACTGGTTACTCCCACGATACTTATTGGTGGGGGGTTTTTTTCTTTCGGTTGCACCAGTTTTGGTGCAATGTTCTTGGTAGATTTACTACCTTTCGGTTGATTGGCCTCAGGTTGGACAACTTCCGGTTCGGTACTTGTAGTTCCACTAACATTTAGTTGTTCAACCTCAGGTGACGATTCAGCTTTTCTTTTCTTACCCTTCCTGGAATGTTTTTTTTTTCTTCTTTAGGATCCAGTTCGTCTCCCTTTCTAATTCATCCTCATCAGTGAGATAGTTGACTTTCTTTGGTTCAATACTCTCTAATTCGCTTTGTTCTTTAGCATCCCGATTCATTTTTAGAAGTTCATTTTCTCGCTTTAGATACTCAATTTCTTCGCTTAGCTTGGCAAATGATTGCTCCATCTTCTGTAGCCTCTCAAAGAGATCCATATTTTCCTTTTCTAGGTCAACAGTTCTTTCACTGAATTTTACTGCTCGCATTGTAAAATTTCCGCTGGCATCACTTCTTTCATGGAGTGTTTGGCCCTCCTCAAAATCCATAGGGCCAGCCTTCGAAGAGGATGGATCCCCCCCGAATGTATTGTCCAGTCGACTGACTGGAGTACCACTTGGGGTAATAACTTTCTCGGACTTATGCATTGCATAGAGTCTTGCTGGTGATCGTGGCACTATGGAACTTCTTCCAAATGGATTTACAGAACTTATCACCTCTGAAGTATTGCGGTCATTGGATAACGACGACTGGGAGCCCGCTTGCTCACCCCTCAAAGTCGCCGGCACTGGGTATCCGTTTCCCTGCGCCGTAAGGTTTTCTCCGTTAGAGTCCCCCATATTGGTTATTATATTCAGGGAACCACCCCTAGCTAGTTTTGGTCCACGAATGGTATTTTATTTCCCATTTACCCTCCGACAAGTCGGTTAGGGTTTCCCCCTATCCGCCACCTGGGGACGCGCCCGATGGGAGACTAGCAGCTCCACACGAGGTTTAATTTATGAACATTTTTTAATTGATGTAGATAACAGCGTTTTGGAAGACTTTGAGTTCGTGAAACATAATTTTGAGCCTTGGGATGAATTAGTACCGAAATGGCGAAACTCTTACTCTGAACGCTTAAAATTATTGAAAGACTCCAAAATTTCCACCCTTCAGTATATTGAGGATTTTCCTGCTTTACGTGAATGCGACGAGACCCAACTAACTGAACTGGTAAATAAGCTTTTAATTATTTAAAACAGTTTAACTTTAATTTTTTCTAATTTTAGCTTAAAATTGATGCCGAATTAGCCTGTCCTGCTACTCAAATATTAAACATTGCTGTAAACTGGGACATTTATTACAAAAAAATCATACTTCTTGCAAAAAAATCAACAGATTTATCAGTTAAATCATTATGTGCTCTTGTTGACAGATGCACTGAAGGTACATACATAACTATTCTCGTGTTAGAATTTAAATGTAACAAACTTATACTTGTAATATTCAATTTATAGAAAATAATAAGTCTTTGGAATTTGTTCTGTTGCCATATATTTTTCCATATTCAAGAACAACTAAAAGAACCATCCACGAAAATAGTTTTAAAATAACTAAAATTGAGAGCCAAGAAAATTTTGTTGCTTACTTTAAGGTAGGTTAATCAAATCCGAAAGATGTTAACATATTTTTTTTTTATTTATTTATTTTTATTTCTATACAGACGATTCAAGAAGCTGAAGATTTCGAGCAGAAACTATTAGCTAAGAAGAAAGGGTTGCAGCCTCGAGTTGTAATTATTGGGGATGTAACATCCCAACTGGTAGCATATGTCACGCTAGTTGACAAAAAATTTAAATTTGATGACGTTAAGCAGGCAGTGAAAACTTGCTTTTACATGTTTTACGCACTGGATATAGCATATCCAGTTGAGAGCGTGTATATATGGACATTCATGCAGCTACATATTTTTGGGGTACATTTTTCTAATAATAACAAATCACTGCCGGGTGCCGGCCATATCGGTCGTGGAATCAATAAATAACGATCTGGTGAATTTATAAGCTGTTATATGAATATAAGATAAGTCAATAGTAATTTTAAATTTTTTATTTAATTTTAAGTACCTATTTTGTATACTCGTTGAATTAGAGTGTGAATGAATTTGAAAATATTATTTTTGAGTTAATCCAGATATTCTAAAAATGAAATTTGCTTGCTATATTTGTTTAAAATCATTCTGTGAAGCAAATATTTACAGATTTGTTTGCATGGAAGTTGATTGTGATAGAGTGTTTTCAAATATATTTAATTTGGTGAAGCATACACGTCGTGACCATTCGGAAAAATCAAGTCTAGTTTCTATTTTAGTAGATAAAGAATTAACTAAAGTTGAAAATAATTCTAAAGACCAGCAGCTAGCAGAAAATTTTCCAGTTGATAATCAGCAGTGTATTACAGTTCCACCCAATAATTTTTTAAAAATCATACTTCAGTTGCTGGCGAATGAAAGAATTCCTAGGACTACTATTTTCAATATTACAAAGGGACTAACTGATTTTTATAACGGTCAGTTAACAAAAATTATGAGTCTTATTGAAAATAAATCTTCTAATCATTCTTCAGAGATTTCAGGTATTTTAAAGTTAATTTTTTCTGAAACGTCAATTCATTCAGAGCATATGATATTTAAACAGCTAAAATCTCAAGAAATTTTTATAAATTATAAAACTTACGTAATATCTCAAGATGAAACTTTTGAGTATTCCAATGATAATAGTATAAACTTAGTTTCCAACCAGTCCGTAACTAAAATTGTGTGTTTGGATCAATTATTTTCGGTATTATTTTCCAAAACTAAGATTTTAGAACAAATAAACGAATATCTTGAATGTATTCAAAAGAATGAATTAACAATATTTAACATCGTACAAACTGCTTTTTGGAAAGAGAAAGTCCGAACGTGCAATCCATGTAATTTAGACGATATTTTACACTTACCATTAATGATTTATTTTGATGATTTCGAACCGTTAAATCCACTAGGGTCGCATTCAGGTATCTTTAAATTAGGGGCAGTTTATATAAAATTAATGGAACTTCCTGATAATTTGGCATCAAATCTATCTAGCATATTTTTATCAATGATTTTTTTTTCTCAAGATAAACAAAAATTTGGAAATTCGAAAATATTTTAGCCATTGATAGATCAATTAAATTTATTGCAAACTGATGGAATAAAATTTAAATTCAAACATTATAATTGTATAAAATTGATTCCTTGTGTTATTATAGGAGACAATTTGGGAGTTAATTCTATATTAGGTTTCACAGAGTCTTTTAATAGTAACTTTTACTGCCGGATATGTAAATTACCGAAAATTGATATGCAGGTCAAATGTGAAGAAGACATCGATAAAATAAGAACTCCGCAAAATTATCAAGAAGATTTAATATTAAATAATATTTCTGAAACGGGTCTAAAAGAAAATTCGATTTGGAATAGTATGATTGATTTTCACGTAACACAAAATTATAGTCTGGACTGTTTTCATGATTTTTTAGAAGGCGTTTGTCATTATGTTCTACTGTGTGTTCTGAACAATTTAATTAAAGCAAAACTCACATCAATTCACGAAATTAACCAAAGACTTCAAATTTTTAATTTTGGAAAACATTCCAAAAATAAGCCTCCTTTGTTTAACATAGACTGCTTAAAAGCAAATAAAATTCGCATATCTGGCTCCGAAATGTATGCTTTAATAATATACTTCCCTTTAATAATTGGGGACAAAATTTCATATTCAAGCGAGGATTGGAAACTTTTAATTACTTTAAGAGAAGTAATTTCCATTGTTTTTAGTAAATATGTCAATAAGCAAACATCTCAATATTTAAAAATTCTTATTTCTGAATTAAATTATCTCTATAAAAAACAATCGAATAGTAATTTAAAGCCTAAATTTCATTTGCTTTCACACTACGCAAGGGTGATTGATAAAATAGGCCCAATTTCGGCTCTAAGCACTATACGATTTGAATCAAAACATCAAATATTTAAAAAAACTTTGTTTTTATCTAATAATCGCATAAATATTCTACAAAGTTTAGTAGTCAAAAACCAATTGACCCTCGCTAATTTCATATTGAATTATAGCAATGCCTTAAGTGAAATAAAATATTTTGCATTTCAAAATATACCTTTAAACTTATCTTCTAAGTTTAAATTTACTTATAACGATTCTAAAATAGATGTATTGAAATATTTAGAGCTATACGACGTGTTGCTTAAAAATGGAAGCATTGTTTGTATTGGAACTCATTTAGACGCCGATCCAATATTTGCTCTTCTTCATTACGTAATAATTTATAAAAAAAATTTATTTTTATGTCTTCAATCAATTGATACACTTTATTTCGATCAGCATTTTTTTGCATATCGTGTTGAAAAAACTGATAATTTTTTTACCTTGTCTATTGAAAAATAAGTGCAAACGGGGATGAATATATTATTTGGGATAACTAATTAAAATTATATTTTAATAATAAATAGGGTTTACGGTGTAAATATTAAGTGTTACTAGAATTGTATTAGATATTTAAGAATTGGCAGTTTTATTGAAATAATAAATAAATAAAAAAAAAAAAAAATGTCAATTTTTAATTTACTTTACAGAATAAGAAAAAATTACCGTTTGTATTTTGGATAATGTTATTATTGGGTAATTTAATAATTAGTAAATTAATCTAAAAAAGTAATTTACTAGTTTTAATTATATAAATAGTAAATAATTGTATTTTTATCAATTTACTATTTATGATAGTTACTCAATATGTATTAATATTACCCAAGATACAAACCTACGTAAAATATTGTTACTTAGGGGCATGATGCCTTCACAATAATGTCTCTGACAATATAATGATAGGTAATACAATCGTCATTAGTATTTATAAAGGTTATGATACCTTCAAATTTAACTAACTGAGACCATACATGTTAGTGGCGACGGCCCCATTACAGGATAAACAACCGCATGTTGTGAGGTTATTGTAACCGAATATCGTTTATCTAAACTGCAAATTAGTGTATTTCAGGACTTTCTCACATTTCTGTTGACTTCGCATTGGGCAACAAGATAACCAAATGAAATTTATTTAAACATCAATTTCGGTTAATCTAACATCAAAACCAAGAAGTTTTAAGAACCGAAGAATTGGAGCTGGATGGATTCGAAGTCGTCATAACCTCGTCATTTTTGTGCGTGTACTGGTGTATAAGCCAAAGAACGGCTGCCACTCCTAGTAATCAACAGCAAACGATGTAATTAAATTGGCAGCTTAATTTGTTGGTATGGTATTTTTGGCAGCTTGATTTGATTGTGCCCTCAAGTGTGAGTGTCGTTCTGTGAGATATCTAGGCTTATCAATCCTTGATTGAGGCTCTTAGCTCGAATCCACTTGTTTCAAGATGAAATGGCAGTGTAGTAGCTTTCTTCATAAACAATCACTTTCCTCATCAATGTCAAAAGGGAACGCCTTCAATAATTTTTCCACGCGATGCAACCACGTGGGTCAATTCACCTAAGTCGGTGTTAGTACATATTATTCAATTTTGGGTACTTCACGTGATTGGTTAATTTACCCCTGTTGTTACTGCGCTGTTTTTTGAGGCCGCATACGAATGAAACTATTTGACAAATTTAAGTGCTTTGATCGTGCTTTCTTATTTATTGGTCACTTTGTTGGTAAATTTTACTAAGTTAGTGGATATAGATCTGCCAGATATAAATCCGTGTTACGCGAAAGCTATATGCCGGGCCAATATAACTTTGAAAAGTTACATTAAGCCCCTTTATCGAGGTGGCAGTAATATATAGCTACTGTGCTGGAACGATTGCCACGAATCAAAATCGACGCTATAGACGACGTTCGATGGCACCATTTGATTGATATCGGTATTGAAAGCAAACATGTTGCAATGTAGCATTGTTGCAATAATGAAATGCCGGTAAATTATTTGTTGTAATTTATTTGCCTGATACAAATGCAATGTATACCCGAGCCCTTGCAATCCGGACGAAAATTTGGAATACATATAGTGAGTCAATAACAAAAAAAAAACGAAACACATTTTTATTTATTATGTTCAAAACATTTATTTTATAAACAGACATGTTTATTTAAAATACAGACAATCAATGTCTTATAATGATGGGCGCGCTTTTAATAATTTCGAAAACAACCAACACGGACAAATCAAAATTTAAAACAAAACGATCAATAAATTTATTATAAGGCGGATCCAAATATTTCCGGCTTTGATTTCGTATATTAGTCGCAGACGTTTAAATTAAGCTCAAAGGTGGAATTACGTTAAATAATTAATCAGCGGCTATTAATATCAAATGTCATGGTGAGGTAAATAAATGTGTACACGGTGATTCGGATTAAGGTTTTAGTTTTTTTTTCCATTTGACGAGATGATATAATTAAGAATGAAGGACGACGATGTTACACAAGATCGTTAATATTTTTTTGTGTTTTTGATTTAGTTTTGGTTGAGATCGATATTAAAACTTTATGTCTCAAAACCTGGATAAATAATTTTTTCAAATTTATTTATTTTTCTGGGGAAAGATCAAGAAGGTCAAAATTTTATATATACCAACTTTCAAATAACCAAGTATATTTATAGATATACCCGGCTATATATATAACACGTTTATAAACGGAATTAATTTTTTTTATGTTTGACTTTTAAATTTATGTATTTTTATGCGCCTTAACCATAATATTATATATCCCCAAAAGATATGTAAAACGACCGTTCGTTAATTTTTATTTTTTGGAACACAACAACACAGCGAACAAACAAAAAAAATTCTAGTCACGCGAAATTTTAAATTATTTGCGAAATCAAATTAAAAACAAAATTTTTTAATTTTTTTTTATTTTTTTGGTCATATGATTCACGATTTTTAACGCGTGGACATAAGTCGCAGGTTTCTTGTGTCTCTTACATAAATAAATATGCAAATAAGTTTTTTTTTTGGTTTTAAAAATATTATTTTGTGATGAGGAAGTAGCTCCAAAAATCCAATCCTTCGCTATTTTGCGGTATTGCGTAAAATGCGTGTGTTCCGCCCCAAGTATGGTAGGTGATTTAGTACGATTACACATTATTGATCGATCTGTGTTAAATAAATTTTTGGATTACATTATTTATCGTGTGTGGTTAATTATAATAAATTTAAATGTTTATTGGTATTGTACATCTCTATATATACGATCATACGATCTGTTTACATATAGCTAACTCCGGTGATAGTTTCAATTCTGCGGACCTTATAATGATAACCAATTCGTGGTGTTGTTGGAACTGCTATATACTCCCAATTACTACTTGCAACCGCCGATGCCAACTTTCCACGGAGTTCTGGGTACGCGGGAAATTGCTATTAATATCAACCAAAATTGTCCAAAAATTTGGAGAATAAGCGCGTTTTCGTTGTGATCTATTCTTGGTTTTTATCCCGGGAAAATTTGCTGGTACAAAAGCTAAGCTTTTTCGCATTCGAATTTGTAAAGAAAATTTTCATCGTTCCCATATTTAGTAATAAAACCTTGCGCCTGAACCTTTCGCCAAATTATCTGTCCAAACTGGAACAAACCCTTTAAATTGAGCCTCTGGGAAGTACATTTTTAAAGCCGATATGCTTGTCTTTTCGAAGTTCGATATTATAACTTTAGGCTTCAAATGACATTCCATTCGCTTTCTAATTTACAAATTTCATTAAAAGTCTCGAAATATGCGGCTTCAGTTTTCGAACTCATCACACAGAACAATAATGGAACAATTCGATGATGAATACTGAAACTACCTCGAACGTCCCATCCATAAGCTAACATTCTGCTTCTCCCAGGATTTTAAGGGTTGATTGCATTCCTAACAAAATAATTTTTTGATTATCGAAAAAAAATTCCGAAAGTACAAATAGTTCTCTTTCTAAATATTTTACATTTTCCGGAATGCTTATATTCAAAATGCCAACAGTACAGCGATTTTGGTCGCAAAATGAGGATTGATTTGAGTATTACCGGAAGGAAATAGTATTGGTAAACTGTATTGGTGTCGAATGTCCATTTTTTCTTTCAGTTTTCCGTTTAATATGATGCAAATAAGAGAGATAAAATGACGCGAGGGACAACATGATACAAATAAGAGGAATACGCTCAGAAGAGAACGATTGAGAGGATGTATTAAATACTGAGGAGACTGATGCCCGTCTCATGAAAAAAATCGACGAGCGAGACACAACATGACGGAGTTAAAAATTCGTGATCTCGTAAGCCCAAAAGCAATCGTACCAACTTTTTTTTTTGCTTTTGCTCAATATGTTTTCATGCATATATGCATTTGTTTTATGCAGCTGTCAAAGTGTCGAGTATAAGCAATACATTTTTTTATTTGATAACGGAGTACATAATATGTTAATAATATTTTATTTGATTGTGTATTTATTAAAAATATTGATTTATAATATGAACGTGTCTGAAGAAGAGCTTCGGTTAATAATGAAATTAAAACAGAGTGGCTGCGAGATATTATGGCAGCTACATAAGTCATCCGCTGTATAAAAATAACTCATTAAGAAGATTGACCTGGACTGATGTAGGCGAAGCGCTGGCGAAGTATAGCAGAGTGAAGAAGTCTTTACGGTATGTTAGTGGTAGCTGTCATAAACAAATAAGTCCCAAAATAAAGGATTTCCTGGCAGAAATGAAGTATTTTAACGATGACGATGAAGAAGAGTAAGTATAAGTAAAGTAAATATGGGAAATTGTAAATCGTTATTTTAAACTCGAAATCATTGGCACATGCAAATGATGTCGACTGACATTCCAAACCGTCAAATCAAATTGTTGACCCAATGGTTTCACCTGCAGTAGCAAAATTATTAAAAAATAGTTGGAAGGACACAAAAATTACAAATCGGTCCATTATATTATAAAATTGAAGTTTTTAGAGTAAAATTATATCAATTTCAACAGAATTTTCGAAGAATATGATAATTTTAGTAGAGCCGAAATATTTCTAAATAATTTTGATACAAAATTTGGCCAAAATTTGATTTTACGGTTTGGAATGCCTAGCGACATCACTTGAATGTGGCTATGTTTTAAATGATTACATGGTGGTAAATGCTACATATACTTTGATTCTGGATCGAAAGAGAGTCTATTGAATGGCCTAAAACTGAGGCTCGACCAGTGGCGTAACTACAAATTTTGGGCCCCACCGCAAAACTTAATGTGGGCCCCTAGACTACCCTCTAGTGATGGGCTAATTTACATCACTAGCACATCACTACTACCCTCCCCGCACCTTGCATGTTGCATATATTTTCCTTCAGAATTATTAAAAAGATCGATCGTTCCGCTGTTGCGACCATCGCAGGTAACGTAAGAGATTATAATAAACATGTTATTACCTGCGAAACACTTGAAGCTGCTATAGGAAATTGTATTATTAGAACTTCAGCGAATTCAAGTATTGATGGAATTTCCTCGTTAAGCATTGACTTTACTATCACCATTTGTAGCGGAAACTCTTCCGATAGGTCGTTTTTATATTTTTCTTGTATCGCTCCTGCAGCCTTCATGAGATCATCGTCATTCGTTTCCACAAATTTATCTGGCTACAGACAACATTTTAAATCAAAATTTAATATTTTATTGTTAAATTTTGACTTGAAATGTAGAAAACCATATTGTGGAGAGTATGAAACAGTTCTCCATTACAAGAGCAAAGACTACGGGACACGCGTTGCGGGCCCCCATCGTTGTGGGCCCCCCCGCAGTGCGGGGTTTGCTTCCTTGTAGTTACGCCGCTGGGCTCGACTCAAAGGTAGTTTTATGGAATTAAGAAAGTAATCAATAGTTGGTTGAAATTAAGATAAGATAAATGGGAGGTTGAAAAGAAGGTTTAAAAGTTTTGGACTCATTTTTTATACTTTGCACGATTATATTGAAATTTTTTGATGCATGTTAAGGTTGATCTAAGGGTAATCAATTACCCATTTTCATTTCATTGAATTATAACAAATCATTAATTTATTATTTTTAATATTTGTAGAACAACAGAAAGCAATCACACCGTTATCGCAGCCCAGACCGACAAGTATAGTGCCCTCGCAATTAAAGCCGATTAATTCAACGATATCGCAGCCAAGGATATTAAGTCAGCCAAGATCGTCTTCACCATCTACACCAGGACCTTCGCAGCACACATCATCAAATTTAATTACATTAATATTAAAGCCCATGGGGTCAAGTACAATGTCTTCACAAATCAAGCTCACGAATTCAGCATTATCGCAGACCAGATTGATGTCCGCCGAAACCATTTACTCCAACTCCTTCGATATCGCTGCCCAAGTCGTCATGTGCAGTGTTCTTACAATTAAAGCCGGCTAATCCGACGATATCACAGCCAAGGATATCAAGTCAGCCAAGATCATCTAGACCATCTACATCAGAATCATCAGGACTTTCGCAGCACACACCATCAAATTTAATTACATTAATATCAAAGCCCATGGCGTCAAGTACAGTGTCTTCACAAATAAAGCTCACTAATTCAGCTATATCGCAGAGCAGAACAGCAAGTTCGCCAAAATGATTTACTCCAACTCCTTCGACATCGCTGCCCAAGTCGTCATGTGCAGTGTTCTCACATATAAAGCCGGCTTTTTCAGCAATATCGGAGCCCTTGGCGTCAAGTCAGTTAAAGCAATCTACTTCAGAAATAGCACAGCACACACCGTCAACTCCAGCTCCTTCGACATCGCAGCCCAGACCATCCAGATCAACGTCACGGAACAATAACAAAGCTCAACGCTTCTTTGACGATACTGTTATTGAAGTGAGCGACGAGGATATTGATGTCCCAACGATCGTAGAACCATCAAAGAAAAGGCAGCGGAAAAATGACCCTTTCGAAACAAGAATAGATGCTTTACTTACAAGATTGGATAAGCACCATTTAATTACATCTAAACTACTCAAGTTGGCAACTCAACAGCCAGATCCGGGCAACAAAATTAGTCCGGGCCTCAACTATGCCATGGATGTAGAAAAAAAGGTACTCAGCTGGAGTGAAGATCTCCAAGAAGAGCTGATGACCTGTTGGAGAAAATCAGTGGAACGAATTGATGCCAAAAATTTAACTAAATAAGAAGAAAACGTGATATTTATTTTATGAACATAATTATTTATTGTCAAAGACAATAAGAATTAATAATAATAATTAATATTTAAATAAATTACAAAATAATGAATTCCTATTTACAAAACTAAATTTTTACTTATTAAAATGTTGTCCTCCATGTTCCCTGTGCCAGATATTTTTCTATAACAACTTAAAAATAAATCAAATTGGCAAAATAGATTATTTAAATTCAGATTACCCACCCACTAGTACACCGTTGACTCTTGCCATGGTAGAACATTTACAGCGTTGAAATAATACTTAAATTTTGCCCGTACATCAGCAGATATCCTGTTAGGATTATTTGAACCCACTCTTCGAATATCATCCATTCCTTGGGAATTACCAACATCTCGCCAATTCCCCAGTCGCAAATTACCGCCTTCTTCGGTATCAACCATATCGTTCATTATATAATTGAATATTATTTGGTTGTCCCGAAGCCAATTGATTGAAGCCCGCTTAAATTGGTCGCCGGTATATTCGCCATTTCGCAGCCAATATGCCAAAGGCATTTTCAACTACACGCCTGGCTCGGGACAGGCGGTAATTGAAGACATTTTGCGATGTTGGCAAAACTCTTCGTCCCCCACAAAAACATAAGGAAACTCATCTGTCGTGTTGGGCAAGCAGGCTGGTGGTGGTATGCATAACTCACCGCCACCATTTAAGAGTGATTTTCCAAAATTGCTTTTACGGAATATACTACTATCACTCTTGTGGCCGCTTGCCCTAAAATCAACTATAATAAATTTATAATTAGCGTCGCACATCGCAAATAGTACCACGCTATGGCTATATGTTTTTAATTGCGGTAAACAGAGCCGCAATTCCCAAATACCTGCAAACAAGATACATTTAATAAAATTTTAAAAATAAAACTATAAGCAATTTTGAGTTTTACCTGCAAAATTTTTTGCTAAAATAGCAAGCCTGTTAAATCAGTCTATTTTGAGTCACGTGTACGAAATAAACCAATCAAAATAACATTACACTGATAATTTCCCTATATAGGGTTGATTGATTGGTTTATTTTGTACACGTGACTCGAAATTCAGCGATAGGCTTGCTATTTTAGAAAAACATACTCTGGCTACTAGATGAAAAGAATTTATAGTTTTATTTTACAATAAATACTGTTTCAAAATGACACTTTCATAGTACAATTTACAATCTAGCAGCCTTACTACTAGAATAAAATAAAATGCAAAAAAATTTCTTGTCGAATACCCCTCGAGCATTGATAAATACCTCATAATTTTATTATATTTTCCTCAAGTACGTTGCTTTTAGGTAACAGCCTACCAAGCAACGTGCTTTCGAAAAATATAATAAAATTATTTCGGAAAATTATCAATGCCCTTGGGATATTACTGCTGATAATAACATGTTTTCTGTCTATTGCTCCTAAGCAATTTGGGAAATTCCATTTGGAAAATCATCCGCAATAGATCGCCACATTTCAACGCTGGGTGTTGGGAAACAAGTTAATTTCAACTGTTCCCATAATATTTCGCACGTTTGCCTTATTATCATTGAAGTGGTCGACGATCCTATTCTGTATCCATAAGGACCAATGGACATCATGCTATCCCCGCTAGCCATCAGGTATCTACAAATTAAAATACATTAATTTTATAAACATTAATTAAGTAATAATAATTTAAAGTTTATCAAATGTCACTTACCTAAGAGTTAGGGATAGCCTTTCACTTGCTGAAATTACTCTATCTGACATCATCATTGGTTGGATGAACGGACCCGCTAATGATAGTAGCTCGTCGAACACAGCTGGCGGCATTCGATGGAAGTTTACAAATGTTACTTCGTCAGTTAACCTCATCTCAACGACAAGATTATGAAAATAACCTTGCTGCTTGCGATTTCTATTTATTGGGTTGACTGAAAATCGACGCCCACGTCGTAATGACCTGCGTCGGTGATAAGCTGTATAAGCTGTAATCATCGCTTCTGTAGCAATAATGTCATTCGCCAACACGACCAACATCCGTTGCCTTGTTAAATAAAGTTGCATTTGTCTTAAAAAAGACAGTTTTTGTTGTCTTGAAAAAGACAGTTGTGCTAATTCTGCCATATCGTATTTAGAAATAAAAATAAAGACTACTAAATTTACCGAAAACTTACAACGCAAAAATTATAAACGGCAAAAAATAATTATGTTGAATTGAAAATCTATGTTGAATTACAAAATCAAAAAAAATAGAAAAATTTACAGAAAATAACACCGAGAAAAAATATATCAATGTTAAAATAACCGCGAAAACCCAAAACAAATATTTAATTAAATTCAATAAACCGAAAAAAAAATCTAAAATAAACACAAGTAACGCATACGATAACAAGGATGGCTGGCATAACAATAAATATATTTTGTGAGAAATGTCAAATATTATTATGAGCAAAATAATCAATATAGAATGAGCAAAAAAAAAAAAAAGTTGGTACGACTGGTTGGTCTCGCTCGTCGATTTTTTTCATGAGACGGGCATGAGTCCTGAGATAGTGAGATAGCATAGATAGAACATAGAACAACAAATTCCGATTTTATCCGAAATAAAAAAAAAATTTAAAATACTACGAAGCGAGAGAGACTCAAAATAAAAAATATTAACCAAAAAAAAAAACAAAAAAGTTAGAAAACAAAACGATTTTGTTTATTTTGCTTAGTATTGTCATAGCCATTCATACTAGATTTCTCATTTCATAGTAACTAAAGGAAAAAAAAAACAAAAACTTCTGATAATTCCAATGTATCGTTGTGTTGTGTATTTTATAAGGCAATGATTTTAGAATGCGTTGCAAATATAATACGTATATGCAATACATCGATAACATTTGAATGGAAAATTTTTATTTTTTTTTGTGTTTTTAGTCAAATGAGATATCTATTATGAATGTCTATGGTATTGTGTTGCAATTGCAACTCATGATGGTCGGTTGCTCCTATACGATGTTATGTCCGAGGGTGGAGAAATTTTATTCTAACATACACACAGCAAATAAAAAAGCAAAATGGTTTATTTTAGTACTTTCCTTTTGTATATAATTTGTATATAAAAAAAGGTTACGCACGATAAACCTTTTTCTCCCAACGTCTTAAAAGCCTCTGGTTTTAATACTGTTTTTGGGTATTAAAGTTGGCCTTTTTCTTACTATTTTAAAAAATGTACGGTGGTAGATTGGATAAATCTTGTGATTCAAACATTTTGTTCGCAAGAAAGAAAATATTGTAATAATAGCTTTGCAGTTTGACGCGTACAATAGTCAAACCAAACAAAAGTTATGACCTCCTTAGTTTCACAAAATATTTCAACAAAATTAGTTTCAATTTTGAAGTTTTAATTACATAATTTGTACTTACTCATATAATTAGTAATAAACAACCTACACGACATGAACTCTTCGTTGAAGAAAAAATAGTATGTGTTATTCGGATTAAAAGTGACTTTGTTTGACTCTGATTGCGCTTCGCCTCGCATGCAAAACAAAGTATCACTTTTAATCCTAATGACACAATGTACTATTTTTGTATACAATTTTTTTTTTTGTTTAGAATAAAATGTCCCCACCCTCGGACATAACATCGTATAGGCACAACCCTCACGAGTTGCAAGGCAACACGAACACAATACTAATGAAAATAAACAAAATCATTTTGCTTTCTGTTTTGGTTCCTTTGTTCAAAACTTAAAAATTAAAAATATTATGAATGGAGCCGACGAAGAATACATACATAAATTAAAAATTCATGATTCAATAAAAAACCACATCACTTTCGATTCGAATTCGATAGATTTTATGTCTCATACTTTAAGAATAAATTTGTATGTACTCTATTTCGCTTTTTGATAACGCTTTTTCTATTGCGATCTCTTTTTGTTGCGTAGTTTTCTTTTCCTTTAAATCGGTAAAGTATCACTAAACAAAAATTTGAGTGATAAATAATCATGAGCATAAGTAGAAATAGAATGTTGGACGTTGGTTTATTCGAGCAAGCTGAGATAGCAAGAAAAAAAGCGTAATTGAAAAACGAAACAGAGCACATTTTTATTATTGCAACATGAGACATAAAATCTATCGAATTCGAATCGAAAGTGATGTTACAACATCCCACCCCAGGTTAGCTCGAAATATGTAAACAAATGGCCATCTTTTTTTTTTTTTGACGTCACCCAATTCTTTTAGCAAAAAAGCAAAAAGAGAAAAACTTCCATATTTATCGAAATTGCATGACGTCACAAACACGTGGTTTGAAAAATCAAGCTAACCTGAGATTTATTGAATCATGTAAAAATCATTCATTTATGTTGCTTTTTGTTTTTTTTTTATTTGCGAGAAATTTTTTTGTTTACATAGCTATATGTATTTTGTTTTTTTTTATAATAACGAAACCAAATGAATATCGTCACGTCGCGTCGGTTACAACAGCGATAGAGACAAAACATGAATTCCTCATGTTAGAAGGATGGGAAAAATTAGTCAAGGCGAGCGTAATTACCAAAAATTTGAACCGATTTCACCCGCTTCGCTTATTTTAGATACTTACCATGGCAAAAACGCATGAGAAAATACACTAATACAATACAAATTTTTGACGGCACTCAATCCTCATTTTGCGACCAAAATCGACCTACAAGTTGTCTTATTACAGTAAACCTGGCTCTACTAATTTTATGCTTTTAAGCCTGTCCGCTCGGCAAGTAAACGTGGACTTCTGGTAAACATTTAATGACGTTATCTCGAATAATTTGAGAATGCAAATTAGTAGAGTTTATTGCGTCATTTGAGTTTACTGCGTCTCGAATACCGATTTCTCATAAGGAGACGGATCATGGGTATGTTTGGATGGTTCCTTATTGCCAGTGAACCATTTGTAAACGCGGTCACCACTCTTGCCTTACATAATAGAGATTGTGTGTCGGCGCACATCCAATGGAAAGTACCGCTTTTTCTTTTTCGATAATTAATTTCTCTTTCCCTTTATTTATTTTCACAATGTGGATAATCACCATGAGAATAATTTCAATAACACTCACGAAACTTTTTGTCAATTAACTGACTTCACTACTATCAATAATAACTACCTACTATCACTTGTTTTATTTATTTACAATCACTTTACTACTACCACTGGTATCCTTGGTTTATTTACTTATTATTTATTTATTACAATCACAAGCAAACAATTTAATAAACGATTAAATTTCGTCATTTAAATAAGTGAATAGTATTACATGCCAGAAGTAAAAATGTTTTCATCTTGCCCAAGATTAAATGATTCATTTTTATGAAACTGAGTACTAAATGTGTAGTTACACCACTGGCTAACGAGGTCTTGTTGGTTGATGGGACAATGAATGGGGACGGCCACGTGCAAATATTAAATCACAATTTAAAAACATCTGTGCATAAATTACTTCCTAGGCGACGTTACGCCTTTCAACAGAATAACAACCCCAGCACACCCTCTAAATTTGCATCGATACTTTTCAAAAAAAAAATAAAATTAAACTGCTTGAGTAGCATCCATAAATCCCAGGTCTCAACTCTATTGAGAATTTGTGTTCGGCCAACGATAATAATATTCCCACCACAAAAAGGGCAAACAAACGGAAATATTTCAATTTGATTAAAGAGACGCGGGACAACATTGGGATAGAGGTCACAGCCAGATATTGTCTGGGGTTATGATATGAGGCCTGACTCCGAGATAATAACATTTATCTTAAGTTGTTTTATTTGCTCTCGCCCTATAAAAATTTGCGTTCAAAAACAAACATAAAAATCTGGCATATTATGGCCCGATTCTGACTGATCTTTAATGTTGATCTATGTCTACGAGGTTGTTGAAGCAATTAATAATTAATACACAATCCTAACGACAAAAAATATCAAAAAATGTACATCTTACATATACAATATTTTTGGCTTTCGTGTTTGCGATATTTTTGCCTTGCGATGTTCTTGTTGCGATATCTTGTTTGTCAATAATAAGGTAGGGAGCTGTACGACATCGATATTGCTCTTCATCCTCATTTTTATCACAAAACTTTATTCAGCGATGAAATGCCGCAACAAACTATTGAGACGCTATTAATTGAGTTTTGTGTTTCAGTTTTCTCATCCAAATGGAAATGTCTGATTTAATAAATTCTGTTACGACACATTTAGTACATAAATTAGCAAAATATTGATCCTTTCTATCGCTTTAAAAATTCCTAATGGTATTAGAAGAATATTTTCAGATTGGTAAATAAGTAAGCCAGAGAAATTATTTTAGATGATACTGAAAAATAAATAGTTTCCTGTATAACGCGCGCCGTCCGTTCGCCTAAAGGCATGAGAAATCAATTTTCGACCCCGCACAAGTCTATAGAAGGTGGGTCTTTCCATTCGTTTAATAATGAACCGGATGATGTGGAATCTAAATTTTAGAACAGCAAAAAATCCTTTATACCTCTAGGCTGTAAATTAAACCAAACCGCACTGAAGAACTTGTTGTGTATACACAAAATACATAATATAAAACCAAACACACAAAATAATCTAAATACATAAATTAAATTTGAAACAAACAAACAACCGTCGTACAAAATTAAAAGTTCTCATCATCATCGTCTCGACTCGACCCATCCGAAATATATGGCTTTTGGCCATTTGTTTTATGTTTTTTGTTTTTCAAACATATTTTGTTTACATATAAGAGAAAATCGCGCGATCTATAAACAATAAACAACACACAAACCTCCCTCACACACAACACAATTTTTGATTTAAGATACATGCTATTGTTGTTGTTATTTATTTAATTGGATTCGAAAGGATGACCGTATTTGTGGTCCGGCAATATTTCGAAATCAATTTATTTCAAATTTAAATTCAATCTTCGTGATCGTATCTTTGCGCATATAACATATGTAGAGGTAAATACATAATTTAAGACTATTGCGAAAATACCAAGAGGGTCAATATTATCGTAAATCTTATGTCTATAAATTACACACGTCACAAATATGAGACACATGCCTAATGAGGGACTTTCCCAATATCGATTTTAGTTCATTTGTCCCCACGCTTGGGCAGCGCTGACTACTTTTTTTTTTTTTTTACATGCAAAAACACGTAAAATCATGTTTACAAATACAAGTTTCTTGTCTAAATTAGTGGATGTCCCCCTACTTTTTTTTTATGATTAATAAAGATGAGTATGTTGCGATTAATAATAAATATCAAATTTTAAAATTAATTTAGTCGAAATTAATAATTTAATGAAAAATTCAAACACATGTTTGACCATATAAAACTCCATACGAAATATTTTAGCCGCCAGTCAGCAAGCGTTGCAATTATATTTGGGAAAATCACTAATTAGGATTTATAAGGGTGGTAAGTCTCAGTTGTTTAAAGCAGCAAAAATGCAAATTTAAATTAACACCTTCTGCTGAAGAGTAAAAGGTTCAGGCAATAAATTGTTTAAGGCAGAATGAAACCTGTATTGATTTCCATTTGTTGATTGCGCGACTGTGTATGAAAGTGCACGCGCCTTGTTTAGAATTAGAATCCAGTCACTCTAAAAAATGCTGCATATTGTTGTCTGTGGGAGGAAGCCATATACCAACTTGTTTACAGTTGGAATTAGTGGTATTGGTTTGATAACCTTGACAATTGTTTAGTCAACTTAAGAACAAATGCTCCAATTTACAGTCGTGGTTAAGTTTCGTTCCACGGTGAACAAGGGGCTATTTCGGAATTTTCGTTTAACACAAAGGAATAATTGTGCCATCTAAACGCTAATACAAATTACAGAAACGGGATAAGAATATTTCTAGTTGAAAATAATGGATCTACATAACAGCGAGTTGTTCGCACAATGTCGTAGCTGTGGTACATACCGACACACCATATACTTGGCGGTTAGGCTGTATCGAAACCATAAAAATAAGCGCCGACGGAAATATCCGACAAGCCGACGCACATTGAGACAAATGACTTCTTGTGGACAAAAATTTGCCTCCACTTCAATTTTCAAATGATCTGAATATTTTTTAAATCGCTCTGGAAAGGGTAGTCTAAAATGCATACTACCTGTTAACCTGTGTCCTAACCTCAAAAAAGGCAAAGGATTACTGTTATATATTTGTTGTTGCAGTATCAATGCATTTCATTAAATAATTATTTATTGTAAAATATGACCGGAAGGCGAACTGGATGAAAAGTGAATTCATTGAAAGTTCGAAGTGATTCAAATGATGTCGGCCCACGAACATTCACCAGCAATAACTGCAAGTAGAATCATTCGTCATTCTTCGGATGAACTTTGTAAATGCGACCAAGAGCGTAAGTATAACGCACATCCGGATAATCAGGAACCGCATCGCCTTGCTTCCGACGTTGAAATTTCTTCGATAAAGTGTTCCAAGTTCAGAGTAGAGTAACGTTCGTGCAAACGAATCATTCAACATTCGATGCGTTGAAATAAACTCGTTGACCATTCTCCAGATGCACCGCCAAATGTACAACAGTGGGATGACGTTCATGAATGGGGAATGAGAATATACGCCAAATCGCCTCATTGCCGCTCACATATCGACCAGCTTGGTAGTGCGTGATTTCATATCAGGTATTGGGAGTTTGAACACCAAAAACCGCTATATCGCTGCCTTTCGTGACATATTTGCAGATGTATTTGATGGACTTCACTGAATTGCAATACTCCACGTTGCAATGTGTCTTGAATGTTTTAGAAACAAGTGGAGAATACGGAACAGTCCAATGGTCGTCGACCACGAAATCGTTTCCTTTCACTTTCGTTGTGATAGTTATACCGTTATCATCGGGTGATCGACGGCGATTCAGTGGATAACCATTGTTGCCAGTGATATAGTCCAAACGCTTGGAACACTTGCCGTCGCCCATGCACGGTGGTTGAGGGTTGATGGAGCCACACGGATCGTGATTCATATTCGTAATTACAATATCATACAGGTCTGGATCGGTTTTGGGATCAGGAATCTCGGCACATATGATGTCATCTATTTGGACTGGTCGAAATTTTTCGACTAACCAAATAAGAATGTGTACATGCGACAAGCCTCGTTTGTGCCATTCAATGGAATACATCAAGCATCGAGTAGCCCCAAAGACGCCATTCTTAACAATGTAGTTCATCAGCGATCGGATTGTTTTGTTTGAAGACACGTGCGATGATGTCGTGCTGATCACTTGATGTACATCTGTCCGGGGAGCAGCAGTTGAACAATTTCTATACATTTCGGATTGCACGTAAAGGTGATGAATGGATCTGGCGAACGTAATGACAAACATATGTCATTGCGTCAACTGCGTCACCAACGCAATTTTGAACAACCGAACCAATGTATGATGTTCATGAAGTAGTTGCTGCAGATTTTGAAGAATTGATCTTTTCAATGGCCTATTGATCGTTTGACGCCGATCAAGGTGGTCCTCGTCAGGATGCAAACTGTACAATCGTATTGAAACGCTACTCGATTCAAATCAAAATTTAAGCATTTCTTCTTGCGCGTCGAAGATTATCACGCTGTTGATCTATGCGATAAGTTCGACAATTGCTCATTACCAACTGAGCCGTTTAACGTACTGCCTCTCTTTGTTCTTGTATTTGTGTAGCAATAAATCGGACCATATAAAGCGGCGCTATTCTCGGGCGTTTCCTTGTTCAGTCCAAAGTCTAATTACATTACGGCTTCGTTGTGAAAGATTAGATCTTCTGGCTTGCAGCATTGTAAATAACACTGGAAAATTAATCACACAATTCAAAATTACATAGTGAAGCAATTATCGATGTGCGCACAATCACAAATGTGATAACCTCATAAAGTAAACATCTTCGAAGGCAAATTTTATTATTATTATTAAAATTGATTGGAACCATCAAAGGTTCCGCACTCAATGCCACGATGGGCCCATGGTGCATACCATAACTCCTACTATCCTAACTCGCTAACGCATGCTGCATCCTTAATATACTGAAGTGGTAATATACTCTAACTCTGTTGAAAGCCGGACAACTGCACACAAAGTGAATGCAATCCTCGCATACTGCATCAAGAGATAGCCCCAGGCGCTGAAGGTGTACTTTAAAAGGACTGTGCCCAGAAAGAGTCGCGATCAAGACTCTCAACTGTTTCTTGCTGAGAGATAAACCAAACCTAGTGGCTCTCAAATTAGGTACACTAATAATAAGTTTGGCAATACGGCAGCTACAAGTAGCAAGCCATTGTTGTTTTAATTCACTTACAGCGCAGTTTTTGACAGAGATGGGCGACGTAGATTACGTGGTGTAATCTACGCGGTTGACGACGTGTAATCTATTACGTAGATTACCTCGCGATTTTTTGCGTTTTTGGCGTCGACAACGTAGGCAACGTCGACAACCTACATAATGATTAATTTCCTCATTTATTCAGCCGGTCTGATCATATTACTGTCTGTTAATAAATAAGTCATTGTCTAATTAACCTAGGGATCAAAAAAGGTTACATTTTGATAATAAATCATATAAATTACTCATTGGTACATGAACTGATTAAGTGACTATCGTGAAAATTGTTTTTCTATTGTTATAGAAATGGCACTGTGCAAATTCCTAATTAAGGTTTATATAACTAATATCTAATTTAAGATACAAAGAAAAATATTTGTATTTCGTCTAAAATTGACGTAAAATTATCTAAGCTACTTTGAAATATATTATATACTATATTACTATTCATAATATGGATTAACTTCAATCTACGGAATCAGTTCAATATTAAACGACTGCAGGTATAAAAAATTTGTCGACGTTGTCTAAGAATTGTCGACGCATTCGCGTAAAAATTAGTAGTCGACGCGTAATCGACAACTCTGGTTTTTGATCGCCTTCTTAACATAACTAAATGATAAGGAAGCAACTGGCTCGGGACCGATGCATTTAAACTCAGCCCCAGCTTTCGCTAGAGAATCAGCGACATCATTGCCCTCAATGTCACAATGGGCAGGAACCCACATAATCGTCACTCTATTGCTAGAACAGAGAAGATGTAAAAAGTGTTTACAGTCCTTAACAAATGTTGACAGTCAAGGGATTATCCAAAGAATTCCGCACAGGTAAGCTGTCTGCACAGAAAACAAAATATTTATTTGTAACAGCGAGATTCAATGCCTCAATTACGCAGATTGTTAAAGCAATTAGTTCCACTTGAAAGATTGTGCAGTACCAGCCCAGGCAGCCTCAAAAAATTAAATCAAACGTAGGGCAGTACACGCCATAACCAGCACTGTTATCAGAGCGAGAGCCATCGAAGACTATCGACTCATACAAATTCTCAAGAAAATCCAGTGATCTCCACTGATCTATCGAAGGTCGCATCACTGAATATTATTTAGAGAAATTGAATTCAGACATCAGTCTATCATTAACCATATCAATTTCTGGTACTAATGATGCGAAATCATTTAAAATTGTTCTATGGCCCACGACTGAACCAAGAGGGTTCCGCATACCTATGCTCCTTAGCCGAAACGCAGCAGAACAACCTGTGCTAAGAATGAAAGAATGTAGCTGTGGAAAGAATAAAATTGATTCCATGGCAAGAAGGGGGTCGAGGCCATGGCTCCCGTAATGGCCTTACAAGCAATAATTTGTAAACTATTAATTTTAATGATTGAAGCCAAAAGAAGGCAAAACTTACTCTTTGAAAATCACGATCGAAAATAAAATTCCACAGAATTACAAACGAATCCGCTTGGAAAATCAAACACGCAGTCCAAAATTACCGATTGGATTGATTGTCGATGCGCGCTCAATGACAAACTACTACATAACCTTTCACAATGTGCAATTCATCAAACTGAACTCACCTCTTTGAAATCGCTTTTCGTTGATGAATTTGAGAAAAAAATCGTTTGAAGAGATTTAAGTGAATCGAATTCAGATGTAATAACCGTCGAAAACTGAATGAAAATTGGTGAAAACTTGAAAACAAAATTGGACAGTTGGAGAGAGATGGAGACAGTTGGAGAGAGATGAATACAGACAAATAATATATGGATAGTCTTTTTTCAGTAAACAAACCATTTAGTTTATGCGTAATTTCGTGAAAATTAAAATTTAACAAAAAAAAAAAATCGTCGAAATCAATCCGTTCTCGAGATATCATCAAAAAACCCGTTTCATACAAAATGTATGAGAAAAAATTGTTTTAGACGAATAAATTAACATTTTATCAATTTAGGTACGAACATTTTCGAAAAACCAAGGTCTGCCAGTAAAGGCGCTATTATTGTTAGATATTGCTCCATCTCATCCACCTGAAAATGAATTAAAATCAAATGATGTACCAAATGTCATACCGATCATTCTTCCAATGAACCAAATTTTAATAAGAATTTGGAAATGTGAACATCGAAATTTCATATGAAAAAAATTAACTCCCGCAAACATGAACAACCTCGTAAACATGAATTTGCTTGATTTTATTTTGTTCGCATTATCGCTAGTCTACCGTATTGAAATGCTGGGAAATGGGAACCCGTAAAAACAATTTGGTCATATACCCACCACCTTTGGAATGAATATCAAATATTTTTGACCAACACGGAAAGCCCGAAAGAAAATTACTTGGTGATAAAATACATGTCTTGATCAAAATATCGTCAAATTTTACAATTTCGCTTGTTGTTTAAGTCCAATTGCCACAATTGCTTTTTGGTTGTGTTGGTACACGTTCCCTGACGTTTCTTAGCATTTTGAGTCATATATTGGATGATTAGTTTATTGTTGGCTGTTGAAAAGATTACACAGGTTTGGTGTGCTCAGTATCATAACGATGTCGATTTTGGCCAACAATTTACTAACAAGCAGAGAAGTGTGAGCAGGTGTATTATAATGGTACAATGGCCATGAATTGTTTCCCCACAAATCCAGACGTTTCGTTCGGATCGCTTCACGCAAACAGCGAATAACTTCCTGGAAGTACTACTTATTAATCGAACGACATAAGAACTCATGTTACACTACTTCACGAGCTTTTTTTTTTTTTGGTCTTGCATCTTTAGGAAGCTTTCAGTGAGACGATTGACCCTTATTTTCGATGTTTTATTCGTAAACTCATGTTTTGTCACTAGTTATGACACGTTTGAGCAGTTCTGGATCGTCGTTGACTTCATTCAGCAGTTTTATTGTCACAAGTTTTATGCCTTAAACCAGAGCCTTCTAGAGTATAGAGCCATAATCATTATGACGTATTTTTTAGAAGCTTTTTTAGTGGTATAACTTTTCACTGATTTCCATAGGAATCCATAGTAAAAACGGTGTTTTTTAGCTTGACGTTTTTCAATGAAAACAGCAAAAATATTATAAAATGTGTATACAAAAATGTTCTACATATCTTTAGCCACAATATACAAGAAGGGTATATTGGTATTAAGTAACTATTAATTGCAGAAATTTTAAAATTAAATTATTTCTAAAATATATTTTTCAAACTTTCATTTTGAAAAATACATCAAAGTTTGCCCTGACAAATTAAAATAATACTTGCTACATTTATCTTTAGTTTTACTAGTGTACGTTAGATGTCTATAATTGTTGGCAGAGAAATACGAAAAAAAATTATTTAATCACATAATTATGGCACGTTCTTAGTATTTTGAGAATTTGTTTTGCTTCCTCCAATTTTTGAACTCAAATTTCCCCAGGTCGCAATTTTTGGTACGATTTTTCAAAATGTTTACTACCCACTGCCATCTATGTATATTGACTTAATTCACACGATTTGAAGTAAACTTTTCTTTTTAATTTGACCAGAAAGCTGTTGTTATGAACTTTTTTTTTTGTATATTTTGGTTTAAATAAATCAATTATTACAAGAAAATGAAAACGATTTACTTAAACGAGATTTATATATGTTGAAATTCAAACATCTATGAAAATATTTCAGAAATCATAATTAAGAATTTGCAACGTTTTCATTTACAAATTTGTCTTAGGAAAAAAAGTGATTTTCCATATGTTTTATGTGTTTTACTATGGAAATTTTGGTTTTTTCTTCGTTTCTAATTCCCTTATAAAAGGTGCTATTCCACTTGACTGAATTGACTGATAGTAAAATTAAAGGAAGACAAAAATATACATTTGCTAGATGGGCGAATGAAACAAAAACCCTTCTCAGTCAAGAAATATTTGTGTCTGTAGTAGTGTGACTACAATAAAAAGTATTAAATTGAGAACATTTTATAGCAGTCACACTAACACACATGCATAAAATTAGTATATTATGATGAGAAATATTTCCCACACACCAATAATTTTATGGTTAATATATTTTTCAAAGTTTCTCCTTAAAATTTTGCTATAAAAAAGTAAAAATAAAAAAACCCATGACGTTTTTTTGGTAGAGATTTTTTTAATTTTAACGGAAAATAAACTAAAAATATAATTCTGATGTGACTATTAATAATATTTAATTTTTTAGATAATTTTGAGATACAAAATTAACTAAATTAATAGGAATATTTTTTTTTTTAATAATTATTGGTTATGTTTTTGTATGCTGTCAAAATTTCTCCTCAAAATTTTCTATAAAATAAAAAAATAAAAATAACGTTGCCTTTGTCTATTACATAAAGTTTCGAACTTTTTTCTCTTTCCCTCTTTTTTTACTATCAGTCAATTCAGTCAAGTGGAATAGCACCTAAAAGCTTCGTTTTTAGATTATGGCTTGTATAATCAAGGTTGCTTTGCTTAAACCCATTTGAAATTATTTTTATTAGATACCGAAATGTTTCAAACCGAGCAGCCACAATAAACCATCGCAAATTTTTATTGGGATACATTTTTATTAATATTTTCTTCATTGACTTATGTAGTTTAAGTTCAGGGTATGCGTTGGTATTTATAGTTATAACAAAAGGATAGCCAATGGAAGTTGTCACTATAGGATGACCAGACCAAAAACAACTAAACTTGAACAAAGTCTGAACAAATTTGAAAAAGTCGAAAATTTCGACTTAAAAAACCAGAACAGTTTTAGTCTCGAATTTTGTTATGTATTTTATAAAAAAAAAAGAAAAAAATTAGTTTGGTGGCGACGACCATCCACTGGTCAGAAAACAGATTTGTAGTTTAATCTGTTCTAGAAAAGTTCCAAAAGTCGCCACCTTGATTTTTGAATGTGCTGAAATCAATTCATTTATCATCAAATTGGTTGGTTAAGTCAGATACCAAATTACAAATGGAATTGGTGAACAATTGCAAAAGTTCCGTTTGGGGCAGGAATGGAGTTTCTTAAATGAAACATGGCCAGAATTCAACAAATATTCCAACACATTGCTAATAATACTGTGGTACAAAAATACAAGCCACAAATAAAAAAAAATTAAAATTGCTAAAGAAAAACTTGTTTTTTAAATACATGACTAATCCTGGCCTTTTCTACACTTCCAGCGCCAAATGGAATACGCATGTTTGTCAATAAATTTTAGTGAAATTTTATATTTACATTATTAAGCCGATTCTGTAAGTAATTCCTAATATAAAATGGAAATATTCACGCTCTGAAGAATTTCTGGAGTTATATCATTTGAAGAAATTAGAACAACTAATCTAGGACCGAACTAGGTGACAAGTTTGTGGATGTATTTTAATAAAATTTTACATCTGAGATTTGATATGTAAAGTCGATTCTTTAAGTAGTTCCTAATATAAAATTTAAAAAATTCCGGCTCTGAAGAATTCTTTCAGCCATATCACCATGCTTTAGTCGATATCTTAAATCATAAATTATATTCGCCAAATTTATTTTTACACAAGCTGACTTGCTGACGGATTTTAGTGAAATTTTATGTCTGAAATATTTTGTTGTTATTAAAAATAGTTCCAAATATAAAACCTATTATTACATGGGCTGAAGGATTTTTTCGGCCCTAAGTTGGACTGAGATCAGAATTTTTAAATTAAAACATGGGTCAACGGCAAAAAATATTTTGGAACGTTACTCGTACTATTGGTGTTACGGTCGATACCATAAATCAAAAATTAGATTTGGCAATTTTCAATTTTGGTTTTCCATACACAGCCAATGCTGGAATAAACAAATTTATCGATGTGCTTTTGTGAAATTTTATATTTAAGATATTACGCCGATTCTATAAATATTTCAAAATTTAAAATAGATTAAATCACGTCTTAAAGAATTTTTTGGGCCTTTGGGCTGCAGTTTGATTTTTTAATTAAAATATTTAGATTGTATGGAAATTATTATTTTTCTGTCCTTCCTTTCAAGACAATGTAAGACATTTTCCCGGACGCCCGCAGAAGCTAGGAATACGAGAACATATCCGGAGAAATCAGGATGTCTGGCAACTCGCAATTATCACTCCTCTAAAATGAAAGAAATTTATTCATTTGAATTTGCATATCAATTTATTGAAGAAACGTTGAACCAAAAGTTCTAAACAAAATACCAGAGAAATGCGATTAGCAGAAAGGTTAACTCACATATTATAAAAAAAAAAAAATATTTTACGAAATTAGTTTTGCACGCCAAAAAAACAATTTTTAGAGAAATAATTGTATTGGCACGCCAATAACCAATTACTTGCGAACACTGGTATAGAAGATATGTATGTATGTCTCAGCCGGATGGAATGTGGACTGTATGATTTGTTTTTGGTGGTGGTTCAATAAAATTATTTCACAAATAGCTGGATTTGTTTACAAATTTAAATTATATTTTATTACCCTTGGTTGGTTTTTTTTACAATTGTCTAGCGCTTGTGTTTCGATCGGTGTTGTCTTACGGTTAGCTTACAATTAACTTTTTTTCAATTTTTATTTTTTTAATTACATTTTGCATACGTGTCATGAGAAGAGAATAAGAAATGTTTGTGACGTACGTTATGGTATGAAGTACCTTCTTATTACTTAATACTTGCATCTGACAATAATACAAATGGTATAAAAATATATCACATATGAAATAGACTACGAGGTAGTTTACACCGCCATATTTAGTCCTGGGCTACACTATATTCGACCTAAACTGCATAGGTCACTTGGAGTGACCTACCCTAAAATAGGTCAACTAATTCGAAGAAATATGGTGTAAACAGTTCGACCTAAGGAATTTCGAATTTTTCAATAGATGCCATTTGTTAATTATCATTTTTACAGTATAAATAATGAATAAAAATAAAAATATTAAAATTAAAATCCTAGTTAAAAAAAACATTTTGTAGAAAATGATTTTTTGTTGTTGTTGTTTAAAATACAGAGTGTCAAATTTTGAGAAAAATGATGAACGTGATGTTGTGTTTATGGCTATAAAAAGAAAACTAAATATCCGATATTTATGACATAGGACTCGTTTTAAAGGTAAGTTAATACGGATTAATAAAACAATATAAAAATGGTAAGTTCTTTAATTTCTTCATTTTCAAATTTCCCGCAAAAATTTTATTTTTGAATTTTCTACAAATTATATTTGTTTGGTTTTAAACTTATTTTTTTATTTTTTAAATCTCCGACGTTTCGGTGGTATTTTCCACCATTCTCAAGGAGCAATCGAAACCAACAATAAAAATTCTTTTCAAAATTTTTGAATTTTCTCAATGATCGTCCAATTTTTTTTTTAAATTTTACGTCGTTTAATTCTATTGAACATACTAGGTAAATACTTGCGCTAGTAACATTTTTCGTTTTCGTGCAAAATACGTTTTAGTATGACTCTACCTATTTCTATCATTTCAGTGAGCAGTTGTGTGAAAATGCCACTCACATCAACTCCAAAATCCTCTTTGTGTTTAGTTATATGTATTCATAAAATTTTTTTTATTTTTATAATGTGTTACTGCACCATCTGTGACGTAATAAATTTTAGATAAATCCGGAATTTTTGTTTTCAATAACTGCAACAATTTTTCTATGAACAATTGAACTGCTACAGCGTCAGGATGAAGACAATCTGTTATTATAATGAAGCTGTAGTGCTGCAATATCCCTCCCTCAGTTCTGTAAATTACAAATGGATGAATAGTCGCTTGTTTGTTGTTCCAATGAAAACCCTGTGCTGCATTTTACATTATAAACGCATAATTTTCTGCAAAAATTACAAGAAACAAGTATCCCTGTTGGCTTCAGAGTAAACTTTTTATTTTTTGTGTAATCGGATTGTGTTAGTGATAGGAGTATAAAGCAATGAGGAATCAAATTTATCAGCTTAATTATGAAGTAATCGAGAAATTCGTCTAATGGTTTTGAATATTTTTCCAAGTTGCATCGGTCAGTTGAAACCCACTGACTAAACGATAATTCAGCATCCAGACAATCATTGTCCAAAAATGCGTCCAATCCTGGGCAGTTCTCGCATTGCAGAAGATAACATGTTGATCTTGAATCTTTACATAGTATTAATGAAACGCGGTCCTGGTATCGCGAAATTTTTTCATTGGTGACAGTTTCCATCAAGCACTCCTTTAATGTGCATATCATTAGACGTTTCTGAACTTTAACTTTATCAATAGTTAAACAATCGTTTTTCCCAGGCATTATACGACTAACACTGAATGCCTGAGTTCATCACTGATCCGTTTTTCAACTTTGGGTGCTGGAAGGCTCAGTGACCCATTCTTGTTTTGAATATTTTTAGCTGTGCGTACCATATATTGGGTTGGGTTGTTGTATAGTTAGAGATTTCGGCAGGGTAGACAGAAGCAATATTTTATCACAATTTTTCTCCACATGACGGAATTTGATTTTTAGTTGAACCATGAAGACGTGCCTTATAATGATTTTCCTCTGAGTGAGTCAAAAGAGGTTCTATTCCTGATACTAAAGATGTTGATGATGTCGGTAATGTGATAGTTAAATTTAATAATTTTTTCTGCTCATGATATTGTCTGGATTCCAACTTACTTGAATATATAGGGGACATACCAATGTCTGGTAATATCTGATTAAGTTTTTCACGAACGAAAGCACTTTTTATTTGGCATTCCTCACTTTCACTCATACTCGAAATATTCTCGTCATTGACTGTTGATGATGTCTCCGGAGTAACAAGTAAATTTAAAGAATTATTAACCGGTGATACTTCGTTTTCAACTTTTTCACGTTTATTAGTCAGCTATGGTAATAACATGATGTACAAATCGATGAATTTCCAGTTACATGAATCGAGCGCGGCAAACGAATTTTAATATAATCATTAACATTTCTTAAATTTTTGGAACATTTCAACTCAGGAAACGGTTTACAACACTTTTTGTACCCAACCATTATTACACTTATTATTTGAAATACTTTTAATGTTATTTAAATAAACAAATGAATTAAATAGAACTTCACAAGATAAAGTAACTGAAATATTAATTTAAACACTAATTTATACCAAAAAATGTTAACAAAAACCACTGGTTATATTTTATGTTGTTTTAAAGGCCTACCTACCTCTTCTTTTATAATTAAATTTCAAAAGATTACGTTACGGTTTATGTACCTGAACGTAATATTTTGGGACGCATTTTTAGGGTTGGAACTAACAAAATAAATGACTCATATCAAAATTTATATTTTACTAATAGCTTTATGGGCTATCCCTAAACTATGTTACGCCTTTGTTTGGGGAAGGGGTATTGATTGTCGCCACGTTTAGGTAGGGACAGAGAGAATTTCATAAAAGATGACATCATGTAATTATAAGAAGTTACTCCCAGCAGGAAAATCATTTTAGAAAGACTAATGACTTGTCAATGACATTCACGCATGACACGTATATAGAATTTTATCAAAAAGCGGAACTCGTTTTCGTGCATGACATGCATGACATGCCTGAGACGATTAATCTGTGACTATCATGATTGACAAAGGCATTACAGTTCATAGGCGAATCGCATAAGATGCCTCATAAACTAATAGTATGTTACTTGCCCTGATTGACAATAATGTGACAGTTCACAGACGAATCGCTTTCGATGCATCATAAGCTTATAGTATGTGACTCAACATCATTGACAGTGCTATGAAGGTTCATAAGGTAATAGTATAAGACATGACATGGATGGTAAATGACGACAGTCCTGCACGAAGACATTTCAAAACACATACACAATTGTATTGTACTTTAATGGATAACTATTATATTTATAAAACAGTTATTAAAACATTTATTTATTTATAGATTTCATATGACATTGACAAATAAATTAAATAGTATCAAGAAATTATTTAGATAGTATGAAAAAATTTAAAAATAGTAATGTTGTAGATGCTTTATTGGACGTAGATGGCTTACAACGATGGCTTTCGCTAAGTTGCACTCTCTTTAACGGCATACTTGTATGTATTTGACTAGACATATTTCAAGAAAAAGTTTCATTTGGCTGTTTTTGATGGTGTATTGATGATATCCGTGATTCTGGTTGTATCAGAGAATTAAATATTTTATTGCATTTGCCTGTTTGTAGGAGAATAAAAATTTTGTTTAAAATTATTTTAATATTGCACAAAATTTACGAAAATGTTCACTTACGAATGGAATTCTTTGATATGGTATTCTCGTCCACTTCTATATCATCTTATTCGACCGATTTGAATAAATCGGGTGACTCTGCCATTAAAGGGAAATCGTGGATTAAGGGTCGTGGATAATGCTCTGGCGTTGGATTGGTTTGTGATGATATTACTGACAATAATAGTGATGCAATTATGTGGCGATGTGTTTCAATTTCGCGACTGAACTTCAAATTTGTTGAATTAAATAACAACTTGCGGATTTTCGGGATAGTCACTAATAATATTTATTATTAAAATATAATTAAATGGTTAATTTTTAAAATTTTTATTTATATTTTAAAAGCACGATAAATTATGAATTTTCGTTCATAAATTCTAATAAATATTTTATTGTAATTTTTAAAATAATACGAACATGATTACATATTTTCTAGACGTTTTATGAAATGTATGGTATGAACCATAAGACACAAAACAATATTAACAATTGTATGAACGAGGGAAGAACAAATTATATTATGTTTATTTTTTTACGGGACAATTTAAACGGGCATACAAGAAAAATTTTTTGGCGACAAACATTAGCATCAAAAATAATAAATTGGCATCACAAATAATATTTTGGCACCACATATGAAAAAACAAACAAATATTTTTGAAGGACATTATTAAATACTGTGGCGACAAACATTGACATCAAAATTAATAAATTGGCAACAAATATAATATTTTGGAACAAAAAAAAAAAAATTTTAGTAGTAAAAAAAAAAAAAAAAAAATCGAGACAAAAAATTAAATTTAATCGATACAAATTATTTAATATTTGATGGGGGATCGATATAAAATATTGCAGTGTCATTAATAGATTCTATATAATCCGCTCCTACGTGCGGCACGCAGTGCGACATGTTTGCCTATCCTGGCTCCTACGTCCCTCGAAGTTTAAATCTAAGGCCCCTCGGAGGGCTAAGCGGGGGGGAGCGAAGCGACCTCCCGCGTGCCCGTGAGAGTTACCGAAGCCGTTAGTCTCTACAATTCTAAGTTAAATTAGGGATCTCCATTTTCCAGAATATTTTAAAACTAATTTCAATTTTTTAATTTTTAATTTATTTATTTATAAATTTGTTGCCAGTTAATTATTTTTGTCGCCCAAAATATTTATTTCGATGCCAAAAATTAATTTTTTGTGTACCCTTCCAATAGTGCCAAAAAATTATAAATGTTGCCAAATTATTATATTTTGTTCCAAAAAATTAATTTTATGATGCCAAGAAATTTTTGTTTGTTGCTCATTAATTTGTGCCGTTTCATTATTTTTTTGTATCTCAAATATTAATTTTTTGTGTGCCGGTTTATTGCCAGCCTTTTTTTGCGTCGCATTAAAAAAACTAACGATTTTGTATTTTTTGACTTACATGATTCGTGCATGACGACTTCGCGAAATTAGAAATGCTTTTGATATGTCGAATGTTTGTCGCATATAGTGAAGATTTCCTCGACATGTCTTATGTGAACATTGAAAGACATGTCATCAATTGGTCATTTAGTCAACATCATACCAATTTGCGACATGCAAATTCACATGCATGTTGACAACTTTCCTACTGGGCTGTTATGGGATATTACATAATGGCATAATACAATAATTTGCAGGTATACCATTAGAGGCGTATTTCTTTAATATACCAAATACCGCACTTACTTCATGTTCTTAAATGATTACATCATTGGGTATGTTTTTTTTTTATGTCGAAGTAACCAGAGAAATAATTTAACTGTCAAAATACAGATATGCGTTTTTTTTAGTATCCGAGACAAAATATATTTCTCTGTGTCGTTTTTTTTCACGCTCAGATAATTTTCGAATACAATCTTTTTTCTCTGAAAAAAAGTTCGGATTGTTATTTAAAAGCAGTGGGCTTTTTGATAAATGCAAACATCACGACTGTTGTGCATTTAGGTAAAACATAACATTTTTTTAACAAATAAAACGACATTTTTACGACAGTAAAAAAACTGTCATTTATTTTTTATCGGATACATCAGAGAAAATATTTATCGGATTTCTTCGACATAATATCTATCTGTTCTCTCTTATTTCTCCGACATTAAAAAAAAACACGCCCATTGCTCACATATTCAGTTTTGTGACAACTTGTGATGAAGGAGTGAGAGAGACTGAGTTAAGAATGGCCCAAAATAACTTGAGTAGTTTATGAACGGACTGCTACAAATTGTTTCCTCTTTGTCTTCCAGGTCGAGCGTAAATTAGTTAAAAATTGAAAATAACATAACAATTTGATTTTGTATTCCAAAAACGGGTAAATCGTCATACTTAAACGTATTTTGCACGAAAACTAAAAATTTTACTAGCGCAAGTTTTTAGTATATTCAATAGAATTAAAGGACGTAAAATTTAAAAAAAATAAAAAAATAAAAAATTGGACGATCATTGAGAAAATTCAAAAATAAAATTTGGGCGGGAAATTTAAAAATGAAGAAATATATTTATTTTTCCTTTTATAGCCATAAACATAACATCATGTTTATCATTTTTCTCAAAATTTGACACCCTGTATTTTAAACAACAACATCAACAACAAAAATCATTTTCTACAAGATAAGAAATAAAAAATTTAAACACGACTTCCGGGCCCATATACCAAATTTGTGATTTTTTTTTTTTTTTTTTTTTTTTTTTTTATCAGTTTTTTAATTGGGTGCAGAGCGGACTTATTAACGGTCCTAGCTCCTTGTAACTGTCAGAGCTTCTGCACCCAATGCGCGATCCTGCAAGTAAAGATTAATAGCTACCTTAAATTTATTCATGTTGTATTCCTTCGGAAATTTGAAATGTATTAGCGAATTCCACTTTTTTGATGTTCGGTATATAAATTCGCGCTTGATTTCTTCAGTTCGAGGTTTCGGGAGCTTCACCGTAAACATATGTGCATTGGTTGTTCCTCTTGTTACTCTTGTTGTTGTAACGAATGGTGGTATTTTCTCCGATAGTTCTGCAGAACATTTACCATGTAAGCATCTGTAGAAGACGCAGAGTTCTGCAACATCTCTGCGATGCTGTAAGCTGTCTAGTTCTTGAGTAAGTCTGGGATTCCCGTATGATTCTGATAGCGCGGCGTTGAACCCTGTCCAATAAGTGGAGGGTGGTACCAGACGCACCTCCCCAAACTTGACAGCAATACTCTATACATGGTCGGATGAAGGTTTTATATATCTGGAGAACTTGATGCGATTTGAAAAACCTTCTGCATCGATTCAGGAACCCGAGTTTTTTTGAAGCTGATTTAGCCAATGCAACAATGTGTTCATTCCATTTGAGTTTGTTACTTATTTGAACACCAAGCAGTCGAATTGAGTCGCAACCCACAAGGATATGGTTTTTTACCACAAATGGGTAGTCGTTGCGACTTTTTTTACGTGAGAATGTGCATATTTGTGTCTTTTTCTCGTTAAATTGTACTAAGTTATTGTTACCCCACTCAAATATTGTACTTAAATCGGAATTAAGAGAAGTTACGACTTCTGACCGTTTATTATTTAGATCTGTAATGCTAGGCTCCGCCTCAAATGAAATAGAAGAATGCAATGTGGCATCATCCGCAAAGCTATGGATAGGGTTTACAGTGCTATCCAGCAAATCGTTGATGTATAGCAAAAACAGGGTCGGTGACAAAGGTGATCCCTGAGGGACTCCGTATTTGACGTATTTTTCATCAAATGCATTTATTGAAGTACTATAATTTTTGACATATGGATCAAATGCGACCTATGTTCCTTGTGATGTAAACGATCGGTAAGTGGACTAAAATAGGTCGCCATTTAGGTCAATCCACTAAATATTTCGTAAACTACCTCTATGTGTTTACAAATACATAAATACAATAATAATTAAATGGCCGCACCGATCGTGTCACACAGATTTGTTTCCCACGAATTTAACAATTATTAATTATTAGGTACAAAGGTAAGTTAACAATAATAAATTACATAAATATTTAGATTTTGAAATAAACATAATTGAATATTTTAATTTAATTTTTAGATATCAAACAATATAGGCAAACACTTGTGATGACATTAAGCTAAGTATTTCTAACGTTTTATCAAGTTCCATATTAATTGATTCGTTTCGTTTTAGGAATACGGACATGTATATTATTCGCGATTATAGCCTCCATCATGACATTTGCCTGTATTATTTAATAAATTCTATAATTTTAAATTGAATGAGTTTTAGTGTTTTTTTTATTTTGTATTTCTGTTGTGTATCTCGAACACGATAATTAGGGTTTAATACGTCGCAAGACATGAAAACGAATTTGCGGCCGAACAATTTGTCGCGAGTATGCAGACGTATATTCCTGTTGCTACAACAATACATATTTGGATAGAAAATGTCAAATCCCAAATCCATTAACCAGTAACAAACCTGAACGTATAAGATATTTGCCAAAACGTAAGCATACATAAGTTTTTAGACATTTATTTTGTTGCCCGTAATTTTGTTCAGAAATTTCTCGTCCGTGCTGAATATAACGGAGCCAAGAGAGGTCCAGTTTGAAATTCGGAAGACGATGGATTAGTCCATCAGAGGTTTACACTTTCTGTGAAGTGCTTCTAAGAAAACACCAAGCAAGTTATCACTAAACCTGACAGTTGCAGGAAATAGAGTTGACTTACGCGTATATGAATGCTTTATATTTTATTTTTATTTTTCAATCCCATTTTTTTTTTTCTAATTGCTCAATTCTGGGATTGAATATTAAACAACAGAAGACTGCATCTCAATAAATATCCTAAATAAAACTAAACATAATTTAGTTTGACCATAAAAGATCCACAAAACCGAACAAAAAAAAAAGAGAAATCGCGTGTAGACATTACCAACAATTTTGGGTCTTGAAATTCAGCAAATTTACCAAGAAATTGAGCAAACATCACAAACAACGATCATAACTTTTATTTTATTAGACAACCACAATAAAAAAAAAATAAAAAATTATAAATTCATATCTTGTCATACAAATTCGACATAAATGATGCTATTTACGAGTTCATTCATAATATTTATTTTTATTGTTTTTATATTTATTAGGATCTCTGACTTTTTTTTTAGAAATATTTTACCAAAATTCAAGATCGTCGGTTTTCCAATCAAATAAATATTTTAAAAGTTTTTTTTGTAGTATTTCTGCGGAAAAAAATATTAAAATTCAAAACATGAAATATTTTATAAAAATTATTGGTTAGAAAATATTTACCGATCGACAACGATCATGATTTTTTTTTTTGTTACAAACTAGTAATCGCACTCGATCGCTAAACAATGTTGATTGTTTTTTATGCAATTCATGAAAAATGAATGCAATCGAGTTTTGGATTGATCGTAATTTTTGGGCAGTGATTAATTTTGCGTTCACTCAAGGTCATCCGACTAACCGATAAAATAAATAATTAATTTTTTTACCAAAGTATACAATTTTAACGGTCGAATGATTTATAAATTTTATCCTTTCTAGATATATTTCTCTTCACTTTACCTTTGGGATATTTGTGGAATTTTTGTTATTTTATTAACCATAAATAACGTCTTCAGCAAAAAAAAAAAAAAAAATTATAAAATGTAAGATGGTCTTTTGTCGTTTTGGATTTTTGTTTTTTTTTTGTACTAAATTGTGAATTGGAAATTTGTTATTATTTATTATAAATATTTACGAAATAAACCAAAAATATTTTAAAATTCATAAGATTCATTGATCAAGATTATAATTCGGAGAAGTCGTAAGAGCCTTAAATTCTCGATCAATAATTGAAAAATTTTGTTTATTGGTTAAAGAGTTAAGCCAAGTGAGCTTCCCTAAATTCAAATAAGATTTGTAACGAATGTCGTCTGAATGGCAACCATATAAATTGAATTAGAGCTCCAAAAGATTGGAATAAAAAACAATCTCGAATTACAAAACATATACCATATAGGTACTCTTCATAAGGTGACGTCGTCGTTTGCACTAAAAAAAAAAAAACAACAAAGAAAATCATATCATCATCTTTAATCATTATCATGTACATTCATTAAGTATTCAGTTCACTTGTGTGTATGAAACGAATAATTCAATAAGACAAACAAATACACAACAAAATAAAGATGATTGTGCGGAGACTAGACCCGTGGGAAGAGCAACTTTCAATTTAACATTATGATACTTGTTGGTTGGTTGTATTCTTCTTCGTCTTTTGCTTTTTGTGTTTTTATTTTTTTGTATCATAAGACAATTATTTTTTAAGCACACAATACACAAACAACATGTGACAATAATAAGTCATCGAATATTTTATGGATTTTGGTTTCATGTTCATTCAATGGAGAAGAACAACAACACTACCTACCCATGGTATATGTATTTGTATATGTGATTGTAATTTAAACGAAATTGATAAGATTAATACGTGACTAAGATATGGAATAATTTAATGTTTACAAAGGTATGTACATTCAAAGAATTAAATTACCCTCAGCACAGATTACAAAAACACTTTTATTTGTACCAACAAAGGCAAGCAACTCTCAGTGACCTGACTTAAAATAGCCAAAATAATGAAACGAAGAAGCAGAATGATATAAAAAATATTAACATATTAAAGAACTGGGGAGGGGCTATTTGTGAACTCGATTCGAACGTATTCGAGTCTCCTCCGAAGTACTGAATTCTTATTTGGATATGTTTATTCCATATTCGTGGCACTCTCACTAAGTGTCCCTAGCGGACCAACCAACCAAATTGGATCGTGTTATTGTTATCGGTCGATATTTTTCTAGTCCAGCCAAATTTCATAGATAGCGGAGCTAGAAAAAAAATAAAAAATGCTGGTATTTGTTGACGTAGTGTTTTAAACAAACGTCAAAATTGCACCAAACAAATTGGATCGTTTGTACGCAACATACCAACCAAATTGGATTTTAGGCTGTATAGGCAATATTGAGTTTTACCATTCACTCTCCTTCTCTTTCATTTTTGGGTGTATGAGTATTTTTGCTGTCTTCATTAATAGGAGTTCCATTTATAAACCAAACTTTAATAATTACTTCCGATAATTATAATAAAATAAATTTACTTTAATTAATTGTTGGATTTAAAAATTTTTAACACATAAATATTAATTGCAAAAAATTATATCGCACGACAATTCACCAACGTAAAACACAAACATTTCTTGTGTAATAAAGGTAAATACTCTTTAAATCCTTTTGGTGCCCTCTTTCTCTTGATGCCCTAAGCATGTGCTTATATTGCTTAATGATTAATCCAGGCCTGTTTCTATTAGACGCCATTCACCATTGCAAAGAGAAATACCATCTGGGCTTAAAGCAAATAAAGGCATATATTTAGAAATTATCAGTTCAAAATTAATTGTTTTAAAGATATCTTTTTTGGCTAATTTCTCAGCATATAGACCGTAGCGCGTGTCCTCATACCCTTAAAATTTCCATTGTAAACCGATTCGATTTTTTTGTCTTCAATTTGGATTTCGATTTTTGAAGTATGTATTTGTATAAATTATAAGCGATACTCCCAGTAATCCGGGACTTTCGTTCTAACAACCACAAAGCACAGGTCTGCGTAATCGCCGCTGTGCAAATATTAAGAGCTGTTGCATCGTTGGTTACAACTTTAAGATGAAATTGGCCTCTCTGATGTGATTGGATCAAGCTCTCCATGAGACGAACGTAATTGGACAAACCACTGTGATTATACAAGATGTTAAAGTATTTTTCAAATTCAACATATATTTGAGGCTCAATATTTAGGGGCCGAACAGTGCGGGTTGTATTTAACATTTTGTTCGCTTCACATTCTTGAGCAACTAGAATAATATTTTAAATTAATTATTCACTTAAATACGAATTAGTTTTGTTCATTGTTGATCGTTGGTTGGGCATCGGAAAGTTCAAATCGTCGTTTCAGTTTGCGGCCAACACAACATAAATCTTTTACAGAAACGACATTCAATTGATTGGTCATATCTTTCCGTCCGCTTTTCCCCCAACTTTGTTTTAGCTCAGTGCAATTCACGGGTCTTAGATAAAGAAATCTAAATTACAAAAATATATATTTATTAACAAATCATTCGATAGTATACCCATCCGGATTTACTGGAGCTTCTGGCCAAGAACAGCTGAATTACATTAATTTTCACTTGATTGAGTTCACTCAAGTTTTGAAACAATTATGCTGTGAGCTCTCGATTTTGCCTTTAATGATACAATTGTGTTTTGCAGATTGAGAGAGTACCTAATGACAAAAGCAACTGTTATAAAAACAGAGCGTGAAGTACAAGAACCGTTAACTATTTTAATTGCTTTGTAATGCTATGACAACAATTCGTAATTTTATGTATTTCACTGATTGGGTTTACTTAATTTAATGATACCGCTGTTTTGTAAAGATTTTTTTTAAGGTTTCTAGTTGCACGTAGTGCTTAATACCTTCCTTTTTAAAATCATAATCCAATTTGATAATTAACAACGAGCCTTAGAGAATTCTTTCAATCACAGTCAAAAGCTCCAGCAATGGTCTTTCTCTCTTAAATTGCTGTCCCAGAAATGTATAGAAAATGTATAGGGTTTGGATCAAAGTTTAAAATTATATTTGCGTTATAAATTTAGGCGTTGTTTTATTGTGAAGTCCAGAACGATGAAATGAAAATTTTCCAAAATAGATGTGCATGAATTGATTGTGATTCTTAAATTGGTAAAACGAAATTTATTGCTCCTCATAACGAAGTAATACTAAAAAAGTAAATCATTAAAGCATTGGTTTTACGGATGACCTAAGATAAATGATTATTCATATGAGAAACTCAACTCTTTTCCGCACATTACTCCAGCTCACATACCCATTTGCAAATTTAAAGTGTTTTTCTTCTCGCTCTTTGTTCAACGGTAATTTCTTTAACTTTAAAGCTTTAAGGAAATGGGCATCCCTCATTTCAGTTACTGAACTATCTTGCAGATTATCGCGTCTTTGTCTGCCGGTATTGAAAGAGCTCTTTTCTTTTTTCCGCGTCTTTTAGCATTGTTTAGAAAATTAACTCTGTCATTTGCACATCGGTCGAACTTTCGGCTTTAATACAATTTAAATACTGATTGAACACGCACTGTGCTAACCAATTTCCCGCCGATTTCAGTTAAACTCAACAAATTTTCTTTTTCAAATTTTAATTTATGTATTTCTTCCAAATTACTGATTTTTTGTGACACGATTCATTATTTGACGTCTCTTTATATACAAAATAAGTGCGCTCTATGCGGAGAACGCATGAGTAAGTTTTATACAAAATGCTTAATACTAATTCAATATAGATGGCAGTAACGTAAGTGTAGATACAAATTAACAAGTTTAATTACTATTACATAGATGGCGTTAATTCAAGACAATCTAAATTTAATACAACTAATACAAATTAAATAGCATTAAGTGTTTAGAAGCAGTTTCCCTATAAAAAACATCATTCCAGCAATATGCCTAAAATTAAAGTAAATTGAATGATTACAAATTATTATACGAATATTCAATATTTAGACTTTAAGAAATGTATTACGTATTTTTTAATTAAATTTGTTTTGACGTTTAGAAATGTCAATAGTAGTTAGATTGTAATATTCATTTTGCTATTTTCGAACTAGATCGATGCGACATCTTTCGAATCTTCCGAAAACAATAGTATTCGAAAATAGCAAAAATTAAATTTGTATAACTTCATAGTTTATACCATCTATGTATTAGTATATAAAGCAAAGAAAATTATTGTATCGCTCTCTTCATTTGTTTTTTGCGACAACATAGAACAAGCTGCTAATTGAAAAATATTAAATAAAGTCTTTATTGAATAAATTTATGTATACGTTTTATAACGTTTTGAAAACCTCGTTTTTTTATTAATCAAATTGTGTTAGTGATTGAAATCATACATAAGTGTTTTATATGCAAATAAACAGCACCTCGTAGAAATTCAGCCGAATAAATATCAGAAGATACAGTCCATTTTTGTTTTGCAATTACATCGTGAGATAATCAGCAACCAATTATTTTTCGGGCCACGAGTACACCGTGGAAGTCTACCATATCATTTTGGAGTGCTCCCCATTAAGCCAAGACAACTTTAGGTAATTTCAAATATTAAAAACTAGATGACATTCTTAAATAAATACAAAATTGTACATTATAACGTTCAATTGTGTATTTCAGATGATCACCATTACGGTGGCCGTAACATCCTGGCCGGCTAAACGAACAAGATGACTCCATAGTGGTTCCCGTTATCATGTCGAATAATTCCTTTAGCTAATTCCAATACAACTAGGCGGTACAACATGCTCTTTTCTTATACAAATTTTCATAATCAACATCCAGTATTTGCTCTAGGATACTGGGAAAACCTTAGGGAAAACTTCCACTAAAAAACCCTAAGGAAAACCAGCATCAGATGTGAATGCTTCTTTCTCCATCGGTAGTAAACATAATTGATTGATCGGTCGTACTAATTTGCCTTTCTCCATTGTCTGCAGCACGTCACACACTGATATACTATGCTGCGTAATAAAACTCTACATCGACAAATCGCATACTTATTTCTCAAATATTGCGTACAAAGTTGCATTCCCCCATGACATAAATCTCTATGCGCCTTTTCGACTATTCTTCTAACTGAAGTACCTTTGTGGTCTAAAATAATTGGCTTCCGCTGTGCCAACGGTAACTGTCCCTTGTCCAATCTTCCAGTAATCCTCAGTAATCCCTGCTTGTCTATCCATGGAGTCAACATCCACAATCGGCTAGTTTTGGATATTCCAGCTTTACTAAGTAGCGCTTTATATTCGGCGTCAGTCGTGGCACAGAACCTACTACCTTGCTTCTTGTAACACCTTCAATGTTGCTGCTTCCCAGAGCTGGCAGTTCCTGATTTAATAGATTATTTGCCTTCACTATGTTATTGTTAAGCCTGCTATTACGAACGATTCATATGATGACCTTTTCTCCATTAATTCAATTTCTTGATCGCCATGTTCGACCATCGTCAGCCAGACACTGTCTAATCTCACTGGTGGCTCTTTACATTCCGTCTCAATCTGGATATTAATCTCTTTGTTGCTCAGTTTGGGAGTCCAATATGGCCACTCCTCATTACTCTCCCTCAGCATAGCTGGTCCTCTCCACCATAGCTCGTTTCTTAACAGATTTTCCACTTTTATCCCACGAGATATTAGATCGGCAGGGTTATGTTAAGAATTGACATAACGAAATTGCTCTAATGCTGATTAGCCAGTCCAAATATAAATTGGCGCTCCCCAAACATTGTTATCTTCCGAATTAATTTACAACTTAGCTCAACCACACATAGCCCCAATCTCGGTATTGTCACTAATTGTATAGGAGCCACCCTACTTCTTGAACACAATAATCTGGCACTCCAGTGCTTGTTAATACACACTCGTACATAAACCGCTACTTCATACGCCTTATTTGATGCATCAGAAAATACTTGAATTTGAGTTTTCTGGTTTCTTGATGTATCTAACCATCGTGGAATCCGTAATTCATTAATTAGTCTTAATTCATGATAAAAATTCTTCCATTCTTGTTGTATGGATAACGACAACGGTTCATCCCAATTACTGCCCAGTCGCCACAACCCCTAAATAAACAACTTCGCTCTTATTGTAGCTGGAGATACCCATCCTTGTGGATCAAATATCCTCGCCGCTTCTCCGGTGATAAACCGTTTAATGATGACATCAGGTTGTTACGATTCTGCACCTTAAATTGAAATTGATCCTTGACAAAATCCCACATAATACCAAGGATAGTAGTATTATTTTGCAACTCTATCACCTTCGCTGTCAATTCACTTCCCATAATTTCTAAACAGTTTGACCTCCATTTATCCAACTCGAACCCACCTTGCCTAAGTAGTTTAATAACTTCCGCCTTTAACTTGATTGCTTGGGATTCTGACTCAACTGACGTTAACATATCGTCCATATAAAAGCCGCTTTGGGTTACTTGAGATGCAGTGGGCATCGCAGCGGCACCGTCGATAGCACATTGATTTAAAGCTTTAACTGCCAGGTATAGAGGAGACGCCAACCCATAAGTTACCACTGTTAACCAATAGTCACGAATTGGCTCATCTGAGTTTGCTCTCCACAAAATTGTTTGCACATCCCAATGAATTGGCTGAATCTCTACCTGGCGGAACATTTTACAGATATCCGCCATTAATGCTATTTTTTCGGTGCGAAATTTCATAGCTATATCCAGTAAGTCCCTCTGAAGGCGTGGCCCAGTGTATTGTGCATCATTTAATGATTTTCCATTGGTAGCTTTTGCTGAACCGTCAAAAACAACCCTGAATTTGCGCTCCATCGAAACAGCGTGGTGTGGGATGTAATTATGTAAATCTCCTAGATTTAATGCTGTCGCCCGTTATGCATATGACCTAAGTTCTCATATTCCGTCATGAATTCAATATATTTACTCCTATACTCCGGGTCACGTTTAAACTTATTCTCCTGACAGTAGAGTCGACGTAATGCCACAGCTCTCGATTCTCCTAATTCCACATCAGGCTTCATTGCTATAATAACACTATATCGATTACCCGTTTTAACAACTGTGCTTTTGAATTGTCCTCAAAAAATTGGTCTTCGGCTGATAACAATTTTTCATGCATCTCGTCTATTTCCCACAATTGTTGAACCAGGAATCGAAGTTCGTCCTTAATCGTTATCCTTATTGTACACAAATGTTCTCCAATATCTTGTAATAAACAACCCATCCAAACGATATATTTTGGGCCAATAACCCAGCTGCATTTCGGCTTATACCTTCGTTGATATGGCTTGCCAATAACCCCACACCAATTATTGCATCTAGCCGTCCCTGCTTATAAATACTGTGGATCCGCCAAATCCTTTGCCTCAATGTTACAAAATTGCTCAGGTTGAAATGATCTTTGGGAATGTTCTGGAATAGAGTCCAACAATACCACAAACGTTGCTCTTATGCCCAACCGATCGTGACAGTTGTGCCATAATTCCAGCTGTACCCCACCTTTTGTCCTAGCTAACTTACCATCAATCCCCCTAATGCTGGTTGTGGCTGCTGATCTACTTAATTTAAATTCCTTTATGACTTCATTAGCGACTACGTTGGTTTGAGCTCCCGAATCACAGATTACTCTCAACTTCCGTGAAAATCGATTACCAATTTTCAACCGAAAACAAGCTGTCGCTAAAATTGCTCTTGGCGATAAATCGGCAACTTGGTATACTGATCGAATCGGTTGTTCCAGGGCCCTCCATCTCTTTAATTGATATTGGTAATTTCTTTGAGATACTGACCCAGGTGCATCGACAGCTTTGCCGTTATGTTAGGGTCTTGGGGCAATGCGTACAACCATCTCTTCGGTATTCTGTTGTGGTATAATCGGGTCTCAAACAACATAAGCATAACTTACGTTGATACACAAATGCCTTTCGGTCTTGTAGATTTAAGTTTCTAAACATATCGCATTTCTCAATCTCGTGTCTTAACGTACAACTTTGCATAATACAACGTGAGGATTCAACAACCCCTGTTGGCCCACCCTTCTCCTGAGCTGATCCGTGGTTATTTCTGTAGTTTTCTCAGTTATAATGCAGCTGGTTGTATTGAGATGACCGATTGAGTCGATTATATGGTTTGTAACGATTGTCCTGATTACCTCTTTGCTCCTCCCTAGGCTTATTATAGCGTCGACCATCTGACCCAATCTACTCATTCGCTTCAAACTCACGGCGACCCTTAGCCTTGATCTCCAAAAACTGCTTAAATTCTTCAAGAGTGGGTAAATTTGCTATTCCATCACGACTACGGCGTTGCTCCCACGAATCTAATGTATATTTATTAAGACGCTGCTTGGCATAATGAATCCAAAATTGTTCCCACATATGAGCCTGAGACGCTATATTATCCAATTGACGCGTTCCACTATTCAAAGCATCCAATACTGACCGTAAGGAATCATGACTCTCTCGTTGTTGCCTTTTAATTGCATACATCCTAACCAGGATACAATGAATTAAGTGGTAGTCGTCGTCGTACGTCTTCATAAAACCTCCCATGCCGCCTTATAATTACCACCTGTGGGTTGCCACGGGCTCAACGTTATGGCTGCTTTCCCTTCACAAGCTTCTTGTAGATACAAGAGTTTAGTAACCGGATCATAGTTTTCATTGTGAACTTCTTTATAATAGTTGGCTGACGATTTTCACCATCAACTAATGTTGATGCTCTACAACTTGTCCCATTCCCACACTGCACATTTAATTTGTCCTGTATCTTAACCATTGAGGACATAAACTGATACTCCATATCATCTTATACCTAACTCGTGGCCAACATGTTACACTGACGATATACTGTAACGTCACCCTCAAATAATTCAAAATGTCGTCGCAACCTCTCTTAACGCATACGCAACTCTGATTCAGTTAGTGTCCCAAAATAATCCTCATTCACTGATTCATTATAAAATCGGTTTAATGAGTCAATCCGTTGCTCACAAAGGACGTACAATTTTTCTCCTTCCATTTGATTTGGACTTGGTCTGTCATCTGATACCTCATCTTCACCAAGCATCACAACCTCTTCGCTTTCAAACTCTAACTGATTATCTTATTCCATTTCGCAATCTCCTAAAATTAAAATTCCGACAATTCTGTTAGAGCTTTTATCTTCACCTTCTTGTGACCGCCCGATTTATTGGATAATTTTGGCCACCTAATTCCTTCTTTAACTCATCCTTCCTGACCAGTTCCCTTCAAACAAAAACTAAATTATTTAATCCCTAGAAAAAAAAAATAGCTTTATTTCATTATAAAAATCATATTAAAACAATAACTCCTTCCTCTTCTCCAATTTCAACCTTTTCCTTCATCACCAATACCATTCCCCAATACAACGTGGCTCCTTCTTTCCTCTCCTTCCAACTCTCCGAATCTCATTTCCAGCTTTTCGAATGCCTATGCCTCCGCCCATAGCAATTTATACGTTCGGATTCCTTCTCACCCTTCGTCCTGGCCTTGCACTTTTTCTACCCACGGCCGTATCTCACTATCAGTTATGTTTATTTCTTTATCTATCGCCCTAGTTTGCTCGTTCGTAGTTATCTATGGACTTGCTGATTTCGTTTAACTCCTGTATCTTTGCCTCCACCAATTCCTCCATGTTACCATCGGCCATTCCGTCTCTACTGCTAAAATAATAAAAATTTACTATACAAAGTTGGTTATACAATTTTCACTAATCCTTCATTCCATCATATAAAATTTTTTAGCCAGAACTTAATTCTGTAAACTCAGCCCAACCATCAGTACGGCCATCCCGTTGCTGATACTATACATCTCTGTATTTATGCCAATTCTACCCTCAGTACAGTTATCCTGACACTGGTACCATTTGTATAATAATTTTACAACACGGCCATCCCGCTATTGTTACCAAAAATATTATCAATTTTGTTCAAGTCTCAGAGCGGTTATTCCGTCACTGATACCAATAGTATAACCTTTGAATACCAATTCCATAGCACGGCCATCCCGTTACTGCTACCAATAATACAATTTAATTTTATTCTATTCCCAGTGCGGTTATTCCAACACTAATACCAATAGTATAATCTTGAGTAAACCAATCTACAGCACGGCCATCCCGTTACTGCTACCAATAATACAATTTATTTTTATTCTTTAACTTTCCCATCAAAATTAAAATCAATGTAGTAGAATGATCAGACACATGTCTTGATATCAAAAGACTCATTCTTTATCAACCAATGACACAATGCAGCGATATAAGTAATCAAGGATTCACGTTCAATCCCTGATCACGTTGATGCACAATCACTCAACTATCATGATCCTCACTAGTGATGGCCACCATCTTACCAACCTAACTATCCACTATATCATTTAATCAATTGTTGGTACTAAAAACACTATTTCCACATCGATTCCCACAACTTTGCTTTATGACACACAAATTTCACATTATTTAAAATTCCATCATTACGTTTTTTCATTTACACGTATTTTCTTGTTCAATCATGTTATGTCAAAAAATCTTTGACAAAAAATTATGTATAGCTACCGTATTTAACGCTACACAATTTTCCTGATCAAATTCAACACGACACACCCATAATTATCCCGTTATTCCATTTTACGCACCATTAGATTCTTGTTTTACCATGTCATGATCATAAAAAAAACCCGTTTCACTACTTTGCACCACACCCATTTTGCTAACACACAAAAATTCTCACTACCGTTGTTTGTCTTACACAACAATATATAACCTGATTGCTATCTGCTTTTATCAAAAAGAATTTCGGTATACTACTTTGCCTGGTTTTCCGTATAGCCACACCAAATTTCCTCCTATTCTTTTAAATTTGTGTTACCTTTTCCCTCAATAATTTATTTGTACAACGTTGCTTTTTATTAGACTGAATTTCCTTTGGTACCCCAATTATCCCGCGTTTTTGGCACCTTGAACACGCACCGTGCTAACCAATTTCCCGCCGATTTCAGTTAAACTCAACAAATTTTCTTTTTCAAATTTTAATTTATGTATTTCTTCTAAATTACTGATTTTTTGTGACACGATTCATTATTTGACGTCTCTTTATATACAAAATAAGTGCGCTCTATTCGAAGAACGCATGAGTAAGTTTTATACAAAATGCTTAATACTAATTCAATATAGATGGCAGTAACGTAAGTGAAGATACAAATTAACAAGTTTAATTACTATTACATAGATGGCGTTAATTCAAGACAATTTAAATTGAATACAACTAATACAAATTAGATGGCATTAAGCCAAGACAACTTTAGGTAATTTCAAATATTAAAAACTAGATGACATTCTTAAATAAATACAAAATTGTACATTATAACGTTCAATTGTGTATTTCAGATGATCACCATTACGATGGCCGTAACACTGATCCTTGTCTTTATTTTGGTCTTATCAGCCATTGAAGATTTCCTGGACAAATTTTTGTAAAATTTCAGAGCGAACACTCTTTGTTTACCTAATGATTAATAAGAATGGAACAGCTTTATCTAAGAAGCCAGTTCTACAAAAAAATGTTTAATTTCACTCACGATTTTCACACCAAACATGTTCTGCACAAACAAAAATCTGTTCCCATCAGAAAATCATTTTGCTAGATACATTCTTGCACCACCATCAATTTAAGTATAATATGTGATCGAATTCTTCTAAGAAATGAAAAAAAAAAAAAAAATCAAGAGACCGACAAAACGAATACCCATTTCGAAATTTTCGATCGTGCACTAATTATGCCTTCTTGAAATAATTTCATACCTAAAATAATCTTTATACTATACATACATTATATTCGTATATGGTTTATTGTATTGCATGCACATAGTTTTACAAGATCGAAAAATCGTGATCATAAATTAACGAAACTAACAACCTCCTTTCATATACTACATAAGATACCTAATTATGTTAAAAATAAAAATATTGATTTGAGAAACATTCTCACCATTTTTTATTTTGATTTTTTTTTTATTACAATCAAATCCAATCCACCTTCATCATCGCATGATCGCATTGCGCGATCTTTCACTTCTTGCAGTCTCACTCTTTCACTCTTTCAAATCAATCGATCATTTTGTTATGTGTGTACGAGTACATAACTTAACATGTAGATAAAAGATCATATTTTATAATTAACCTCTCGGATTTTTTGTTTTTAACGACCACGAGTCTAAGTCTCTTTCTTGATGATCATGTGAAAAATTACGATCGCACGTTTTTATGATGTGAGGCGGACGCGCCTTCATGTCTAACGACCAAAACAAGAACATTGTATAGAATTAGAATAAAAATTGACTTGATCAATTGAAGTTTTTTCTTATTTACATACTCGTATTACAAAAAGTGGTGAACAACCATAAGATATATTAAATATATTAATGAGAAGATTATGTATGTATATCTGTCTGTCTAATGTACATATTTAGTTTTTTTGAAAAATAGCCTTTAAAAGGATAACAAGTAGGAGTACATGATTTAATTTAGAAAAAAATCGCTTCAATTAATTCGTTTCTAAACGAATTTCTTGTCATGCTAAAATCGAAAACAACGTAAACTGAATTAAAAAGCCACGACATTCTCAAGACTGGATCCGAAAGTGCAAAATTAGTAGAGACAGGATCAATATGTAGCAAATGACGGCCGCACAAACAGCGTATGGGAGCGTAGATATTGAAATGAGAAAGTAATTCATCACAATCTATTAGTCAGAACGTCGTGAACGTAGATAGCAGTTGTAGTATTAATAAATTACAACGATCATTATAAGGTGGGAGAATATATTGATGCACTCGCTCAGTGGGTAATCCCCGAACTGCATACACAAGAAATTGCTTCTGAGCACTCTCAATTCTATCTGAATGGCACTTATAAAATGGGGACCACCCAAAGGATATATACAGAGTTTTCAGTGTGAAAGTCTTTAATGAAACCTATAGCATAATGTAAGCTTTTGTAATAATACAATCAATGTGTTTATAGTAAAAGTTAGATCGAAAGAAAATGTTAAGCCTATGTCGGGCATGAACTCAACTCTAACAACAGCAACAATATATTAAAAAAAATATGCTGGAATATTGGCGAGCGCATCCGTGAAAATGATAAAATCCTGCATTTACCCAAATTCAGCAACAATTTGTTATTAAACGAGTAACTGTAAAAGTTATTCAAGTTACCTTGCAATTTTACACAATCAGCAACTTCATTAATTGGAGCAAGGCCTTATATATACAGGCCTGATTGTACACGAAAAAATATTCAATGAGCTTTCGATATGGGTACTCATTTGTCTATTTTATATGGAAAATGCATATTTTGAGTGATAAAATCATGATATAAAATATGAGTAATTTTAATGTTTGTTGAATTTAAAAAATTACTTGTATTTTAAACCATTTGTCATTTTAATTTCGATGAATGAATCAACCTCGAAATTAATAAAATAATTAAATAAAAATAGTCCCTTTATCATATTTTATAGAAAAAGTTTCATTTTAATTGTGCTGCCAGATGCATAAATGTACAAAAAAAAATTAAAACAGCAATCGCTGAAAAAAATACTGAATATTCGTCAGCAATAATGAAATGTCAAAATGTCAAATTTTTGTTTTGGTTTTTTGTTGTGTTTAGATTTTTAAATTAGTTTTTCTTTTATATTGTACAATAAAATATTAATGTACATATTATTATTTCCAATAAAGTTTGTGTTGGTTTTAAATTTAATTGTGTACATACGAGCAATACGTGGATACGAGTATTCGATATAAAAAAAAATTAATTAAAAACTATAAACACAACAAAAAACCAAAACAAAAATTTGACATTTTGACATTTCATTATTGCTGACGAATATTCAGCATTTTTTTCAGCGATTGCTGTTTTAATTTTTTTTTTTTTTTACATTTATGCATCTGGCAGCACAATTAAAATGAAACTTTTTCTATAAAATATGATAAAGGGACTATTTTTATTTAATTATTTTATTAATTTCGAGGTTGATTCATTCATCGAAATTAAAATGACAAATGGTTTAAAATACAAGTAATTTTTTAAATTCAACAAACATTAAAATTACTCATATTTTATATCATGATTTTATCACTCAAAATATGCATTTTCCATATAAAATAGACAAATGAGTACCCATATCGAAAGCTTCGATTTTTGTACAATCAGGCCCGTTAATATATGGCCCTGATTGGAGCAATCATTTTCATGTCATCTGCGTAAAGCACACAATGTGCAAATTCAAAACACTCAACAACATCATTTACAAATAATGAGAATAGACTCGGACCAATGTGATTTCCTTGAGGAACTCCTGAGGTAACACGAAATGAACGAGAGCTAAAATCGTTAATATGAAAGAATTGGTAACGATCAGAAAGGTATGAATGCTACCACTTAATAGGGATGAATTTGGCGATTGGCGGTTGGCCAATTTTATGGAAGGCCTTTGGAAAATCCGTGTATACTACATCTACGAGTTGCTTATGTTCTAGTCTATACTATATAAATGTTCACAAAAAAAGGCTAGATTAGTAGACCTACCCGGATAAAATCCGTGTTGATCAAGAGAAAAACCTTTTACGTGAAAAAACAAGAATTTCTATACCATGGATTCGAAAATTATGGTATAGCAGAAAGTTTCATTTCTTTTCCCACCCGTGGAGGAACATATTTATAATTAAACTCTCGAAAGTGTACACCGGTTTGCCAAGTATTAGGGCCTTAATATGTGCATCAGCTTGTATGCCTAATTTGAAGCAAACAAACTCCAGAGATTCGATACTTCGTTGTTTAGGGACTAGTTTCAATGCTTTACAGTCTTCAATCTCCACACAAATTTTAGCCATGGACGCAGTTTCATTTACGAGAACGGTAGAATTCGGTAGAATTGATTAGCAAAATTCAAGATGTTGATATTCCACTACACTCAAAACTAGTTTCGTTTGACGTGGCTAGTCTTTTCACTTCTATTCCAATTAACATTTGTCTCAAATAGTTTATACTTACTTAGATAGGGATGTTGCAGATGGAAGCCTTCGGAATGAACTGAAGCTGATATTTGAAACTTGTATTAAATAAAATTATTTTTGCTTTGATAATAAGTGTTTCAGATTCACTGATGGTCTACAGATGGGCTCCCCTCTGTCACCTTTGTTAGAAGAAATTTTCATAAATTTCTTCGAACAAACGATTGTATCAAGCAACAATCCTTATTTCCGTCATGTGATCTTTTGGTACAGATATGTTGATGACATACTATGTCTATGGAATGAACTGATAGGCTATTAACCTCTTTTCTCACTTGGTTAAATTCTCAATATCCCACCATTAATTTTACGGTAGAAAAAGAAGAAAACAAATCTATTTACTTTCTAGATATAACAATAACCAGAATTAATTCTTCATTAGAGTTCAAAATTTATAGAAAACCCACGTATACAGACGCCATTATACCTAACTCGTCAAACCATCCCCATAATATTAAAATGTCAGCTTTCCCCTCATTCTTAGATAGATTAATAAATATTCCTTTGACCATATCCAATTATAACAAAGAGCTTAATATAATTTTAAAAATAGCAGCGAATAACGGTTATGCAGCTAAGACTATATTAAAGCTATTAAACAGAAAACTGGAATATAAAGCTCTAGCTAACATTTATCCACCTGATAGCCCAATGCCGAAAAATTCGCGCCGCTTAGAGTATATAGGAAAACTAGCCAACGGATTAGTAACATCGTGACACAATATACAGATATTAGCTTTGCTTTTTATAACAATAATACAATTAAGAAAATGATTTTTAACAACAAACCAAGAATTGATCGCCTTTCCAAGTCTGGCGTTTATAAGATCAATTGCAATGATTGTAGTTCCTCTTATATCGGACAGACTGGGCGCAATTTTGAAGTTATAGTTAAAGAACATTTATCTGGTAGCCATGAATCATCCCTTTATAATCATTTAACGTTAGAAAATCACACATCCAGTTTAAACAATTTAGAAATATTACATGTACAACCAAAAAGCAGACGTTTAGACAACTTAGAATCTTACGAAATCCGAAAAGCTATATTTCTTAACCAAAATATCCTCAACGAACATTGAGAAATCCGTTTCTCACCAATTACCGACCCCGCATTGTTTTATTCACATACTCATACCATTCCATAAAATTACTAATACGTCGGGTTATAATTAAATAAAGAAGGGGAAAAAAATCAACATCTGGAATTTTGTTATTCGACCGTTGACTAATCAATAATCATATACCTGTGTTTAACTCACCCCCTTTTAATTTTTAATTTTTAATGTTTATTGCTCTCACCAATTTTATTGTTTACCACTCCCACATTTTTTATTTGTATATTTTTGTTTCATTTTTTGCTTTTTCCAATTACATTTTTATTTTTACAGTTTAGTAGATAAATGCGAAATATTTAACAAGTGTTTTTAAAAAAATTTAAAAATGTGTGTATGTCGTAGTTGATCACCAATTTATTTTCCCTTTGCTTTTTAAACCACTTTACCATTGTTTCTATTTCAAGAAGTGCTGACTTTCGCGGTATTTTCGAACTTATAGTAAACTTACAGTATAAAAAGCGTACAGCCACTACTCGTATGTGCGACAAAAGTGAATTTTTTAAAATTTTAATGTGTGCCTAATGTTTAAAGGATCGTGAGGTGAGGATAGATGAATTAAGATGAAATTTAATAATTTTACTAAGTACAAACTGTATTTCTTCTTTTCTGGCTAAAATATGAGATACGAAAATTATACTGTGCAAATAGTTCCAAATGACATTACAAAACTGTATCTATGCATCAATCTGTGGTCGCTTCACTAGATAAATTTGTGTTAAAGTGAATTTTTCTTGATATACATAGATACAAACAAACGTTATTGGGATAATCTACGGTCACGGTATCGAATTAAGCTTTCGTAGTCGCTATCTGCAAAATATGGTGACACACATAAACCCGATGGTGTCATCCAAAGTGGTAACATTGAAAACATGAAAAACAGAGTTTCAGCTTTATGCATGAATAAACTCGTAAAATTACCCATAGTAAGCCGCGTTTGAAATAGGGACTGAACCGGAACATTAACCCATAATTAACCGAAAAATTTTCCCGATTTCCTGAAGGTTATCAAATTATAATTAAGCTCAACTTATCTGATTTAGCAGTACATCTAATGGAAAAAAGAGCGGCACCAAGCTTTGGGACTTTGTCTTTTAATAATGTTGGCCAGAAGGATATTAATTAGTACTGAGTTACCATCCGAAAGGAGAAATTCTACCGATATATTGTAATAGAACTTAATTAAAACAAAATCATGCAGCTTCAGTCTTTTTGTTAATATTACTTATGATAAGAGACAAATTTTATAATTTGCCAAATTCAACTGTAAAGGCAACACAGCCCTTTGCAACATTTACGTACACTAGATGCTTGCAACTTGCATGTGAATGACCTGAAAAAGTGAATTATATGGAAGAGATATTTGGTCTAGTTGATGTAGGAAAAAAGTCCGTAGGTCTTTTGAGATGATAGACTTTCTTTCAATCCTAAATCCTACTTTCATGTTGCATACCATTCTTTCTGTAAATCTGGCACATTTGCGGAATCTTACAAGGTATGGTCGTTGGAAAGAAGTTCAACATTTGAAAATTTGATACTAGCTGCTCAAGATAGAAAATTTAAAAGTATCCGCAACAAATAAAATTATGTTTCTCTTTCGCTGTAATCTTAACACGTTTTTCAGAAATAAAATAACAAACGAAGTCTCAAATTTTTGTCTTATCTGTTCTATTAAAAATTACGATATTAATCGTGTATCTTATCATTCCTTAGTTAACGAAGAACATTATAAACTCATAGTGATCGATCATTGTAAACGATCAAGTTAACAATCAACCTCTAATCATATATAATATACGTGAAATTCTAAACCCACTCAATTTATTGATTTCCCCCCTGCGCGGATAGTTCAAACCACTTAGCCATGTAAAAAAAAAATCTTGATGATATTCTTAAAAAACAAAAAAAGTTTTGATTTCTTTGTTACAGTTTTTTCCAATTCTATTTTCCAACACCACCACCACCACCACCAATAAAATCACAAAACCTAAAACGATCGTCTTGTATTTTGATCTTAATGTGTATGCTGTATATGGTTGTTGTTGTTGTTAGTGTGTTATTGTTATAATACCTCGTCGTTTGATTTTTTTTTTTTGTTTGTACTTAATTCTGTTTTGGTGAAGAACGAAACAGAAAAACAAAACAACAACAAAAAAAAAATAAAGTAAGAAAACTTAAAGTCATATAAAGGCCGTGAGAACGGTTTGAGATAGCGAGTTCCCATGGCTCGTGCTTTAAATTTATTTTATTTCATTTCTTCTTTGTCTTGTACCTACTTATACGTGCAGTCGCGCATTTCAATATTGATATACAACTACAATATTGCCACTGAAATGTATTTAAAAAAATTGTTATGTGGAAGAGTGATCGCGTGTAACAAACGAAAAGACTAATCGCTCTTCCATTAAATACATTATAGTTTATTGATCGTAGCCACGCTTTTTTATTTTTGTTTTAAGTTATGTTCGCGTTCCATAGATGTTGTCCATGTGGATTGTAATTGTTGTTGTTGTCATTACTTTTTATAGAGATTTCTTTGTAATGTTTATGGTTGTTGTTGTTGTAAACCACTCGTCTTGTTATTATAAAGAAAATGAAATAATGGAACAAGAAATGATGATTAATAAAATAAATGCTTATTTGTATGTAGATTTGTGTAAGTATATGTATATGGATGTGTACGTATATAGATAAATAAAATCTTCTTCCCCACACAATCGAGTCATAATATACGAGTATGTATATGAGGAGTCGTACATAAATCAACATTCTCCTTTTATCTCTATATAGAATTTTGGTATTTACCTTATTTTGGGCATCTTCTTCTTATAGTTGATGGTTTTAATAGTATGTACATCTTTTGTGTTGAATTTTTGGGTGTGTGTAAATAATCTATAAGTTCTGGTTTTTTAACGAGTAGTAATAACACTTCAATTTGAGATTAGTTTGAAACGGTAGCAAATTTGGTTATTTTAGTAATAACGCTGCCCCATGTTAGGCGCCCGATTTACATAGTAAGTTTGTTTCTAATTTGAAGTTTTGTCACAGAAAATAATGAACAGATATGGAAGTTCCATGTCAAATATTTACATAGAAATATTCAATCAAAAAAATGTATTCCTGCTCTAATCTAACCAGTTAAGACAGAGACAATATAATTCAATATTACATATTTCGCTTCTCTTATTTGTATAAAAAACAAAAAAGAAGAGAAGAGAAACATATTATTGTATTATATTTTCCCTGTCTTAACTGGTTAGATTAGAGCAGGAATACATTTTTTTGATTGAATATTTCTATGTAAATACTTGACATGGAACTTCCATATCTGTTTATTCTTTTCTGTGGTTTTGTATAAAATTTTATTGAACTTATGGGAAATTTGTGTCGGTTGCACTAACTATTCCGGCACAGTTTTATTTAAATATTTCATGACACGCAAAGTCATTGTCGATGATGGTGGCTCTTCATCTTATTTAGAATAGCAAAGACTGTAAACCCATATAATTATTGCTATATTAGTGGTGGTATCTATGGAAATTTATTGCTTGATATATCGCGTTTAACAGAATTTCGCCAAGATTAAACACTTACAAATTACAACCCGATTAATGAATTTGTTTTTTTCGTTTTTACCATTTGACCAAGTGAAGACGGCTTAAAGAAGCACAACATTTTTATAAAAGATATGTGCTTGATTATTGAACCTTATCAATAATAATGACGGAGAATTTGGATTCATCACTTATTAGGTAATCTTACACGGGCATGGTTAATGTTGACACTACTTGAAATACTGACAAATTGCTGCTAATGCAATCAAATATTGGGAACAAGTCCAGTTTCCTACACAACTTCGGAATTTTTTGAAAACTGATATTATGAAACTAGACCTATTTACGATTATTTGGGTTAATAATTTTTTTTTTTTGAGGAAGTGATTGGACACGAGATAACTCTTAACAAAAAAGTTAATATTCCTGTTCTTTTAGTTTTATTCTTAAAAATGAACAATTAAATATTATTTTGACAAATTTATTCTCAAATCGGATTAATTTTAGTTTTTTTTAGGAGTAAATTGTTAATACAAGATGTAGTGAATAGTAACTACTCTGCTGGTAACACTGCAAGCAACCATAATGGAGTAGTACCTCGTCAGACACAACGACACGTGGTGCAGTTGGTAATAATTTGTTTTAATCATAAAGGGCAACTACTTTGATGTATTTCTGATAGCAAGCGGCAAAGAAGATGCCGACTTGATTGGACGTGACGCCGCGGATTTTCTTGAAACCTTGATTATAAAACAGGTGTAGAAAAGACTGCAAAATTGTATGAACGAGTTAAACAAATATTACCAACCAAACGTTATTATATTATACGAGCGGTATAATTTTTATAACCGTAACCAGAAGCAGTACGAGCCTTTTGACTATTTTTTTGGTGAAATAAAGAAAATGGCAGAACAATGCGGTTTTGAAAAGGAGCATAACGCAATAGTAAAAGACAGATTGGTGCTTGGCCTCATGGACACGAATTTGAAGGAACAATTTTTGAAAGAAGGTAACCTAAAACTATACAAGTTGTAGTTGATAGATGTCGTCTGGAGGAGAGAACCCGGAAACTGGCGGATGAAATACTGAAGCATGCTGATGTAGCAGAAGTTATAGGTAAAAATAAATTTATAAATAATGATAAGGTTAGGTTTCAAAATGACAGATATAATTTTAATGCTAATCAAAATTCAGGAAAATAATAGAAATAATAAATTTAAAAACGGTAGTTATGGTTCAAATAAAAATTTTCAAAATTTTAATTGTAAAAATAAGAATTCGTTTGCACAATCAAGAAACGGTTTCGTGGTTAATGTTCGTAGATGCGATCAAAAGCATGAAAAGGGAAAATGCCCTGCATATGGTGCGAAGCACATAAACGTTGTAGATAAACTTGATGGTGAAAACAATTATATGACATAATTGTATAACAAATTTCAATGATTAGTGATAGAAAAGGATGGTTTGAAATATTGTATATAAACAAAATTATAGTAGACTTTAAGATAGATACTGGTTCCGAGGTTAATGTTTTACCTTTGGAAACTTTGAACAAAATAACCCATGATTATAAAATGGAAAATATCCAAGTAATTCTCAAAGCATTCGATGGATCGCGGATCGTGTCAGATGGGCTGATTGGTCTTAGAATTAGGCATGGAGGTTTAGAATTTTTTGAAAAATTTGTGGTAATTAACTCTGAGGGGGTTATCTAATCGGATTGGAAACAGTTAAAAAATTTGAATTAATTAAACATGTCAAGGAAATTGAAACGTGTAACCGTTTGCGGTCGTATTAAGTTTATATATACTATCATGTGGTGTCATGCTGGTCGGAATTAATTTTTTTTGAACGAAGCGAAAATGCCTTATTATGTGCGTGGGAAATATTCTGAAATAATTTTCCGGCGAAGTTCTGGAAAAAGATTTTTAGATGAAGTCAAGGAATATAACCAAGTAGGGTGGAACTTGGCTATTTCTTAACCGAATATGATGAAACTCAACTGGTACAATGAATATAGGATTTTTAAATGATTTTTATACGAAGTTCTAAAATATTGCCAAGTAGGTTGGAAATTGGCAATTTTTTTGTTATTTTTGTTTCACACTTTATTTAAGAAAATAAATTTTCGATTAATCGAATAGTAACCACCGATTAATCTGACAATCGATTTATCGATTAATCTATCCATGCCCTACTAATTACAATTAAACACAATGTGGAACTTTAACGAATTAATTTGCGACCAAAATCGATGTCTAATATAGTTCTCTGCTGTGGTGGCTGAGAGTAGACGTACGACCGCAAAGGGTTAATGAAAGCGAAGTAAAACAATTTATAAAAATATTGAAGTGATTTTCACAGATTTAGGAAAGTTTCTCGATAAATTAAAATTGGTAGTAAAAGAGGGTGCAAATCCGAAGAATTCCATTAGCAATACGAGATAGGGTAAAAGAAGCACTGTACAATTTAGTACGCAGTGATATAATTGAGCCATTATCAGAACCGACTGAATGGGTTATTATTTAGTAGTGGTGCAAAAGCCTAACGGTAGTTTAAGGATTTGTATAGATCTTAAATATTTGAATCAGTCAATAAAAAAGAATTATTATGAAATTCCAAAATCGGAAGACTTGACATCTAAGTTAGCAGGCGTACAAATTTTCACAGTGTTAGACCTAAGGGATGGGTTTTACCAAATCGAACTCGATAACAGTTCGAAAAAGCTCACCTTTTGGTAGTTATAATTTCAAAAGATTACCATTTGGAATAAATATAGCTCCTGAATCTTTTCAAAAACTCACATCTTTTCATACAAGGAATTTACATATACATAGATGATCTGTTAGTGACAGGACGAACAGTGGAAGAGCATGACCGTAATTTAAAGGGGGTTTCATCGAACCAAAAAATTGAACATTAAATTTAATCGAAATAAGGTACAATATAGAGTTAACCAAGTTTGTTTTTTGGGAAACACTTTTAATTGCGACGGCATAAGTTGTGATCCGAATAGCTATTACAGCAATGAAAGATCCAACATCCAAAAAGGATGTACAAAGATTACTCGGAATGGTAAATTATCTACGAAGCTTCGTACCAAATATGACAGAATTGACGGAGCCCATAAGTCAATTGCTTCGAAAAAATGTAGAATTTAACTGGTTGGACCAACATAAAAAGGTATCAAAAAATTGAAAGAAGTCATTACAAACACATCGATATTACAGACGTTTAATGTAAACAAAAAAGTCTGTTTTCAGACGGATGCAAGCCAAAATGGCTTAGGTTGTTTGTTGTTGTAAGAAATTAAAATAAAAACACAATTTGAGTTAATATTACTACGCATTTCTATTTTACCTGTTAACGCCTAAATGTCATACCTGTTGGAATTTATATTCTCTTTACTTAATTTTAAAGCCATCTTATGTTCAATAGCGAAAACAAAAGTGGCAAATACATGAAACGATGTGGTTACAAACGCACTCAGAAGAAATGCACATGACATTTCAACTTTTTGAAATTCAATCGTTTTTTGTTCATCAATTCGAAAATAACGGTATTTTTGATTGATTGATTCAGTTTTTATATATTCATTTACGACATTTGATTTTTTAAAATTTAATCAGTTTTATTCATCAAAATACATTGTGAAGTTACTAAAATTTGAATTGACGTTTTATTTGAGTTTTCTATAAAAATTAAAAAAACCACAACAAAAATTCTAAAACTTTTTAACTAAATTTATTTATCCTATGATTGATTGAATAAACTAATCAACAATTAAATAGTGCGAGCAATTAACAATCAACAATTAAATAGAAATTTATGACGTTTACATTTTTTGAAATTCAATCGGTTTTTGTTCACGAAACATAAATTAGAACAACATAGCTGAAAATTGCTAGATTAATTGTTATTAATTGTGTATAAAATAAATAACTGTGCAAGTTCTACCGTAAAATAAAACTGTAAGTTGTATCTAACCCTGAAACATTCTAAAAACTATATAATAACACCGCCGTAACACATCTCTTCTAGAAAAATGCCGAAAATAAAATCGAAACTAGGAAGAAAAACGTATCATGCGAGCAGAGTACATAATTTGAGACTCAATGAAACCCAAGAACAGTGTGAAATTCGTATATCTCAAATTAGTTCAGCAAACTCATTTCGTTGAGCTCGGGAGAGTAGTTTAGAGCGAGAACTACGTTTGCAGATAAATCAAACTCAATCTACTGTCAATAGAACACAGAAGAACTGTCAATAGAACAAAGAAGTAAGAGAAGGTAATTTCATGCCCACTTTTAAAGTTCAAGGACAGATCTACCATTACATTGGAAGTTTGCTTCCAAGTATTGATAACAATCCTCAGTTCCTACAAATTTATTTTGTTTCGGACGCTGATCAATTATCACTTCGCTCAAACAGTATGCCAAGCCTTAAACCAGATTAGATGGCATTGCTTCAAAAATGCTTACAAGAAAACAATTGTTACATCCAAAGTTTAAAATATAATCTAGAAAATAGATCCAGAGGAGTAACAGATAATTTTCAGTTAGTGATTCATGCTGACCGAGTATCATGGAACCCACACAGCGGTAGATTTAATGTTCCTACTACAAACGAAGTAGCTGTACTTCTGGTAGACGAGGATAAAGGACCAAGAGATATCGTCCTGCACTACCGAGACGAACAGTTAAAACCTGTCTCTGAGCTACATCGCTCCTACGATCCGCGCTCCAGTACCCCCTTATGTTTATTAGAGGGGAAGACGGCTACTACCTAACCATAACGCAACAAGATAATCCAAACCGAGCTCAAACCAAAACGGTCTCTTTCATGCAATATTATTCGTACAGGCTCATGGTTAGAGCAAATAATATTAATCAAATACATTTGTTCAAGAATTTGTTTAACCAGTATTGTGTCGACATGATGGCGAAAATGATCTCCGAGAGATTAAATTTTATACGTCGAAACCAAAAAAAACTTCCTTCTGACAATTACATACATTTGCGAGATGCAATGAATCAGGATGCTAACGAGAATGCCTCCAACATAGGTCAGTACGTTATCTTACCGTCGTCATTTACCGGCTCACCACGTTACATGCAAGAAAAGACGCAGGATGCCATATCGTATGTATGTAATTACGGGCGTCCAGATTTGTTCGTGACATTCACCTGTAACCCCGATTGGCCGGAAATTAAAAATGAACTATTTCCAAGTCAAAAATCTTGCTCAAATTGAAAAAGCTTATAAATTTATTTACCAAAAATGAAATATTTGGTACGGTAAAATGTTACATGTTGAGTGTAGAATGGCAAAAGCGGGGTTTGCCCCACTCCCATATACCTTTGTGGTTACAGCCAAAAATTCAGCCGGACGAAATCAATAATATAATTTGTGCTGAGCTCCCTGACAGGGAACGTGACCCTCTTTTGTATGAAATAGTATGCAAAAACATGTTACATGGACCTTGCGGCGAGCAGAACCAAGCCTCACCATGCATGATAAACGGCAAATGTTCGAAGAGATATCCCCGACAATTTATTCTCGAAACACAAACTGGCGATGTTAGCTATCCCACATATAGGCGAAGGGCTCCTCAAGATGGCGGGCAAACTACCACACTTAGAGTACGTGGAAAAACGGTGACAGTAGACAACGGATGGGTTGTTCCTCATTGCCCAATATTACTGCGATGCTTTGGTACTCATATAAATGTTGAATACTGTCACTCCGTGCAGGCAATCAAATATATATGCAAGTACATAAATAAGGGTTCGGATCAAGCTACGTTCTGCATCCAAAATGACAAAGATGAAATACAGAAGTACGTGAACGGTCGTTACATAAGCACTTCGCAGGCAGTCTGGCGAATATTTGAGTTGCCTATCCATGAACGATATCCCACTGTCTTTCATTTGGCTGTAAATTTAGAAAATGGGCAACGTGTGTATTTTACGGAGGATAACATACACCAAATCGTGCAAAACCCACCAAAAACTACGGCTATTAGCTTTTCTAACCTGTGTAGTTTGGACGATTTTGCCAAAACGTTATTATATCACGAGGTTCCAGGTTACTTCACATGGAACAAGCATGTATTTTCCAGAAGAAAGCGTGGGAGAAACGTTGAAGGACATCCAGGTATTAAAAAGGGTCAGACTCTCGGTAGAGTTTATAACATTCATGTCCGAGAGGTTGAGAACTGTGAACGGTATTGTTTACCCAACTTTGCCTTCTAGAAAATGACGATCACTGGAGAGACACACTTACCGATGCCGCAGTCTTTCAGTCGTCATATAAGTTAAGAGAATTGTTCGCAATAATCTTGGTTTTCTGTCAACCAACCCAACCCAACGTATTGTGGGAAACATTCAAAAAAATTTATGTGATGACATTCTTCACAGAGAGTGGATACGATGCAATGATAACACTGTACCATTTTCCGGGGATATCTTTAACCAATGCCTCATTGAAATAGAAGACAAGGTTTACAGTATGAGTGAGAAACATTTAGTTGACTTAGGCTTGCCTTCACCGATCCGTTCCCATCAAAATTCCAGTTATCTCTACAAAGGTAACTTAAGACGTTCGTATGATACCACTATGTTGCGAAATTACGTACAAGAAAATTATCCTAAGTTGGATTCTGATCAACGAGGAGCTTTCGATAAAATCATCGATAGCATTAACAACAACCGTGGTAAAATATTTTTCGTGGATGCTCCTGGTGGAACGGGAAAGACATTTCTTATTAATATTTTACTGGCTAAAGTTAGATCTGAAGGTAGTATGGTCCTAGCTGTTGCATCGTCAGGTATTTCTGCCACACTCATTAGTAGTGGTAGAAGAGCACATTCAACGTTTAAACTACCTCTAAACATCTCTCTTCAACAAGAATCCGTCTGCTATATCAGAATAAATGGTCCTCTCGGAAAAATAATACAAGAAACTAAGCTTATAGTGTGGGATGAGTGTACGATGAGTCATCGAGCACACATTGAAGCCATCGACCGAACCCTAAAAGATATCAAATCAAACAGGAAATTAATGGGCGGCGTGACGTTTGTTTTTCCTGGGGATTTCCGCCAGACTTTACCAGTTATACCAAAAGGAACTCGGGCGGATATTGTAAAAGCCTGTTTGAAATCATCGTCTATCTGGAATTTCGTAGAGAAATTGAGTTTGAGAACAAACATGAGAGCACAACTTGGCGGAGGAAGTGCCGAATTCTCCCGGTAGTTACTTCTAACAGGAGATGGAAAATTTCGAAATGTAAATTCTATCATCACAGTTGATCACCAAATAGGGACCGTAGTTACCACAGTAGCAGAGTTGATTTCGGCAATTTATCCAGGAATAGAAAATATTTTTCAAAAACCATAACATTGGCTATGAGAAAGAGCAATCGTTTCGCCACGTAACTCATCGGCAGAGGAAATAAACCACATCATTTTAGAAAAATTCGACGGAGAAACTCGAGAATACAAATCCATCGACACTATCATTAATACGGAAGATGTAGTTAATTATCCGCAAGAATTCTTGAACAGTCTTAATCCCGCCGACTGTCCACCATACAATCTTAAATTGAAATTTGGAACTCCAATTATATTGCTGCGCAACCTGAATACGCCCAACATGTGCAATGGCACCAGATTGCAGATCAAAGCAATGCTCAATAACATACTTGAAGCGATCATTCTTACAGGACCAGCAGCTGGCGAACTAGCATATATACCTCGCATTCCCATGATCCCTACAGATTTGCCTTTTCAGTTTAAAAGGCTGCAGTTTCCAATTGAACTTTCGTTCGCAATCACATTCAACAAATCACAGGGTCAAACCTTTAAGTATATAGGAGTAGACTTGCGATTAGAATGTTTTTCACATGGTCAATTGTATGTGGGTCTGTCAAGAATTGGTAATTCCGATAACCAATTTATCCTAATACCCGACTGCAATAAAACCAAAAATATATCTTATTCAGAAGTGCTTTATGTAAAGAATTATATTATGTAAATAAAATAAATTTTAATTTTATGTTAACCATTGAATATCGAATCTTTGTCACTAAACCAAATAAAATCTAAAGCAAGCGGTTGCTTATTCACTGTAGATTCGGCACGCGTGGCTGCCGCAGGCTGCTAGTTAAAGGACGTCGCGTCTTCAAAGGATGAAATAGTGGCCATATACAAACCGGGAAAAGAGATGCATGTGGCGGATCATTAAATCGTTAAATGAACCCGCAGAGGAATTTAAAGAGTACGAGGACCTAATTCATACTATAAATATGTGGGATCAGAAAACGGATACTTTTATACAGGAAATGGCGAAGGATGAAAGTTTATCTCTGTTATTAAAAATTTATAAATTTACAATGAAGGATGGCCAAATTCTAAACATCAACTAAATTATCTGGCCAGATTGGAAATTTAAAAATCAAATTTCTTGTGACGAAGAATAATTGTACCATTCAAATTGAGAAAAGTTATGTTGCAATCACTTCACACATCGCACCAAGGAATTACAAAAACCAAATAGAGAGCAAGGGAAATATTATATAGGCCAGGTATGACACAGATATCGAAAACTACATAAGTGGGTGCGAATGATATCATGCAAGTAGGGGTAAAAGATTACCTAAATTTGCTACGCACGGAATTTTGAAAATATTGATATGTGATAATATGCCTGTTGCATCAAGGGAAAGGAATGAGTTCAATGAAAGCGGGGAATTTAAAATTAAAACTTCTAGTCCTGCATATCCAAGGTCTAATGGGCAAGCCGAGAAAGCAGTGCACATAGCCAAGAATTTGGTGAAAAAATCGATAGAGGATGATCAAGATTTAAATTATACAAACACTGTTAGAATATCGTAATCATCCAATGGCTAATTTGGGCGCCTCACCAGCACAATTACTTTTAAATCGCAGAACTCGTGCAATATTAAACATTTAGCAAAAACAGGAGTTTATGCTCGTACCAATAATTTCTGCTGATAAATCTAGGTTTGCGAAAAACCGCCTCGCCGTGTTGTCATCATTTGTTATTCTAAATCCTGATTTTGGGATATCGACTACGAGTCTCATTTTCCTTTTGAATTCATTCTGAATTTATTTTTTCGCGCGTCAAATTGTTCTTTATGGTTTTTGTAACCTGAAAATACAGATGCTGTTAATTATCTGTCTGAGCATTGTTTATTCTATTAAGAATTAAAAACTTAAATCTCTTGACCTCATAATGAGCATACTGACCTTCCATACTTTAAGCTTCAGCGTGTAGGAGATGTGAAGTAGGCATTCACATCATCTTATGTATACCATTGAGGTAGTAAATAGGCTGTCTTCTGCACGCAAATGGCCTTTCTTGCCGAGTTTTCAATTGTTTGTAAGATTAAAAACTGGAACTGCCGCCAAACCCCCATTTGGATAGTAGGACTAAGGATTGCCTTTGCATTTGCACGTTCAGTGAATCCCGTGAAACACATCTTAATATGCTTTCACATGTTTTATTAAGCAAATCTTGTAGCGGCACTACACATTTTGCTTCAGAAATGCCAATTCCCGTCGGGTAAAAGCTTTCTTTTGAGTCCAACCTATAATAAGGTGGATAAAGATCGCGTTCATGTTCTTTTGTACCACATCTCAAGAGTACATATTGCTCTCGTGTCAAATTCAAATTTACAACCATTGCAATAGCTTCTTCCACAGAAAAAGAAGAATGGTCATGCTTAGGATTATGCACACGTTTCAAAATTCGGGAAGTGCTTGTGGGAGTTGCAATGTTCATGTAGCTTCATTGCTGCGGCAAACTTCAAGTCCGCAGAATATTTTTGCTTTCGGAGTTCTGCTGTGTTTCTCCGCTTAATGATGATTGAATAGTCTTCAAATTCTTTGGGCGGGCAATCACCTTCATATAAAAATATTCATTAGAACAAGAAGGTATCAGTCAAAAATATCGAATCTTACCACTGCTTGTTGCTGGTTCTGGTATAGAAGACAGACTTTAACGGCATCGATAAACAATATCCGGGAAATTAATCTCTTGATTCAACCAGTCAGCGTTATTTGAAATGACAACGCCATTGACGCGGTTTGATTTTTTCCACCGTAAAAAGCGATTTTGAAGCACTTTCATCTACATTTGTACTAAAGTAAACCTTTAAAATATCCAGAACACGGTTTTTGCGTTGTTCCATAGTTTCGAATGCAAATTCCATCATATTATTTCATGTAATTTCAAACGAGTTACGGTCATAATGACGAGAATTACCAAAAAACAACAAAAGACCAAAACAGTACCAACACAGCAACAAAAACCAACAATAATCAACAGATCAACGCCAACAAAGTAAAATTGATGTTGCGGAAAAGATCACTGCGAACAACTAAACTAAACCCAAAGAATACACTTATATACAGTGGCGCGCAATAAAATAGGTAATTCCTAATTGTTCCTTATTAATAAACACTTGTGATTTAACTAAGTGGTTTGAAGTTGGTTAAGTGGTTTTGTGATTTAAATTTAAGTATTCTTTGTACGTATATATATGCGTACAATTACAGTATATTTCCGATAATCTGGAGACCGATTACCCGATTTGCAGCTTAAGAATGCTAATATTCTATGTAATGCTATTAAGTGAACGCGAGCGTTTGAAATTCGTCCTGTATGTTACTAAGCAGGTATAAGCAGAATTGTAAGTCACGTTCTCAGAAGTCCCAGGGATAATACAACCCTTAATTCGAAATATATTGACGTATATTACTAAACAAATCGTCAGGTTAGTACAAATTTTTTAATGAAAATTACATGCATTTTGTTGTCGGTCCTTTGAGGTTACCAATAGCTTGCTAAAGAATTATACTTACTACTTATACTACATTTCACCCGAATTAACCGCATATTTGTATTGAATTTTACACCTGCATATAAATCGGCAAATTTTTCATATTTCAGTTATAGTTATACCTTATTAGCAGGGCTCAATTCACATAACTTTTATGTAAAACATCATAGAAAAAAGTAAAAATTTTTTGGTTTCGAGCGCGAATCTGGGAGACCAATGTGCGTCGGCGAGGTGAGAATGAGAACCATAATAGGGGTATTAGTTGGATTTTAAATATCTTACAATGGGCAAAATCATCACAAGCTTTAAATTTGCACAAAACCTATAAGTTTGATGGATTCAGAACACTAAAAGCTTATTTATATGGACTGTTATACATACATATACGTAAGCACTTTGCTAAATATTGTGTGTATGTTTATGTGATGTTCTGATCTTCGTATATAATTATATATCGAGGCAAAATTCTTTTGATAATTTTTTTCTACGAATTAAAAGAAATAAACCACAATTTAAAATTTCCTTCCCAGGCAGAAATATACACGCGGTTGTGTGGTATGCGCACCGCAAATAACCTAGAAAATTACAACAAAATCGCTGTATTGCATATTTTTGATTTGCTGTTTTTTTTATATGATCGCGCCGATTTATATAACGCAATCTCAGATCAATCGGTTTTTATTTTTTTTTTTTTTGTTGTTTGTAATTTGGAATCGCTTAAAAAAGACATTTTTATGTTAATTTTTATTTTTGTTTTGATGATCATCTTACAATCGTGTATATAAACAACAACAAATTGATTGTTCATTGATCAAACTTTTTAAGAAGAAAAATGTTTGTTTTTTTTTTATAAAAATCATTGAATTGAAATTCACATTCCGCATTTGAAAATATTTGTGTTTTTTCGAGTCGATTGTCGTTCGATGATTATTATTTGTTTTGTTGATATGAATTTGAAATCATTGTGCAATTTATTGGAAATCCCGTTTTTATTGGTATCAAGAGTATATAAAAACATAACCACACGCATGTAATTTGGTAAAGTTTGCAATTATCGTCAATTTCCTGTTAATCTGCGCTGGTAATTTCTCTGACTCAGAGCTTAAATTATGCGGAACCAGTTTACAACGTCGCGATTTTCTTATGTGAAAGGCAAATTCAATTACCCATTATTCGTAATCAAGAATTTTCCAATGGCGGTTATAACCCGTGATTGGAAAATTCTTCAACATATTCAAAAGATTATAAGTAAATTTCCGGTCCCGCAAAATAATAGAAAAATCTAGGCCGTAGGCAAAATTTCGTTTCCCGATACAAAATTTCCAGAAGGCTTCTATTTCTCATGCACAAAACATCTGGTTGTTTCCATTCCCTAACTCTCTGCTTTTCCTCGTTGGTGACTTCTTAGTTGTACGTTAGCTTCCTTAGCATCGTGAGACTAATTTTAAATGTTAAATGTTTCGATTGAATGCAAACAAGAACAACAATTTTCTTTGCTCTACATTAAACTGAAAAATGATGTATAGAACATAATCGTTTTACTTTATAAGGCAATAAAGAACAGTTTTACGAAAAAAATATCCTTTTTCTCAAATCGGATAAAATACGTCAGTTTTCTGGTTTGTTATCTGTCAGCAAAATGAAGTATTCCCCGACACTACATCGTTGCTAGGCAACTTACTAAAAACAGTACTGGAAAGTATTCCTTGCCTAGGCAGAGAATACTTTCTAGTACTGATTATCATCTGTTTTTAAGAAATACATGATATAATTTTAATTTATTTAGTTTTTATTATTATAATTGTAAAATTACATATTAAACAACTATTTATTATTGGTTATATTTACATGAATTGTACAATTTGTACAGGTGTTGAAAATTGGCGCAGATGCATTACAATTAAGGTTAGTTGTAGCCACTGATGCACTATTATCGTTTATTTCGGTCATGTTAGGGTCCACATCTGGATTTTGTTCGGTAGTATTGAAAATTTGTATCTCGGTCATGTTACGGTCCACACCTGGATTTTGTTCGGTGGTATTGAAAATTCTGTTTGCAACTTCAATTTTATTATTTAGAGAATCATCAATGTACCCTTCAGCAACCGTTGCCGATTTCCAACCACCATGTCTCTTAAGGCCAGTCAAATCTGCACCTGTATCTACCAATATTGTAGCAGATGATCTGCGAAAACAGTGCCCTGTATATTCTATCGCATTTGGCAACTTCAAATAAGTAGCTACAGTTTGAGGCAATTTGCCAAACTGATGCATGCCCACTACTTGTCTGTTACCTCTACCGTTTGTTAATTTGAAAAAGAATCGAGGGTTATCGAAATCAGTGGGACGTAATGCTATGTATCTACGATATATTTCGATATACGCTTCATTTACAATAAATGATCTTGGCTTGTTCGTCTTGTTAACAGGAATGGTAATCAATATCCTATTTCCCAAATCTTGAATGTCATTCAAATTTATTCGGCATAGTTCATCTTGACGACATGCGCCAGAAATTCCAAAAATTAAGGCAACCTAGAAAACAAATTTTTTGTAAATAAATTATGAGCGCGTACATCTTAACATACTTTTGCCATTAAATATGTATCATCTGGAGCAAGTTCCATAAATGTTTCTATTTGTTGTTTCGTTAAGATTTTGGATTTTTTAGGCTTATATCCATCTGACTGACGTTTCAGTAATGCGCGTAGTTTTCCATATTTGGATATATCAACATTATTGTTAATGCTAAGCGTCGACCTCATCATGGAATAGTTGGACCATAAGGTTGACGGTTTCATCTTTTGACATAAATCCGAAAAATATGCAATTAAAACGTTTTCGGAGAATGAATTGGCCTTGTTATTTATGCGATAATCCATAAAACGCTTGTATGCATTTTCGTACTTCTCCCTCGACTTCTGCGGCAACAAATTTAGTGTAGTCAATCTTGCTGTCTCCAAGATGCCAGGCGGAGTACCTGGGATTGAATTATCAAAATTGCTGTCCATTATATTTAAACTAAACCACAAATTAACGACGGATATCGTTTGCTCTGACAGACCTTTAAATGAATTGACAGCGCACGCGATTGTTATAATTCTAAGGTAACTTTGATAGTGAAATCTATTGAAAATATAAATTGGAAAATTTTGCGTATTTTAAAGAATATAATGAATAAAATGGATAATCTGATATACTGCCGATTAGAGAAAAAATCGTATGTGCAACTCGTGGAAAAACTATAATTCCCGGACTCTTATGGTTGCTGGAACTCGGCTGACGCCTCGTCCCAGCAACTTCCATACTCGTCCGGGAATATATCGTTTTTCCTACACGTTACACAATATACTATTATGATAAGTTTATTAAGTGAATAGGAAAAGTAACGATAACGAGTGTAATTTGCGTTCTAGATAACTATTTCCTTACGCACAAAAACAAAATTTAAACAAAAATATCATAAAACATTAAACAGTTTTGATATTTTTGTGCGTGGTAATGATTGATTGATTTATTCTGAATGTACGACCAAGCATTTAGCAGGATCTTCAAGTATTTCTAAGAATTTTTGATGCCCGGCCCACCGTAGATATAGGATTGAGATTGACCCGGTTACAAACACCTTGGCGGTCAATTTGACCTTTCCCTCCTTAGCATCCTAAAGTCAATATTAATTAGTTATTAATCACCCCTTATGTTTTCCCACCACCTTACTACCCAATCAACCTCTTAACCAATTAAGTTTAAATTTGCGATTGTTTTAATTTCTGTGCACCTGTTATGGATTACTCTTTGAGTGCTACAATTACAAACAACCTTACTGTTAATATTATTATATGTTTTCCTTGGCTGCTTTGGCTTTCAGAGCCCGCCTCCGGACATTTGTTGTACTCTTCCCAAACCAAGCTGTAATTAAGTTATCAACTACCTGTAATTTTCAAACGTTATTATTCAGGTAACTTTAATTTTTACCCCCACCCTTTTCTTAGATTATAATCATTTATGCAAATATTAATTTGTGTTAAGCCCGCTATGCGGGGGCAAGCCCTATTTACAATATTTTTTGGAATCAATTCAATAAATAAACTTAATCTGTAAAAGAACTTGTATATATTAATAGGAAATTCAGTAATAATAAACAATGTTTGAGGTTACGGGATTAAAAAGACGACTGGTCGACTTCACACCCACATAATTTTAACTTCCACCACTTTACGTGGAAACTACCAGGCTCGCGTCACTTGCTTTGCATGGTAAATATGTTTACTAAATTTGCAAACTAAATTTGAAAACTAAACTGAAAGTTATTTTCATCCTCTTTCAACTCATTGTGACAACGACCATATAGCAAATCCTATACCGAGTCAAACACCTCTGCTGAACCAGTCGGTGGTGGAATCAGCTAAATGCATTATGCACCAGCATTATGTGCAATTTATTGTAAATATGAATAAAGTCGATACAACATATACTCACCCGCCTTTCACTTTCATTTTTTCGGCCGTGATCCATAATTTGTTCAAACGCATCGCATATTTTTGCTGACATCTTTATGTTTAAACGTATTTTCTTAACGGCGGGATCTTTCCTATAAATTTATCGCACTGCTGCCGTATAATACATGTTCTAGTTAGCCAATCTTAGAAGCTAAATTCAAGTCGTTTTGAGAGTTCCTCTAAGACTCCGACCAGATTCAATTGAATTCGGTTACGTTACAAGCACCAAATTTCAGTCGCACATCGCACAGATTTAGTAGTCCTGAATGAATAGTATCTCTTAACACTTAACTGGCATCTGCCTTTAGGTTCATACCCTTCGAATTTGCACACTTGTTCATAGGTATCTGTAACCTTTGGCCTTTTCTCGTCGTTGGTGATGACCTCCACAGGAATATTTCGTGCTTAGAAATTAGAAACAGTTGGCGTATCCAGCGAAGTGAAGACTTTACTAAAAAATAAGTAGGACTTACACATTTTATGTAAATCGTCATTAATCTTGCATACAATTTTCCGTACATTTATAGAATCACGCGCGCCTTTTTATAAATGTACGGGAAATTGTTATACAATAAATTTCTACTGTAAAATGGTAATTGCAATCGGCAACATAACAAAGGGAAAGACTCATCAGTAAAAGTGTTTTTTTTTTAAGAATCGCGCAAAACGGGAGCGTAACCATATCATGATTCCTAAAATCTTGGTGTTATCAAAATGTTGGTTTTCAGAAAATCTTGGTTTTTTGAAAACTTTAAAATTAAATTCCCCATGTTTCAGAATTTACATTTTTGGTTATTTTCGTTTCGTATCCGAAATACAAATTTTCCAGAATTTATAAACGAGATTTTATAAAACCAAGATTTTGGAAACCAACATTATATGTAGCCAACCCAATAAAAGGAAATAAAAACCAAGATTTTGATGCGCTCCCGATTCTGCTCCTTATGGAAAAGCGACATTCGAAATAAACCCGAAAATGAAAATTACGCAGTAAATTTCACACTTTTCCCTTCACAAAGAATTCGAAATAACTTCGCCAAATATTCACTAAACAGCCAGGTTTACCTACCGAAAAAACAGGCTCAAAAGAAAGAAATCACTAAAATCAGGTCTTCTGCTGTAAAATAACCTGACAAGGAGGATTATTTGTTCTATCTGAAAAGAGTTTTCATATTCAAAAAATTATTCTGTTAGGAGCATGATCAAGCCTCAAACTCCTTAGGGAGGTGGAATGTTGGTGTATTGACGGGACGTTCGAAATTATTCCAGTATCATTGTTGTTTTCCGCGATCAGTTCTCAAATGCAACCCGCATATTTCAAGACATTCTATGAAATATGTAATGGGAGCATGCATTTGAAACCAAAATCCATAATTTCCGGTTCAAAAGTCAAGCGTATCTCAGAAAAACCAAGATTTAAAAAAAAATAAATGGGGTTCAAGCTCCACCTGAACTGCAAATGTTTGGTAAAACATAAAATGAAAAATAGAGGTAAATATTGTGACGATTTTGGCCATCATACAACAAGCTCACTTTATGAACAGCAATAGCTTAGACGGTTAAGTGTTATAAACACGATCGATGGCAAGCAGAGAACTGTTTTTGGTTTATTTTAAATCGTTAAATAAAGAAATAAATCTGTTGTCATAGCCCCCATCAGTAGCAAGCGGACAAAATTAAATAGTAAAGTCAAAGCAAATATCAAAGTGTATAAAAGTAGAGTGAAATAAAAAGTACACAATGTTTTTAATTGCAAAATCCGAACGAACTCAGTAGCCCAATTCGTAACGATATTTTTGCTACATGACATGATTTGTTTTTTTATTTTTTGTATTTTGAAAGATGATCATTGAAAATTTATGGTATGCAATTATATAACACTAGGTGGTATAGCCCGTCCTAGGACGGATACAATTTATATATAATGTTGATGTCAAGCGGCCACTGCCACCATCAACATTTGATAATTTTTTTAAACGTTATATTTTAGCCAAGTAGGAATAGCTCAAGACTAAAGGCTTTTAAGGATTATTGTACTTTAAATAGACCATAAACCAAAGAGTAAGGGCTTTTAAGGACGATTCTACATGCGTTGGGGCTTCAAACAAAAACCCTTACAGACAGAAAAAAAATTAAAACATGGCCGTAGGTGTTTTGCATGATAGCGTTTATAACATGTTGAGATTAATTATTTTAATTCAAACTAAATTATCTGCCATACTTTTTTATGTACAAATTAGCATCAGAATTACTCAAGTAAGATGGGGCGTTCTCTCGCTATAGTGCGATCAATCCCTGTAAATCGCTATTTTGTAGATTCAATTAAAATTAATGTGTAGATGAATTATTTTAATTTAAAAAAAAATCACCACCACTGTTTCTTTACGCAAAAATTGACTTCAGAAGTGCTCGGATCGGATGAGCCATTCTCTAACATTTCTACTACGTCATATCAACCTAAGGAAATTTATTTAATTTTCATTCTTATATTGTTTCCACCATAGCATGCTTTGAAGTTTATGACAGAAAAAAAAAAAAATTTCCGAAAAATTCTCATGGCTTACTACAACTCATAATATAAAAGTTTTTAAATAATATTTTGTAGTGTTTAATCATAACCGCGGACCTCGTATTTTCTTGTGTAATATAATATTAATATTAATTGGCGATTTTCATCAAATGTAGTTAGCGTTGGTTTCTATGTAAGTAAAGGGGACGAGTATTGTCAAATTCAACTGTTTGACAGTTCTGATCACCCTTGTTCTATGGTTAAATTTTGTTCATATTGTTTTCACCAGATGTCAGCTACTTTGTTGGAAATCGCGAATAGGGCGATTTTTCATTTATTTCAACCGATCGCCACCAGGTGTGAATTAGGGATAAGCAATAACAAACGTCACTTTAACAAATAAAATAAAAAAAAATTGTTTAAAATATATACTTTTGTGAACAATGGTGAACTATTGCTGTGTATCAAACTGCAAATCGAAAGCAGTCAAAGGAAACCAATTAAAGTTTCATCGATTTCCATTTTCCCTAAATAAACCGTAAATTAAAAAATAAACCGAATTAAAAAATCAGTGGATTATTATTCTTAGAATAGGGAAAAAAGTGTCACGATTTGCTTCGGTGTGTAGTAAACATTCTTGTGATACTGATTATCAGTTTAACAAATATAGACACGGTAAGAAAAACATGATTACTATTATAAATTATTATACCAATGTCGTATGTTGTACATTACAGGATGGAATCATTTACTAAAACTCGACGCAGTACCTTCAAAAAATATTCCTAAGCGTAGGCACGAGAAAGAACGAATAAGTCGTACCAACGCCAGAAGCAACCACCACCTCTTCAGCAATTGAACCGTTAGGACCCACAGTTGCTGAACCACTGTCAGAAGCCACTACCAGCTCTAAGTCAGTTGAAAAACTCGCAACGTTTATTTCACCATTGGCGAAAATGACTGTAGTCAGATTAGAACCTTTAGAGGTAAATTGAGTGCATTATATTTGTAAGTACCTAAGTTGAAAATAAAAAGGTTTATTTATTGTCGATCTTTCAGATTAAACCAGTTTTAAAATCATGTTTACGCAGACAGAAACCTCAAAACTTTCCTATTCCACATTAACGGATGATGAACTTTTACAGAATAGTGGTCTTGATAGAAAAAGATTTTTATTTCTTTTAGATTTAATTACAAGATTTAATAAAATAGTTTTATTAAATTGTTTGCCTGCTACTGATCACATTTTACTATTATTAGTTAAATACAGAATGAATTTTAATTTTAAAATCATTGCAAAACATTTCGAGATAAGCCCAACAAAAGTTTCAAAGTGCTTTGTTTACATGAACGATTTAGTTTACGTTACGTTTAAAAGAATCGATTTTTGGAAGCACGGCCTGTCTTCTGATAAAACATATAGAGCGATAATCGACTGCACTGAGATATTTGTACAAAGGTCTCAAAACCCGTTCTATCAACAACTTACATTTTCTCATTATAAGAATACTACCACGTTCAAAATTTTAATAGCCATTGATGAAAATGGCTTGATAACGTTCCTCTCGGAAGCTTATGGCGGAGCAATGAGCGACCGTGAAATTGTTTTAAAATCTGGGTTCTTAAACAAATTAAAACCTAATGATTATATTTTAGCAGACCGTGGATTTGATATATCTGACATATTAGAAAATTTAAATGTTGGTTTGAATATACCTTCGTTTTTAAGATCTAAAAATCAACTTTCTGAGGAAGAGACAATGGATACGAGATATGTTGCCAATAGGCGAATTTTAGTTGAGCGGGTAATTGGACGAGCTAAAATAAATAGAATTATTTCTGATACCATACCCACACATATGTGGAGCCATGCTAATAAATTTATTTATAATTGCTTTATGTTGTGAAATTTTCAAATGCCATTAAAAAATATTTCTTTTAAAAATTAAAAATTGTATTTTTATTAATTCATGAAAAATAAATAAATTCAATTCAATATCACAAAAATTAAAATTAATAATAAACGCTTAAAAAAATTATAATATCACAAAACTATAATTCAAAATTCACATTAAGTGAAACATAACACAGGTCGATAGGAACTTCGTAGTTAGTATGCGATTACTAATGTTAATTAATAGCTAAACTTATAATAACTATTACAGAAAACTTTTCTATAGTAGGTTGATAACTTGCTTATCATAACGTCTGCAAAATCTTTATTATACTCTATGCGCTCGATGTAAAGAGATAGTGGGGTCCAAACCACAAAATCGCACTGAAATATTCCAGTTACGTGCATTTGTAACTGCACCTGGTAATAGTAAGCGTGAGACTTTGAAAGACCGTTTTGAGTTATATAAGCAGCTTCAGTGGGTAACCCGTTTCTATTTGAATAGGGACATTTTATTTCTATAATTAAATCCGCTTCTGGATTGATCCCATCAGGTGTAGCGGCTAAAAAATTTAAGTTACGGTCTATAAATATTCCACACTCATTAATTTTGTGGCCTGTAACTTCACAAAATTTTTTCCTAGCGACAGATTCGTTAGATAGTCCCCATTTTATAGGCTTTGCAAAAATTAAAGTGCCACGAATATGATTTTTTAAGAAATAGTCCGTAAATTTGCCCGAGTTGGATGTCGTAATAATTTTATGGCAAATTGATGCGGTAATTCTGCTAGACCTGGTTTGATACCACAACTTATTGTGAATTCTCGTGTTCCTCTGATTTCTTTGACGGTTATTTTATTAATTTCATTTAGCCGGTAGTACTGCAAAGACTCTGGGCAATAGTCGTGATCACGGCATACAGTTGTAAAATTCACATTGCGTGATGACAAAAAAGGTGTGTGAGCTTCAAAATTGATCAACGAGTTGATGGCGTAATTAAAAATGTCTGAGCTTGGATTTATCGGTTGACTCATCGATGCATCTCCCAGCATTTCATCAATGGAGACGTTTTGTAAACTCCTTCCCGATGGTCGGTGCCACTTTTGAATCTGCGATGTGGAGCTTAGAAAACTCGGTACTTTTCCTGCAAGGTATTTTTTAGTAAACACAAAATTAATATTTCATAATTATATTTACCAGAAACTACAAAGCACTCAATAGTGTACATTAATGCCGAAGCGTGCTTGCAAGCTGCACTTAGGCCTGCACCAGCTGGACAATTACAAGTAGCCTTCATTATTTTGGCGTAACTCAGAATTGAGCTGAACCTGAACAACATAATCGACGCTTTTCTTGGTTTCTGCACTGCACAGACCCTTAAAATAAATATTATTATTTTGTGCAAAATATACGTTAACTTTCTAACAAATTCAAAAAAAAAAAAAATCAGGCCCTTTTTATCGCCAGCACTTGCTTTCCTCTCAGCAAACCATTCTGATATAATGGACACACTTAGCCACTGTAAGTGACTTCTATCCGAGTCGGTCATTAATTGATTGTACGGTTGCACTGGGAAATCGCTTGTGTCGACGGCTGGTACAACATTTGGAACACACAGTTTCCGATTTAAATTTCCAGATTGCCATATCTATAATCTAAAATAGATGTAGTCATTTTCTTGAAGTTTCTTTATTTTTGTTGATCAATTTTGTTTTGGACCCACTCGTTTTGGCACCGGCAGCGATTAATTTTCGTTTGAGTTGTTCAATGGTTAAATTATACATTGTTTATAACATATGTAAAATAATTATAATAATTAAACTTTTGATTATTCTGTATAAATAAGTTTAGTCTACATTACCTCAAACTCTGTTTTGCTCTTATCACAACTTTATTACTGCAACCATAATGAAATACACCCCTTCTTTGATGTTAGTTTTTACGCTAAAATGGAATAATACGGCACATATTTAATTTAAAATACATTACTTATTAGTTATTACTTTATTAATAAAAGACACTTATCTATTCATAAATTAATGAAATCCATTGATAATTTGATGGGTTTAAACAGTCTTCTTGCACAGCACTTTTCAAGTAAATGTTTGACATTTTTAAGTCTATCCCTTTTTGCGGCAAAACCATAGAACTAAAAAATCGCCCTATTGGGAAAAGTCGGGACGCATAGAAATATTTAGCCTCAAAGATGGTCATGACCTCATGACATTTTCAATACAGCATACATGTAACGTGAACAGTGAATACTGAAAGTACTCTCGCTATGTTTTTTATCGTTTTTGTTTCTATTTTAATGTGATAAATAAAAAGAGACGAAATATTTTTATTTAATACTAGCGGAATACGCCCGCTACGCGGCGAGACGCCTCCAGCGACACATTTAATAAAGTGTTGAAATCGGGATTTTTATTAATTGTTTCATAAAATTACTAAACAGCACCAATAAGAGTCAATTCAGCGGCATTGAATGATGAATATATTATGATGTATGATACATTAAGCGTCTTCCATTGGCGAAAGCAAACTAGAAGTACTTACGCATAAAATTTGCGCTAGTGGATTTTAGTTGCGAAAATTCCAATAGATGGCTTTTAGACCTTTTTCGATATTTTTCGAGATTTTTTTATTACGTTCGAGTTTTTTTATTTTTTGATGATGTAAAATGTCAAAATTAATACAAAATTATTTTGTTGTTGATGATACATTTTAAGAAAAATGTGTTTAAATATCAATGCGGTAAATATCAATGCTTTCCTTTTATTACATGTCCATTTTTTTTGTCATATTTTGAATCTAATTTTAAATATCGCCATTACTATAATAAACAACTTTACAAAAGACAAAAAAGACAACTTAACAGAAGGCTGTGTTTTACTTGTGTTACTCAATTTCTCGTTCCATTGGGTAACTACTCGCAAGTACTTCCAAGTAGCAAATTTTGTTCATTGGAAGACGGCTATTGAAATAAAAGAACCAGTTGGAAATTGAAAAACAAAAAAATCAGTATTTTTTCAATATTACTAATGGATTTCTCTTTTTAATGCGTCTTGCACGGTTTGAGGAACCCACCTTTTCGTCGAGTAGACTTGTATTTCCTTCATTGAAGGATTCCAGAAGCAGGTTCATCACAACATCGCTTCACTGAAAGTCTTTTTAAATAGAACATTTTATTTTTCTAGAAATGATCTCACTTACATAAAGGCTACGATATTATCCATATTACTGGGAGCATCACATGAATCACAATCTTAGTAAAAACTTATTATTAATAAATAATTAAATATTTATTTTTGACCATATTATGTACCTTTAGCCATTTTGTTACACAATTTTCTACTAACAAAAATTTCATATAATACAACAACGCAAAAGTTTCAGCACTTCGATGAATAAGCAAAGCCAGCAAAGAAAAGCTCATTGTTGACATACATGACAGCAATCGCTGCGCTATACTGAACGCAGCCATTTTGTCTGCGATACACACAGTAACTTTGCACCATAATTAAAAACAGCGCTAATTGCCATTGTATTCGATACTAACAGTGTCGCAATTTTGTTTGATGCAAAACTTACATTGAAATTGCTTTTTAGATGTAATTAGTAACTAAATTTTATTCGATACAATGGCTGTATCTAAATTTTGTTTTCGGTGCAAATAATGTTTAAACAGATTTCGAAGCAAGGCTTGTATCATAAAATGATATAAACTTATGTTGGATCAATATGCGATGCTAATAGCATCGTATATCAAAAAAATTTCAACTGTGCACCATTTTGACTACTCCTACACGTCTTCGGAGGGTATGGTGGTGGATGCAAGTTCCATTGATTTGATAGTTATGAAACGATGCAAAAAATCCGACTCATTTTGCAATAATCGTTCCAACAAGGCCGTTTCAAAATGTTCATTCGAATGCGATTTTGGTCCAAAGTAAGCAAGATACGCGGAAAACTTACACATCCAATTATTCAGTCAATATGTGGCAAACGCGTTCTATCTCTAACCTTGATTCGACGGCCATCTAGTTCTATCTGGTAAACTTTTTCAATGTTATTGATGGTGGTCGCACAATTATTAGGTGTCTTGGACGTTCAAAATCAGCCAAACTGTATGGCCACGCTTAAATTCTATTGCCAATCTTTTTACGATGGCAAATGATAGAACCAGTGCATTTCCTTTCAAACGTATAACAATTTAATCGGGGCTACGATAGTAGTTTCTTCCCCATTTTTTCAAAAACACTGCCATAGACGTAAGTAGTAATCAGCGAATCAGTTAAAATCCTATCGTATATCGCATTCTCACTTAAAATTGTCACTTACTCGCTGGTTCCCCATAATACATGCGACTATGAAGCAACAACTGAGTGTCCAAATGAGAGGGTCTTCATGTTGAGGTTCAAAACTTTTCAGACTATGTACTTTCCTACATCCAGACAGCTTTGATCGATTTTTATTCAACAACTTGTTTGTATGATCTATCAAATGTATTATAGCAAAATCAAGCATACATCGATTGTACTAACAGATTGCACAGATAAGGGGGCGATTATGAATCTCTCATATTACGAGTTACGCAATATTTTGACAAATTTTCTTTAAAAATAGTATTTTTAATCGTTACGAGTCGTACTTAAAAAGTTGTACGAGTAAAACAACAACAACAAGTCGCAACTACGAGAACTCATAATGTCTTAGGCTGGCCCTAAACGTAACGTTTAATTGCACAAATAAAACTGTGCAGATTATCGCTCAAGTCTAGACTTGTGCAAATCATCCCTGGGCCCTAGACAATACAAACTGTTGGTATAATTTTAGCTTTGTCAGTATTTCATTGTTGAAACATGACCTCTGAAGATGAATATCTTATACTCTGAGGGTGATAATATCCGAAACTTGTACAGCAATTTGCAAGCCATAATGTGAAGATTCAATTCGAATTCTGAAGATCGAGCAAAATTTGAAAATTCAGAATTTCTAAATATTTTTTGCTGAACGTTCATTTGTTAATACCTATCTCATATTTTTTGGCGGTCCATCAAATTCCATAGGATTATCGATTATCCACATCGACAATTTCAAATAACGGAATTTGAAAGTTTTTTACTGCCTAAATACAGAAAACATCAGCTTGCCAAAGTAGCGGTGAAGAAAAGGGCAGCAGTTCCCGGTCGCTGTTTAACTTTTTTAGCATCTAAGGGGCCCGATTGTATGAACGAGGATAAATGATTAATCCTCTGATTTAGCGTAGTTTGCATTGTTTCATACAAGGCAAACTACGCTAAATCAGAGAATTAATCATTTATCCTCATTCATACAATCGGGCCTATTATAGACGAGTCAGGAACCAAAAATTGTACAATAATTCATCATGACAAAAATTCATTGCAAAAACCTTTCGTTCCATATAAAACACTATAGTCCGCATTTTAAAATAATCTAATCAAAAATCACAACAACTACTATAAAAACCAATCTAAAATTCTATTAAGTTCTTTTGATGGAAATTAAATTAAAAACGAAAAAAAATGTTTCAGACATTTGTCTTCTTTGTCGTCGCGTGCATCTTATTTCGTTATAATATTGACCATTAAGTCTAAATTTAAAGAAATCTTCGAAGGCTTAATTTATTCTTTTTTTTTACATACTTACGTAATTCAAAGCCCAGCATACACCAACAATCGGTTTCTATTTATAAAACTTAAAACGAATAAGACGAAGAAGAAGTCGAAGACTAAAAGAAAGATGATTGTAGCGGCTAATTCAGGTGTCGCGTGGCGTGGGAACGAATCTGGTTTTTTTGTGTTTTTTTGTATGCATGCGTTGTTGTTGTTCTTCTTATGGATGAGATTGAATTAAAAAAAAAAACAGACGATGATAAAGAAAATAAATTAAGAAAGAAATGAGACTTTTTGTTAAATTATCTAATCATGATGGTTGAATGCAGAGGTGCGGGAATTTACATTATGTAAAATTGTTTTTTTGATTTTGAATGTATGGCACAAGCGCAGTAATTTCGAACCGCATAGGTTTAATTGTTTCTTTTTGAAGGCCTGATTAAAAGAAAGCTTTTTATGTCTTGGCATCTACATATTAACTTACATAAATACCGAATTGTGTACCTTACATTGATTTAAGAAGGGTGACTTACCCGGAATGAGTAGCTAATTCAAATTTATCAGCGCTTTTATTATTACCGGCAAGTCGAAGTTGTTCTTAAGAGCTCTCTCTAGTCTTGAACTAACGATCGCTTCTATGGTGCAAATTCAAGGGATGGTTAATCGGCAAAATAATGTAAAATGGATGAAGATCAGAATATGGTATGTATGTGTTCTTCATTCAAAAATACTTGTTAAAGAACTGCTATGCAAATTCGTTGTTGACTGGGTTAAACTTCTGATGTCATCGCTCAACTCATTTGCATGTTGATGCAAATCTCTTCTAAAGTCTTCAGCTCCTGTGTGGTTCTGAAGCTCAACATTTTGACACTTTAGGCTTTGCTTTTGTATATTTGGAACCATCTTTTTACATTTACAACTACACGCAGTAATCTCTGAAGCTGTCGCTTCAATATTGAGAAAATTCCTTGAGATATTGCACTGATGCCTTTATGCTGTGGAGTGTGTACAACTTGGATGGAATTATTCCACGACTAGACACGCCGCAGAGTTGTCTTGTGATTTAATGTGTGCCCAAATAATACATCAAAAAACCATTAATATTAATCAGCATCTTCCTAAAATTAAATGAAAACTTCAAAATTTAATTATATTAATATTAATTAACCATTACTAAGCCAAAAAAGTGTCGACCAAAATCAAATTTGGATATAAGCGAACTGAGAACTGACTATAAAAATTTCAAAAAGAACAAACATGTTAAAAAAAATAAGAAACTTGCATGCCATCTGTGTTTCATATTAACAAACTATATATTTATTTATTTGCCAACATTTAGGCGATTTACAATAGATACAGTAACCGAAACAAATATTAAACCAACACAAAATTGTGTAACGATTTAATATTTTCTTCTTCAATCGATTTAATTTTAGAATTAAGTTCTTTAGATAATGTCGTCTAAATTAGCACTCATAACTCCAAAGTATCAAGAAATTCACTTTGTGTTAATTTCAACTACTTTAACTCTTTACTAAAAATTTTCATATTTTATGTTTGTTATTTTCTGCTTCATCATTACTATTAAAAAAAAAACAACGAGAGAATTAGCTCTCAACTCGCAAAAGATTTATATGAAAACATTTATGCCTTTTTTATATATATTGCCAATAAGTTATTCTATTTTGTTTTTAGAGGCCGAACCTTAGTCATATCAATTGAGCATGAACAAAGTACAATTCTGTATATTTAATCACCTAAAAATTCCATGTACGCGTTAAAATATACAATTACTCTTACACGGCAATCTTGTACCAGATTATTTATTTAGAGTCCAGTGATGCCCAAAAAACATGGCGCATACACACACAAATTCAAAACGATTACTACTACAAGCTCGTTCGTTTGTGGTGAATTAACTGAATTGATATTGAGTCACTATTCCGATAATTGAGTTATTATTCAGATAATTAAGCTACTGAAGTGAATTGGTCGTTCGTTTGCTACAATTCAGATAAATGTCAAATTGTTAAAAAGTAATTGGCTTGTGTTATAAAATAATTGAAATTTAAAGTTACTCAACCATTTTCTAGGATCAATTACTTTTGTGTGTCACATTACATTTTCACATTTGCAAATTCTTCGTGATTTGCGAAATTCACATATTCGATCAAATCATCATCCATTAGAACAGAAAAATAATTTAAAATTCTCTAAAATATCCTGGCGTCTTCGATGCGTAAAACAAAATAATGTCAAAAAACAACAAAAACAATTATCTGAATTATATACACAAGCAAAATTATTATTCACATAAATCAGTAGCTCAATATTTATAGCAGAAGTGAAGCATACCAAACGAACGGACAAATCACTTCAGTTAATTCAGATAATCCAGTTAATTCACCACAAACGAACGCACTTTACTAAGTTGCAACAAGCGGAAAGAAAATCTAGAAAACGTTTTAAATTTTCTTTTGTAAAGGCTTGGAAATAGTGATTGATATTTTGTTTTGCTTGCCAATTAATTTTATGTCCGAATTCAAAAATTCTTGCTAACATTACGAGTAAAGCTCAGTATGCAGCTCGAGCTAAGATAAATTTTAGCGCGGACTCCATAAGTCATCATTTAATTCCAGATAAATCGTCAAGCTAAAAATATGTGTAGAGATAAATTTTGTTGATTTTGTTTGACTTTTATTCGTTTGTTTTTGAATGAAGTTTCTGTCCAAATAATCCTCTAAATACTCGACTTCGTAATGTTGGTCGGCCATTTTGACTTCTGTCTTCTTTATATAAAAATAAACTAATTTTACTTTGTGGCTGCTTCGATTATAAAATGAATCAAAATTCAAAACCGTCAAAATTTATCTTCAAATTATTGTCCTTGTGAGATAAATTGCGGCTAAGATGTTTGGAGAATTTATAGTGGCGCAATCTACATTTGAATGAAACAACTGATATTTTTTCAAATTTTTCACGCAAAGGTGCATACCACTCAGCGAAATTGTCGGTTAAAAAAAATTATTTTATTTAGCTACTTAGCTAAATTTTACGTCAAATTTCATCCTGCATATACTGAGCTTAACGATTGAAACAACAATTTTTTGTTTTAATTTATTTTTATAAACACAATGAAACAAAAAGTGTATTGCTTTGGTAAATCTACAAAAAAATACAACAACAATTGCACTTAATAAATCCAAAAAAGATTCAGCTAAATCCAATCATTTTTTGAATTTACCTAAATCAAATCCGATTTTTAGTTTCAATACCTACCACTAGAATTTGCTTCATATTGAATACATCAAACAAAAATTAAATTCAAAAATAAATCTTTGCGGGCTGCTTTCTGAAATTTTAAATCCAAACCTAAATCTAATCCATTTTTACCAAAGCAATACACTTAAAGTTAAACTGCCATTTATCTAACAGCGAGCTAAATGATCAAAATCTATTGAAACAGCGGAGAAGAAAGCTGTGCTGAGATGTTCTAACATCACTTTCGATTCGTTTTCGATAGTATTTTGTCTCTTGTAACAAGAACAAAATTGTACGCTATTTTCTTCTTTCATTACAATTTTTCTAATGCGATCTCAGCCTTCTGTATACTTTTCCTTTTCTTCACATCAATAAAATATCGCGCAAACAAAATTTTTTGTGATAAAGAGTGATGAATGAAAGTAGAAATAGAATGATGTTTTATGCGAGCATGCTGAGATCGCAATAGAAAAAGCTTAATTCAAAAGTCGAAATAGTATACAATTTTATTCTTAAAAAGAGAGACATGAATACTATCGAACATCGAAAAAAGTGACGTTAGAACATCTCAGCACTGAATAAGTGTTACGGCCAACGTACTGATGATCACTCAGTTAAAATACATGATTGAACGTTATAATTTACAATTTTTGTAATTATTTTTAGAGTGCCACCTAGTTTAAAATACTTGAAACTGCTTCAATGTTGTCTTGGCTTAATGCCACCTATTTTGTATTAGATGAATTAAACTTAAATTGTAATGGCTTAGCGCCATCTCTATTATAATAATTAAACTAGACAATTTGTTCTTAGCTTACTTTAATGCCATCTATATTGTAATAGTAATAACGTGATAATTTTATATAAAACTCCCTCATGCGTTGCTCAGCATAGAACGTAGGTACTCATTTTATATACAAGGAGATATGGGTAGACTGCTTTAGTTATACCCATAAACTTTATCAGTTAAGAATCCCTAGTAGCAATGAGCCCGATATTATCTTAGGTATTTCGGCACTACACCACCTTTTTTAGTTTTTCCTTTTTGAAAATCGTTTGCTGAAGGTTTGCTCGTTGTGTTTTACTTTTTATTTTTATTCACAATGAACTTTTTTGCTTTCCTTGCAGAGTTTTTCGTATCGATCATCTCGAGTTCTACTCACACTATATAATAATTTTTTACTCGAATTTTGTACTCAACTATTCTTAATGGTGCATGTAATTTTATCGTTTTGGAATGATTTTAATTTTGAAGATCTATCGTGACTCAATCCATGAAACGAATGGGGGGCCTGGACACACGACCCAATCTCGTAGCTTTCGGCGTAAGATCGAAGCGAATTTGCTTGGACACTTGCGGCTATACAGTAGGTTATTTAGGCACTTCAGCCGAAATACGAAGTTCTGGTTCGTGAGTCGATAAAGATGGTCGAGTTTGTGTAGTCTGTGTGTCTTGATTCTCCGTGTAACACGGTTTAAGCCGGTTGATGGAAACTTACGTGTCTTCCGTTCAATTCTAAAGTCTAAAATTTTGGTGTACAGTTGATAACCAAAACGGTCCTGTATACCGGGTGTTTCTTTTAAACTGAGACGATCAAATATCTCGAAAAATAGCCACTCTACGGAAAAAATGTCCATAATCAAAATTTAATCATACCGCGGGGGAAATACATTAGTGCAAAAAAATAGTCCCCCACCCCCCGCTTTGTAGGTGGGGCGGAGGTAACTTTTAAACTAAGATAGGAACCCCTATTTTTTATTGCAGATTCGGATTCTACGGCTAAAAATACGTAGGATTTGACTAAAACATTTTTATCGATTCATGATAGATGGCGCTGGAAATACATTAGTGTTAAAATTAGTACCCCCACCTACAAGGAGGGGGTGAGGGTACTAATTTTAACACTAATGTATTTCCCCCGCGGAATAATTCAATTTTGATCTCTATCATTTTTTTCGTAGAGTGCTTATTTTCCGAGATATTTAATCCGAGATAAAAATTGAATATCGTCAATTACAGCACCATCTAACATGAATCGAGAAAAATGTTTCAGTCAAATCCTACGTATTTTTAGCCGTAGAATCCGAATCTGCAATAAAAAATAGGGGTTCCTATCTTAGTTTCAAAGTTACCCTGCGCCCCATCTACAAAGCGGGGGGTGGGGGACTATTTTTTTGCACTAATGTATTTCCCCCGCGGTATGATTAAATTTTGATTATGGACATTTTTTCCGTATAGTGGCTATTTTTCGAGATATTTGATCGTCTCAGTTTAAAAGAAACACCCGGTATATTAGTTGCATTGCAGTGATCTACGTATTTCTTTATTACTAATAAAGATTTGGTCCGTAACATGTCGCGAAGCCGGTACAGGTTGAATTTCTTTGAAGTGTCGTTTGATATTCGCTACAAAGTCCGACTGTACAATTTGATCGTTCATATAGTATCCAAAAAAGCTCCCGGAACTCGCGTCGTTTGTCCGACTACGAGTTCAGCATTCGTAGCTTTCAATTCGTCGCTGTAAGTTTTTCGTAATCCCAGTAAGTTTGAAGGAAGAACACTAGTTATCCAATCTGGCTATCCCATCCAATAAGAGTAGACAGCTAAAGCGACGGTAGCATTAGCTATATGGGAAACCGGGACCGCCTTGGGTCAGCGGGTGTTTCTGTCAATCAATGTGACACAATACCGCTGATTATCAGAAACCTGACTTAAGCCTTTTGGCAAGCTACATAGTTTTGAGCCATTTCCTGGACGTCTTTTTTAATAGTGGGCCAGACGACATTCTGAGTCAAAAGTTTAATGGACGCTTTGACGTCAGGATGAGAAAGATTATGAAACGCATCAAAAAATTGTTTCCAAAATTTTAGCGGAATGAATGACATAGGTGTAGTAGTTGTAATATCACAATGAATTAAGGTTTTTGAATTGAAAGCAACCAGGAATTTCTCGCATTTGAGAATAGAATTACTCCTTAAAATTTCTTGAAGTTCTTCATCATTGATCTGAGCATCTGCGATTCTGCGATGACCGCATAATTAATACTTCTTATTGAGGAGGTGGCGAAAGTGTTTGACACCCGAATAATCCGCGAGAAGTTCACGATCATAAGCACTGTATATTTTTTGCGTATCATTGAGACGTACTGAAAAGAACCCGATTGGTTGCCAAGTATCTAAAATGCACTGCTGAACCACTGCTCCGATCGCCTGATGATGAAGGATGAATCAGTAAGGTAGCGTTCGTCAGGTTATTTTTACAGTTATCGAACGCTTCTATAGCTGCTGTTAACCATCTCTAAAAAGCGTTTAAGTTGTTTTACCGTCAATGGTCGTTCGAAATTTTTGATGACTTGAACGCATTCATGCGATGGTAAGATACTTTGTCCAGTTACCATGTGGAATAAAAATAGAATTTCGTGTTTTGCAAAGTTGCATTTGTCCCCACGTTTACCACAAGACCATGCCCTTCTAATTTCGCGAAGATAGTTTTGAGGTGTCCAATATGTTCCTCGTAATTTTAGAGGCAATGAGCACGTCGTCCAAATACACAGAACAGAAGTCGAGCCCTCGTAGAACTGAGTGCATAAGGCGTTGGAACGACTACGCTGCATTGCGAAGGCCGAAAGTCATTCTATAAAATTCAAAAAGTCCAAAAGGTGTCGAAATTGCTGTTAGTGGTAGGCCTGGACAAGATCTATCGTTGAGAAAATAGAGCAGTCCTAGAGTCGTTGTGTAAAATCTTGGAGATGTGGAATTGGTAACCGGAATCGCGACTCGATTAAGTGCTCGGAAATCTCCACACTGTCTCCACTCTCCATTCTTTTTTAACACTAACTGTATAATGGACTGAACCAAGGACTGCTGCTACAGTCTGCAAATCCTGAATTCCATCATGTTTTCAAATTCTGCCTTCGCGATGATGAATTTGTCCGGTGGCAGCCGGTTCGTTCGTCTCTAGTTTGTGACTGACATTATGTTTTGTAGCGTCGAGATTGATGTCGCCGTAAATTACTTTCGAAAAATTTCAAATAACGTTGAAGACTCTTGGGTTCATCACTGACTTGTCGATCCTAGATACAGCGGAACCCGCATTAGAGGTAAGCGCACGGTGTGAGTACAAATAAGTTAACGGGTCTATTCGCCTTTAAAAGGCCGCAAGAGGCGCTACGATCGCCACTAGTTAAAGGTGAACAGCAATTCAGCGCTTATTTTTATGTGTGTTATTTTTTAAATATTTTGTCGCTGAATAAATAAATACAACTTTTATGTTCAATAAATGATTGTTTTGAACCGAAATCAATAACAAAATTGTCCAATTATGTATTTTTTTTATTGCTGTTCACCTTTAACTCTAGTTTCAATATCGTCCACCAGATGTCAGCCACTTTGCGTTAAAAGGCGAATAAGCCTTTGTCTTTGTATATCCTCGAGCAACCCGGTGTTCCTTAGAAAATCTGTGCCGATGATATGCATCGACACGTCAGCAACGATAAAATCCAAGGAGAATTCGCGGCGCAGTCCGATGTCAAGCTTTTAATTTTTGGTTCCGAAAGCGTTTACTGTAGAGCCATTCACTGTGATCGATCCTTGAGTTCCGAACAAAGCAAGCCGGCAAGGCCGAGATATCTGCGCCTGTATCTATCAAAAAATGCGTCTGAAGAAAAATTTCGAAAATTAAAAAGGCGGCTGGATTTGGATACGTCATTGCAATACGCCAGTTGCGAATGACTTAATGAATTTTTGAAGCGGACGGATTACCGGAATTTTAATAATATGGCCTTTGAAAATTTGGTAAATTTTGTCTTGAATTATTCGAACCATGTTGCGTCCGAGAGTTATAGTTACGATTAGGATTTGACTTTGAGCGAGCGGGATCGAGAATTGTGTTGAATAATTTCCGATATTTCCGATAGTAGGGTTTTGCGAAATTCTAAAAATTGCTGGTTGGTCAAAAGAGTGGAATTTTGATAGGGGCCAGAAGCAGACGTCTCAACGACATTAATCTGTGCCTGAACTATCGTCTCATGCACGTTGTAAGCCCGTTGCGCCATCGCCGGCAGGATGGCGTCATTTTCGAATGGTGTGAGCACCATTTGAACCTGCTGTGACAACCTTTTCATCCAAAATTGGCGAAGGGTTGCTTCATTTAAATTGTTGCCCGCGTCCAATTTCATGCTGCTCAACAACTGCGACGGCTTCCTGTCTCCAAGTGTCAAGCCATGCAAACAGGTTGTTAAGTTTCGTCTTCTCTGATTCGCCGAGCCCACGGATAACTTCAGTTTTAAATGTTGTGTACAAATATGTACCCTTCATCCTAGTAATCAAATATGCATCCAGAGCACCCACCGCATGTGCGTACATCGTTATTTCTACGTTAATTCCAGCAACTAAGAACTGTTGCTCCAAGATCTCAAACCACACGCTTGGGTTTTGAGTGTGCAGTAGCATTGAGGTTTAAAAATCACACAGCCGTGGTGAATTGGTGATGCTTTGGGCGAGTTTTGCCTGAAAGCGTAAACTAGCGGTTTATGAGATCTATAAATAGCGTGAAATCTCGTCCTTCGACCATGTATTGGAAAGGTTTAATAGCCGAATAAGCAGCTAACAGCTCCCGATCGGATGCGCTGTACCGCTGCTTAATGGTGGTGAGTTTCACCGAAAAAAAAAATGCAATGGTTCCTGTTGGTGCTTTGTTGTTGAATAACGGCCCCCAATTGAAATGTCTGAAGCGTCCATCATTAAGGCGAGTTTCGCTGACGATGACGGGTACCTTAACATTGTGACTTCGCCAAGTTACCGTTTTGATTGGTCGAAGGCATCCTCTGCTTCAATTGTCAATTCGATGATTCGGGAAACATTCTTCTTGCAGCCTTTTAGGTATTCCTTTAGAATCGACTAGCTCCCGGACGCGTTTGGTATAAACGATCGATAGAAATTCAGCATATCCAGGAAACATCGTAGTTGCTTAATGTTGGCATTGAAAATTTGAATATGTCCTCGACGCGTTCCAGAAGTGGTGTTATTCCTTCAGCTGAAACTTCGTGTCCTAGAAATTGAATTAGTGTTCGTTTGTTACATTATGTGTTAGAACGTGTGACGATACTGGTGATGCTGCTACGACCAATAAGTAAGCATACGCCAATGTTTCCAGAATGCGGGTAATGCGTTAGCTGTGGGCATCAAAACCTCCTACTTAGTATCCCTTGTTTCAGATCAGAGTGTTGCTTATCAGATCTTCGGCATCACTCACGTCGTTTATGACGCGGTCATTCAGTGCGCCCAATAGATGATGATACTTGGTGGTCTCTAGTATGAGCCTGCCCAGAGCGAAAGGTGATTCAATCACATGGAACCATATGCGCGGATCTTAAGCGATTAATGATATCAGTCGTTTCGCAGGTGGAGCAACTGACGCACTTCATTGTTCGTAATTGACTGGAGTAAACTAGAGGCTTGTATTGCGGCTTGTTCCATCGCGTCCCTGAGCGATTTATTATGTACTTCCTCTTGAACGTGAAACTCGATAGTTGGTCCATTTCTCGCTGTGGATGCAGTCTCGTATTTGGTTGGTGTGGTACTGAACACTAACTCACTGTAATCACCCATTAATCTCCTGGTTGTCAAACTTCTCTGTGTTTTAGTCAAACTTCTAATGGTGAAATTTTAATTTGATAACCCTTTATCAGTAATTATGTTACATTTTGCATGACGTACTGTCAAGAATATAGCAGTCGAATTTCGAATATTTCCATGTGCGTTCGTAAAAATCCGAAATCGAAAAATTTTCTGTTTTGAAAACACTGTACGAATACGAACCTATTTAATGATGAACTCGAACCAGAGACTGCAACATTAAAGTGTTCCTTTGAAGCAAAAATTAAATGAAGCTGGCACATTTTTTTCCTATTTCTTATTTATTTAATATTATTTTATTTAAAAAAAGTAATATTTAATATTATAAATTCTCAAAGTACATTTTTTCCTAATAAAAAAGAAAACAAAAAATAGAAACTTACATTACAATTAAAAATAATATCAAAACTACCAAAAATTGTATAACACTTTTATAAATTTAGCTAAGAAATGAATCAAAACAAAAAAAAAATACATGTGATACACTATAGATGGCAACACAAAACTTTAAAGTGCAATTTTTTTTTTTTTTTTCTAACGTACCGAATATTTTCTGTTTTTACTACATAATTCATCTAAATGTATGTAAAATAATTTATAAATAAACATATTTTTTAAGTACTGCTATTTAATGGATTTGTACCGTGTGTTAGTTTAAATTTTAAACCGAATATTATTATGTATAATGTTTTTTAAGTACTATGTTACTACCATCTTGTGGTAATTTATGAAACGAATTTGTATAACAGAAATTTGATTGTCTCCTTTCGATGGAGGGAGTACAAAAAGGAAAAATTCGTTGCCGATGTTTTTTTTTTGTACGGGTTTCTTGTCATGATGATGAATGATAATGATGATACTCCGATAAGATACTGTTTTTTTTTGTTTAAGTTTAGAAGGCAGTCTTGTATAAGGCAATCGAAAAAATTGTTACCAAACTCGACAGCGAATTTTTCATTTTTTTTTTAGTTTTTAGGAGCAACCATGTTTTGAGATTAGACCGTGACTTCTGATTTGCTATTATTACTAAATTTATTATTGTTATTACCACTATTATTACTAGTAAATTTCCTTTCACTACCAGCATTACTAATACTCTCATCCTTTTCCCTTTGTTCCTCAATTTTATCCTTTCTTAATAGAATTCCAGTTAAGTACACTAAACAACCAGCCACTGCTATAAAAAAGCCTGCGATATAAAACGTTTCGTCCCACCGTCCGAACACAATAAAAAAAGAACTTGACAACGGTGGGCCAACTAAATTACCAACACCCTGGACCAGTAGAATTAAGCCATAGGCCACTGTAAACTGATCGATGTCGACAATATCAACCAGAATAATTGGCGTGTAAGAAAATGCTGAGGCAAACGTAAGTCCAAAAACAACCGCAGAACAAATTAGTAGGGGATATGAAAACGTTACTAAAGGCATCATAGCAACCGATAAGCCACAAGCTGCAATAAGACATTAAATAGAAAAATTTATAAATTAATATTTTGAAATTATGATCACGTCAAAATATGAGCACTTACTAACTAAACAATAAGCATACGCATGAGGAACGTTTAACCATGGCTGATCACCCATCCAACCTAGTACAATCATACCGATTGTTTGGAAAATACCAATTACAGCAATCATGTTAGCACCATCCTCTTCAGTGTAGTTATGCTTTAGGAGATGTTCAGTGATGTAGAAGTATGGTACGATAAACCTGTAAATGTAAGAAATAAAACTCATTTAATCTAAACTTTCTCGGTAAATTCGTTTTAAGTTTCCAAAATAATTTAAAAGCACTTAGGTTTAAAATGGTCTAACATGTCTTTACTGAATTAACTTACCATACGAATAACATTGTGGTCGCTAAGCTGAATGTAAAAAATGTCGAATCCAAAAATAGCGAAAAATCAAAAATTGATTTGATAATATCCTGAAAATTGTCATACCATTTCTGTAAGAAAACGGAAAAATATTCAAACATTAATATTAATGATACATTTAGATTTAACAATATAATTTACATCATCCTCCTCGCGTGCAATCGTTGTCATCGAATTGCGGTAGATATTTGGGCACGAGGACGCCCTCAAACGATACCGATGCGTATTCAACATGGCCCCACGATAATTAATCGAGTTCCGATGAATTCGCATATTATGGAAATAATGCGAATTACGTAACGATAAGTTTCGCTTCAAATGCTCATCTTGTATGCCATGTTTTATGCCACGTACTGTTTTTTTGCGTCGTGTCAACGTTGGTTCTTTGTGGTGATTTGGCACAAGGAGTGTTTGTGCATAAACTGGTTTTTCTGATTGTTCCGTTTCGTCTACAGCATCAAGTGACATGCCACGTGCTATTAAATCATGCACTGGTGACTGAGGTTTACGAAACATTGTTGTTTCGTCGAGGGACAAACGCCTATAATTCTCATCGCTCACCGCTGATTCGAGTGAATCTAAACTTTTGTTTTTATTATCATTGTCGAGGTAAGATTCTTTTTCCGATGGATTCAATGTTTCCATACTGGCGAGGTTACGTTTAACTACCTCGACATTAGCTTTGGCATCTCGTTCTTCATTTTGTTTCACTTCAATTGCTTCGCGATCGGCTTTGTTATAACGCAATGAACGCCAGCTTCCATGGCGACTTATTTTTAACTCATCGCTCCGTACAAACGTAGGCAGTAACATTTCACTTTGATATTTTTTCGATAGTTCAATTTCCTCCGGTACCGGAATCTGCTGGTTTGCCTCCGTATTAAAATTAGTTACTATAGTGGCTAAAAGGTCTTCACGTTTTGCGCCCGTCTCTAACATCTTCTTAATTTCATCTAGATTACAGCTTGAATTTGAAAATGTTTGTATACTCTGCGAACGACTTTCGAGCCGATTCTCCTCGATTAACCAGTCTGGATCTCGCATTAATGCGCCACATACACAAATATTAAACATAGTACCGGCCAAAATTAATACTGTGCCACGCCATCCAAAATATTCGATCAACCATTGCGTGAATGGGGCATAAACAAATGTTCCTAGTCCAGTTCCAGATGCCCCGATACCGGTGGCAAATGACCGCTTTTTATCAAACCAAATTGCAATCGAAACGACAGCGGTTACATAGCCTACTCCTAGGCCTATGCCACCGATAACGCCGAAAGTTAAATAGAGCATTTCGACGCTTGAACTTAATGCGGCCAATATAAAACCGACTCCCGCTACTATGCCTGAAATCATCGTCGATTTACGGCAACCATATTTATCAACCAAATTCGACATAATTGGCCCGCTCAATAGGGGACAGGCCAAAAATAGGGCACCAATCCATGATGTTTTTGAAGGTGATTCCTTGAAATAAATCAAAAACTCGGTGTACAGCAAACCAAATGAGAACGATACACCATCCGCAATTAGTGAGAGTAAAAATGATGCAAGAACCACCATCCAGCCCCAACCACCATCGGGAATTGGAAATTTTTTTTTACATTCGTTAGAGATATTTACTGAAGATAATATCGATTCAGCATCTAGTTCAGTAATTGATGATAATTTTTTTCGATATGGATTATAATCATCTTCGTCATCATCATCAGATGATACATCACAAAATTTCACTTCATACGGACTCAGCAAACTTGATCGTATTTGTTCGACATGATCTTTTTCGATAACGCTACCACCACCACCACCTCCATTACGATACTGTAGTTTGTCGTTTGTCACACGATCTGCGCTACCGGACACCATTTTCTGTTTTTCTTCAAAAGATCGTTATTTGAAATATTTCAAATGAAAATGAAAAATGGCGGCAATTTGTTATTATTTACTTTCCGATCTTATGCGATATCCTTTTTTTTATTTTTTTATTTTTTTTTTTAACTTTTTTTTTGTTTTAATATTTTTTTAAAATTATTTTTGACAAATAAAACAAAACAAAACAATAATTTTTATTTATTTATAATTTTATGTAAATATATCGAATAGTGTGCACCAACCCTTTTTTGGTTCGATATTGAATATTCAAATAAAACTTGTATTATTAGTCCATTCAATATTAATGCTACTACTACTACAATTATTACGACTTCTAAGACGTGGATCTTTAGCTGTATATAATAGACAAAGTTTAACGGTTTCACAACACCAAATACTTTTAAAATTCTTCATTAATAACCGGCCGTCAACGTGATTTGATAAAATTGCACTTTTTATCATTAAATTAAATATTTTTTATTAAAAAATTAATTAAAAATGTGTTTTGATTTTATTAATTGTTTTTAATGGCACTAAATGCGCACGATCTCTTTAATTAGATTTTGAAACTTATATTGAATGCGTGTCAGAATTTTATATCGAGACCCCACATTTTTACTACGATTTTGCTTAACTTTATAATTTGATGCGTGTATCCTGATTATTTTTTAAATTTCGGTTTAAGTACACTGTTACTTAATTTAAGTACACTTGATTAAGAAAACACAATATTATTTTAAAATTTATGAATGTGAATTTTTTTTTAATTAAGTTAAAGATGGCAGCACTTTTGATGATTTAATTGAAGTTTAGAGTCTGAAATGAAAGAGATAGAGAAATAAATATAAATTAAAAATCATTTTAAATAAAATTATTGGGAAATTTAACGTTTTTCAAAAAAAAAATTCTAAATTAAATCTAACTTTCTCGCACAAAGTGCAATAATGCAACTTCTGAGTTACCACTAAAACAGTGCACTGTTCTTTTGCTTTCAAAACAGAAAAAATGGCCCCAAAAGTATGTCTTTGCTATTTTCGCCCATCAACCCAATGGCTCAGAGCACCATTACAAATTCGAGTGAGAATCATCCGAACTAAATTTTTGTTAAAACTATCTAGAGTTTATTAGTTCCTCCTGTTTTCATTTGCAATTTTACGAGAATCATATATTTTTTTGTTTATTTGGGCTAACAAAAATAAAAATTGATAGCACATATTTTCTTGCAACGAAGTACATTTTGACATACTATCGCATTTTATTGTGATTCCAAAAAAAAAAATAAAAGTCAATCATCAGCAAATTGCGTTTATTGGTTTTAAGCCGTGTGTGAAATTGAGTCGACTATAAACCTAGATCTTTATTTAATTTTGTGATAACAACAACAGCTTAACACATTTCTTTTAAATATACAAATTATTTATAAACTGCGATTAGGGATTGACCTCATTTATGTGGTGTTTAAGATAAAATACACTCTCATCACGTATTCACGTTCGATAAAATTTTATGTGCTTGCACTTGAATGGCATTTAGCAAACCACGTTCGTAAAACAATCAAAACGTGATTAATAACCTGAATTAGTTTTTGTAGATTGAGAATTTACCGGATTAATCTAATTCTATGTGTTAAGATACCTGATTAAATACAATTAGACTTCAATAACCCTAAATAAATAAACTAGCAACCAACGTGTTGAACATATACAATTTGTAGAGAATTGTGGATGGAAAATTCCATTCATTCGGTGATCGCTTTAGTTGGGATTTTTTATTTTTTGATTTTGTTATTTTATTTCTGTTTTATTATGCGCGACTGTGTATGCGCGCGATAAGCATCTCGTGAGTTATTCTTTTTTGCTTATAAATCAGTGGTTAGAAACGAGGTGAAGACGGGCCAATTTTAAGTCATACTTGGATAAAAGACTACCATTCTAAATGTCGTAACTAATCGTAAAGAGCTTGACGGCCGGTTAATTTAGTTGAGCTTACTATTAAGCTAGATTAACTATATTAAAGCCTCACATTTTGAGATAGTTTAGACAACCTTAGTGATGTTAAAAAAAACACCTATCCCATTGAAGGTAGGTATGAAAACTGCTGTAGATGAAAACGTAAATAAATATAGTAACGAAAATAATAGCGATCGATTGACCATAAGCATCGCTAATTACCATTTCAAATTGTCTTCCCTGTTACTAAATTTGTCAAATGTTTTTATGAATATATAATCGACCTATAATAAAAACTCTATTTAGATATCTAATTGCTACGATGTTTATAAATCCGACAAGTGTAAGCTACATTTGTAAAGTAGATAAGCGTGTCATTAGCAACATATTTTATTTAAAGCTGTACAAAGTGTTTAATCAGCCACTTATTTATCCAACAAAATGATTCATAGTTGTGCAATTGTCTTTCTTCTCTATACAAACAGAATTTAATATTTTAAAAAGCACAGTGTTATTTTATCACTAGTAACGAATGTAAACAATATCGACAGACTTCTTATCATCGCACCAGTCACATATGGTAGATATTAGTTTCCATTAGTATTCGGTTAGTGTTTGAAATAAATTTACAAAAAAAAACTAAAAATTGCAATTTGAAATATGAATAACAAAATATGATAAATGTGAGTTGTATTCAAATAATTTAATATAAGTTAGTTAAACGTATAAAAGCTGAAATTCGGAATAAATTTTCGGAGTTACAATTTTGAAAATTGAATCATATTTAAGACCGTAATTTGAAATTGAATTCGAAATTCTAAAAATTAATTTTTATGTAATTTGATTAAATTTCGGAATAAAATTCGGAGTATCAATTTTACATACAATTAAAGCAAGATAGTATTCAAATCCAAAATTAAGATATATTAAGGAATTCGAACAAGCTAAGCAAGTGTCAAAATTATTAACACAATTTTGATTATTTGATTATATCGTATTTACCACCACTACGTTCAGTTCCTCCGAGAAATAGAACGAAGTTTCATGGCTAACAAAATAGAAATAAAATTTGTTATAAATCAGATTTCAAAATTTGAACTTAGTCAAATTTCGGAATAAATTTTAAGGGCAAACTTCTAAAATACAATTCAAGAAAAATAATACTCAAAACCAAAAGTTCAAGGTTGAATCCGAAAATCCAACAATGAAATCTCTAACGAACTAAGTTTCAAAATTAATAAGAAAATTTTGAGAATTTGGACAAGTTGCAGGCAATAGAAAGCTTTATTGGATTTATCAATTAAATTATATTTATTTCAAAGTGTGACTTTAGTAAAATTTCGGAATGAAATTCGGAGTCAAAATTCAAGTAAAATAATATTAAAGGCCAAAATTAAGGCTAAATTTTGACATTAAATATATTCAATTTTAATCTCTTTACTTCAATCAGAAATATGAGGATTAAAAGCGGTTTCATTAGATTATCAGCATTCTATTTGCTTGACAGCAAATTAAATTTCAACATTTGAACTTTAAAGTTTGTAATTTATTTTCGAAGTAAAAATTTGAAATAAAATTCAAGAAAGATAACAATATGTACATAAGAAAAAAAATGAAATTCTTAACCAACCAAGTTCAAAGTTATCACAACAATCATTTTAATTTAGGTAATTTGAGCACCATTTCAAACTCTTTACTCTCAATATTCTCAAGAGTAGAACCAGGTTTGATTAGAGTAATCACTGCAAATTAAAAATAAAATTAGGAATAAATTTTGTTTTAAAATTTGAATTTAGTAAAATTTAGAAATACAAAATTTCAACATAATAAATCAATAAGAAATATCATTTATGTGAAAAAAATTGCACATCCTCCCAGATTTTTACCGCTGCCCTAAGGTGCCCCTTAGTGACGCCGCAGAAGGGCTCTGGTCCAATGAATGGAGAGGCAGAACCTACTTAAATTAATTATCAATCTTAAAGCTCATTGAAAACAAACAGTCTAAATATATCCCAAAAATTTCATTACAAAGGGTAATTTTGACATAAATTGTTTAAAAAGTTTCGATCAGTGAGAGCTCTTAAAACTTTTTGCAAATACAAATTTTTTGCACATAAAACAGTGTAACAAAAACCTGAAATTATTAAAAGTCTGAGAAATGTTAAGTTTAAATCCAAATACATAGTATTAATTTAGACCTATCAAGCCCAAAGCTCATTGTAACAAATATTCTAAATTTATCCCAAAATTCCGTACTTCTATTTTATACCAAATTTCGGAGTAAAATGATTTGATTCAAAAAGCTTCGACAAACGAAAGATTATAATAATATCAAGTTTCATAGTGAAATGGTTCGGTTTGATTAAAAGCTCTTGAAAATTTACATTGAGAACAAATATGCTAAATTATCCCTAAATTCCGTTACCCCATGTAAAATCGAATTTCTGAGTAAAATGGTTTGGTTTAAAAAGCTTTTCTAATTGAAAGCTCTTAAAATTTAAAGTGCTTGACAATTTTTACAAAACATAATTTTTGCTCATAAAACAGTTTAAGAAAAACCTTAAATTATGAAAATTTTCCAAAATGCTAAGTTCAAACCCAAAAGGTATAAATTAATTATCAAGCTTAAAGCTTATTGAAAACAAATATTCTAAATTTATCTGAAAATACCACTTTCCTTTATAATATCTAGTTTTGTAGTAAAAAGGTTTGGTTAAAAAAGCTTTAATAATTGAAAGCTTTTAAAATTAAAAGTTCTTATTTTTTTTTGCATATACATAAAACTTTTTAGCAAAAACCTAAAAATATGAAAAAAGCTGAACGTTAAAAATTAAGTTAGAACCCAAACTTATTTAAAATTTTCAAACTTAAAACTGATTGATAATTTTTGCAGATTCATATTTTATGCTTTTGCCATATTTTAGCAAAACTTACGGATAATTCGATATTTGAGAAGTTCCAGGAATATTTAAGATACTTTAAAAATTCGACATTTTTGAGATTACATATTTCGAAATTCTTGATATTTTTCAAATTATATTCGAATTTTGTGATGCTTTATCGACATATTTAGAAATCGTCAGGCATTGAGTTGCAAGATGTTTCGTATCATCTACTCTCGAAATCAGATACTTTTAATTAATGCGAGACTAGACAATATGAAGAAATAAGTTTTTCACTTAAAGCTTTACTTGTTCATAGGCACAATAAGAATTTTTAGGGGCCCAAAAAAAATTTGCGGCGGGAGGCGCCCGAAATTTGTAAGTATGCCACTGTCACTCTGGTAATTTATTGAAACTTTTTGCGGTAGATAACATTTTCAATGAAGAGAATCTCATATTATGTTATTATGCAAGTTACTAACGATTGTATAGATAATGGAATTTTCCCTAGTTCATTAAAAAAAGCAGTGGTTTCTTCTATGATATTACGTAATAAAAGTGTTGTTTATTTTCTTTATTGTAGTATTGCTGTCTAATTGAGACATTATAATAGAGTATAGGACGGCATTGTTGAGATGTCGGTAATGCGATTACATCCCGTAATGTATAATGGGCCTTCTTTTTTCCTCAAGCATAAGATTATTAATGAGAATCAGTATGGATTTATTAAGAACTCGCATGCCCATGTTTATTTAATAATGGGCTGGTTATATAGACGGAAACGAAACGAAATGAAACGGACTAAAACGAAAAGACGGAAGAGACATGGTTACATTGACGAAAACGTATTTTGACATTTTTAAAATGGTTTTATTTTATTTCAAAAATTTACCCGCGCGCTAAAATAAAATAAATAAACTTTTCAAAAAAAAAAAAAAAATGGACACGTAACAGTATATTATTGCTAAAAAACATATATCAGGGTGTATTGCTAATTATTAATCAGTTCACACAGCGCCACAAACAATTTTTCTTGTTTCATCGCTAATTATAAAAATTCTACCGCGACAAAAACATTCACCCTTGACGTCCGAATCCATTTTGTATTGACATTATATTGTTTTGACATCAGTGCTACTAAGGATAGCAAAATAAAATAAAAACGGTAGTGTATAACCGCAAAGACGAAACGAAAGCAAATTGAATTGAATCAATTCGTCCGTTAATTTTCATTTCGTTTCTTCTGTATAATTGGTCTAGTAGGTTTTCATACAATCAATTCGTCCGTTTCATTTCATTCCGTTTCGGTTTCGGCTATATAACTAGCCTATAACTCTTGTGAAATTATATGTTGGTGTTTTATTCATTGATATTCGAAAGGCCTTTGATTGTGTTGATCATTATACATAGGTTGTATGAGTCACAAAAAATTCCTAACAATGTAAGGACTGTATCGAAAAGAAAGTATCCACAAAAAAAAGCCATTTTAAACACAAAAAACCAATTTTAAGTATTATAAAATGATGTTTTATCATAAAGCAGACTTCCAATTAGCAGATTTTATGTTTAAAACACTTGAGAAATTATTTTCTAAATACATAGCGAATTTTTAATTTGATGCCTTTACTTAGATTCTGCACAATAGTTTTATTCATTTGTCTGGTTGCTTTGGACTAACTTTTTGAACTTTGTTAAATTTTCTGCTAGTTTACCGTTATTTTTCAAGTAACGCTTCGCAATTGCCCAATATCTTTCAATTGGTCAAAGTTCTGGTGAATTTGGCGGAGTTTATTGTTTTTCCACAAAAGTGATGCAGTGGATTTTTAACAGCTCCAAATTTATTAATGGGCAGTTGCACGGTTTTAACATGCAATGTTTTGTTTTCACTTCGTTTCGGAGCTTTATGTTTCTTATATGTCTTCAAGTCACGCCTTATTTTACCCGCTAGATCATTCCTATGCTAGTACCACCCTCATACATCTCTGACAGACATTGATTTGTTTTTGCGAATTTCACTCACAATTTTGGCTCTAATTTGGGATTGCTGGGACCTTGTTTTCGACCGTTTTTTCGTAAATCCTTTACCGTACCATGTTCCCCAGACTTATTAATTATTTTTCTCACTGCATTTTTACTTATATTTTCGCGCTTAGCTAAATTTCTAAACCAAACACCGTTTTAAATGCAAAATTTGTGCAAAATAAATTTAAGCACTTCTTCTTTAATTCGTGACAATATTACAACTGGGTAACAAATTGTAAAAATCACACGCAATATTTACCTACAAAAAGCTATTCTATCTAACGGCACTTTTCCGTTACAATAGAATTAGAGCAATGCGAAGAAAACTAAATTTTTTGTGGATACTTTCTTTTCGATACAGTCCTTACTACTAAAACGATACCATGCTTAGCTATTAATAAGACTGTGATAGTTGGCCTTGGAGACCTATACAATCAGTTTTGTCGTTGACAGAGTTATGGGTTAACTAGCGAATCAGTAAGAATTCTTACAGAATTTGACGAAATTATTTCCTTACAGAATATTTGACATATCGGTCACCGAATCCGTAACAACTGACAAATACAGTATTAAAATTGTAATGTGAATATCAAAATTTATTATTTTTGAGAAAAGTATGCTTTGGAAATTTTGATGTATTCTGACATTTCCTTCAGTTTCGCGTTAATTTTCGCTCTGTTAAGTGACAGCTGAACTGAACGAAAAGTTTTAAAAGATTCGCTGGCCAGTAACATGCAGTTTCTCTTTGTCGCATTTTTACTTAAAGTTGTTACTGACTCGCTGGTTGGGCCATTATAGCGTTTCGGGTTATATGTGGTACATTTCTTTGAATGCCCGTTTTTGTTTTTTAACTTCAAACTCTATTATTGAAGACTCTTCGAATTTAAACTCTTTGTTACATTCAGAAGAATGTTTACATAAGGCTGAACGCTGATCGATGATGTGCTATGTTGTTTTTACGTATCTTTGTAATAGACTTGGAGATGGTAACAGGTGACGTTTTTAAGGGTTAATAATTAACCCTAAGATATGAAATATAGAAGAGTTCTTGGCCGCTGCACGCTTTCCGAAAGTAAGGAAAATCGCTTTTCTTATTGTGAAGAATTTTAGTATTTTTCCGTGATATTATACTGCCTGCCTTTGTAACATAAGGTAGTACAAGCAAATTGAAGCGCTAATAATTGAAGGCATGCAATCCGCCGCGGCCGAAAGGGCTCAAAGGGTTACGTAAAATTGAGAAAAATTACAGGGGATTTCTGTGTTTTCAAATTGCATGCCGATGTAAAGAATTAATGTTTTAATCACAAAAACACTCTGGGAAAATTGGCATGCACCCCTCGTGTAACCAAGGGTGGAAAATGTCGGGAAAACTCTGTAAACATTCAGCATAGGTCTTCCGTGATTTCAAATTACCCCTAATAAAGATAAATATTAATTTTATATCGATATAATTCTCTAATGCAAATGGCATGCATGTTGAATAAGATCATCGTATTATAAATAATAATAAATGTTGCACAAAATATTGGAAACATTCCCGTGGTTTTGATTTGCATGCCGTTTTGTATTTCAAAAAAAAAATATTATTTTAAGTTTATGGCTAAAATAGCATGCATGTATGTAGCTCCAGTCCAAGATCAGAAAATTGTAAAAAAAGTTACAAAAAACAGAAATTTTTCAATTGAAATCTAAACGCAGCCTAATACGTCAACCCATGATTCAATAAATTACCCAGGTTAGCACGATTTTTCAAACCAAGAGTTCGAGACGTCATGCAATTCCGATAAATGTGTAAGTTATTCTTTTTTTACTTCTCGTTTTTTTATTTGTTGTTGTAATTTATACGTAAAAGAATTGAGTGATTTCAAAAGAAAAAAAAAAAGATGGCCATTTGTTTACATATTTCGAGCTAACCTGGGTTTTTATTGAATCATGACGTCAACCACCACGAGTACGTTAGAGGAGTTACTATACGAATTGTGGTGACCTTATATTGTTTCATTATTTGTTTTCCTAAATTTTTATTTTGATGTTGTTGTAAAAAAAAACTTATAATGTAAAATCAAAATAACAAACAAATCGTCGTGTCACATCGCCGAACAATTATAAACAAAAAGTATGTAAATAAATGATTTTTACTGTATTAATTTTCTCTTCGGTCAAATCCGTACTTTTTTTTTTAATGTTGTATCTCATTTCGCTTATTGGCATAAGATAATTATTTTAAGTTACCGTTTTAGTTCATTTTTTGAACGTTTCATGTTTAGTTTGTAGTCGCTGTTATCCACAAATATACTTGTGGCGAGGAATTCTGCTGGCACAAATACTTTCTTATCAAAACAAGCACGATTTTATTTATAACCTTTATTTAATGGTTTATATTCAATGTTTGTTATTTTTAGCTTTATTGAATACAATTAAATTAACAATAGATTAGACTGCTATATGAAACCCAATCCTCTTTTTTGGGATCGAGACGTTATTGCTTGTGCAAGTCTAGCGATTATTGTTTTTTATTTTCACCATTTCTCTTTTGATATTAGCCTTACTGTCTTTCCGGCTAACGCGACTTTCCCTGCTTGGTTTGATTGAATTCACCAAACCATCCAAACGAATGTTTTTTGCTTTACGGACCTGCAGGGTAGATGTCACCCTACGCGACTGAGAAGACTTGACATTTCGTCGTACACATACTCTTATGACGTTTTGCTGATTTGTCTATCAAAACGTCATCTCAATATTGCCGACTTGCTTCCCTCTGCCACGTGTGAGCGGACAGTTCCAAACCGGGAGAAAAATGGTCAATAAAGGTAAATATATTATGGTATGTATGTACATATATTTCCGTTGCCATTCATATCTGTAGACCGCCACATCACCCCCTTGCCAGTGAATCACCGATGAACGAGACGTTCGCAAAGCGTAGAGGTACTTTGGTGTGTCTTCCCACTCGTGTTATTGCTGATCCCGGTAACGTTGAAGGAGTCTCTTTTGTTTTCAGACAGGACTTCTTGCTACCGGCTGGGTTGGATATATTGTTGCTTGCTGCTGGTTGAGCCTCTAGGATGAAGCGAATTTTATTGGTTTGTGCTTGCTTTGGTTCATCTACGGGCGGTGTTGTATTCCTTGGCTCTGGTTGGCTTGCGATGTTTTGGTCGAGTCATCCTCAGAGAAACACGGGTTTAGCCGGTCGATCGAAATGTTGCTGTTTTTGCCTCTGATGTTTACTATGAATGATTTTTCACTGCGTTTGATGACTGGGAATGGATCCTCGTATAGCGGCTGCAATGCTCGTTTGAATAATTCTGTCCTAATGGACGTGTGTGCACATATTTAGCGCTTGTTAAACGAATACTGTTGGATTGCCGTGCCTAGATGGTGGTGTTGGCCGAATTCGATCAAAGTGTTCTCGTAATTCCCTTACGAAATCCGACTGATGAGTGTTGTTTTTTTTCTCAACTATCAGCTGGCTGGGTATTCGGATTTTTTCGTCATATACTAACTCGGCTGCTGAAGCATGCAACGCCTCTCGGTAAGCAGATCGTAATCCCGGTAATACCGTCTGTAATGCGCGTGTCCAATCACTACTCCCCTGGCATATAATAGCCGGCTTGAGTGTTCTATGCCACCTCTCTGTTAAACCGTTGCACTTCGGATTGTGCACGGTCGTTCCCTTACATTCGAAGCCCAACATCTTGGAGAACTCGGCAAACAATTCTGGCTCAAATTGTGGGCCTTGATCCGTTACTATAGATGTTGGGACTCCAAAACGTGAGATTCAGTTGTTTAGTACCGCTATCGCGACAGTCTCGGCTCTTATATCCGGTACTGGCACTGTCTCGGTCCATCATGTGAACCGGTTAATTAGTGTCACGCAGTACCGCTGGCCCTCTGACACGGGCAGTGGACCGATTATGTATAGATGTATTTCCGTAAATCGCGTGCTTACTGGTGCAAATTATACTGGCGGGCTTTTTGTATGTCTCGATACTTTCGCCCTCTGGCATGCGGTACAGCATTGAACACTGTCCAGATGAATTGGTCCGTCATCGTTTCTACGGATGCTGATAGATAGATCTTGATTAGATAACAAAAACGTGTTATGGCTAAGATCTTTAGGTGGTCGGATTCCAAAGTTATAGACGCGTAAAGATTTTCTTTGCAATACATTCATGTAAAAAAACAAAAATAACATGTTCAAAATGTTTGCTTGCCTTTGAAAGAATGTTTGAATGTATACATGATTTGGGATGCTAATCCGTTAATGGGTGATTCCTTGGTTCATTATGAGAAAAAAATCATAGGGGGGAGGGGGAAGGGGGTCCATTTTTGATATCCTTTGAGATACAGAGTGTTTAAAAAATTTGGTTAAAAAAAAATACACCCACATATTAAACTGTAACTTCCAAAATATTTATCGGAGAGCAACCAACTTAGCCTTGTTTGACTGGTAATTGTATAGGCAATTATTAGGATTTAAGTGGTTATCTTGCATCTACATTCGTTTGAGAGCTATGATGCTTTAAAGTAAAAAAAAATATTTATTTTGTTATAAAATTGAGTTTTTCTCAAAAAAACCGTTAAAATTTTTTTGTTTTTTACTTACTTAATTTTAATTCGCCATCATCTCCCTACAATACTCGAATACAATATTTGTACCACCGTTTATTCAGTGTCAATTTTGTAACAATTATTTTTTTGATCAGTAAAACAGTAGCTGGGGCTACATGCATGCCATTTTCTAAATTAACTTGTTATAATATTTTGTAACGAAACACAAAACGGCATGCAAATCAAAATTACATAAATTTGCACAGTGTTTTTTGCAACTTTCGTCATGCATGCCTCTATTTTGCAACATCCTGATGTGCATGCCAAACTTCCTAACATCAATAAATTATACAAATTAAGTATCCTTCAAAGGGCATGCAATTTGAAATCACAGAAAACCTGTACTGAATGTTTACAGAGTTTTCCCCGACATTGTCCACCCTTGGTCATACAACTTTAATTCTTTACATCGGCATGCAATTTGAAAACACGGAACTCCCCTGTAATTTTTCTCATTTTTACGTAACCCTTTAAGCCCTTTCGGCCGCGGCGGATTGCATGCTTTCAATTATTGGAGCTTCAATTTGTTTGTACCTACTACCTTATGTTACAAAGGCAGGCAGTATAATATCACGGAAAAATACTAAAATTCTTCACAAAAAGAAAAGCGATTTTCCTTATTTTCGGAAAGCGTGCAGCGGCCAAGAACCCTTCTATCTTTCATATCTTATGGTTAACTATCAACCCTTAAAAAGGCATGCGGTATAAAATGGGAGAACGTCACCTGTCACCATCTCCTAGTCTATAAATTTTACATCTTTTTTATGTTATTTAACTCGGTCCGTTATGGTTTTTGATGTTTCGCCAATGTAGCATTTACCACAATCGTAATCTATTTTGTACATTACACCTGCCCTCTTTTATTTTGGGATTCTGTCTTTAATATTACCAAACGATTTTGATAGAGTATTGTTGATTTTTGTAACTATGTATTCTGCTTTTGTAGTTTGGTTTATTAATAATTGTTTTAATTTTTTCGGTTAGATTCATAGATTACTTTCTCTGTACTATTTACTAGTGGACTAGGTAAGTTTCTATTTTTGTAGGTATATAGACATTTAGTGATCAACTTTTAACTTTACAATGAGCTCTTTTGGCTAGTTGTTTGTAACTAGTATTTTCTGTATTAGTATTTTATTACTTTGTCTGTATGACGTGTCGCTAAGTTGAAAAACTCTTCTAATAAAAGACAAGGCAACATTCAGTTTCATACTGTACGGGTGAGCTGAGCAGTAACTTAGGATCCCATCTCTTTGCTGCACCAATTCGTTCTTAATTTGTTATTTGCCCTGGTTATTTTCATGTCCAAAAGGAAAATCTTTATATTTAAAAAACTACAAATAAACGTAGTTTTTATTTAAACTGGTCTATAAAAAGCTAAACAACAATATTATGTTTATTTTGTATACTTTTCTCCCACTTTTGTGTTTGTGCGAATGAATGAAAATTAATAAATTGTAACCAAAAAAAAAAATAATAAATTTAAATTTTAAAAATATAACCAGGGAGTGGTTTAGAAAATAATTTAGCTCAAATATTCCAATTAGTAACTATAATCCACAAAAATTTAATTATAATCCACCAAACATAATTATAGTCCACAAGAAAATAACTGTAATCCAATTAATAAATTATACCGCAAGTGAAACTAGAAATTACTTCATTTCCGAAAACGTCAAATTAAGTCATCAATCAGATTTGAAAGAAAATTTCGTAACTAATTTACAGTTTCGCATGTGACAAATATTTGGGATAAAATATGTTTTAAAATACAAAGTTGTTTTCGACTAAAGCAATTTTATTTCGAATAGGGTGGACCCGAAAACTTATCCACTATCAGTATCATTAGAAAATTCTACTAAACAATAGCGTAAAATTATAACAAATACTAATGCAACAAAAACAAAAAAAGTGTAACACTTTTAATATGGTGGTCCACCGTCTGTCTAATAAGCCTACACAAACACATTTATTTTGACTGCGAATTTGTTTGAAAATGTTGGCACAGTACAATTGAATTCTATATTTAAAAATCAAATCGTAAATTGTTTTCTTGTGTGTGACGTCAACAGGAAAATTTTAAAGTAAATTCACCGAATGTTGTGTAAACCAGTTTTAACGAGTTTAGTTTAGATTATTGTCATGACCTAGTATTATTTTAAGTATACGGCCCCCTTGTGATTCAAAACAAAAAAAAAAACTCGCATCTCGTGCCCATAATCAATATTGGCCATTTTGCATAACTAACAGTTTTTGGATATACATATATTACATCATTTCACCTTGGAAAACTATACGTATGCGTACGTTTATGCGTGTATCGTGATTTAAGTAAATAAAAATATTGATTTTCAATTTTATTTGGTCGCCGTCTTGTGTGTGCCACAGTTAATTTTCTTTTCCACACGTAAAATGAAAATGTATAATGCTCTAAAAGTATAATTATAATATATTCAAGGTTGGTTTTCACAATCGTTTTACCGATTACAATTAATTGTATTTTCTATACACTTTATAATGTGATTTAAATAAATTTCCATTTCATAAAAAACAAAAACAAAAATTATGTACCCATTATGAAAATGAGATAATGTTATCGCGACTCGCGAGCACCTCTTACCTTGATAAGGGAACATAACGTGTCCTTACACAACATATGCTGTAGACGTTGTTATATCATAATCGATCTTTAAATATAAATGTACGCACACAAATATGTATAGGTAATGGATGGAAACGATAATAAATTCTAAAAATATTGTCAGTGGTCGGTAACCTTTAATCGATTACGGACGCTTTTTAAATTAGCATTCTGAAATTCACTGTCATTGTGCCAGCGACATGTTTTGGCATGATTAGGATAAGCGCGTGATTTTGAAATTAATTGTAATTAATTACAGACAACTATAAGGAAATTTAATTGGTATTGCATTTTGTATTATATACATCGCATGTCTATAATATTTACCAGGCGAGTCAAGTAAACAATTTTTTGACATTGTGCCAATATTTATTGTCGAGGTCAAAACCCTGACTTATAAAATTTTCATTATTTATAGAATCAAGCAAAAATGCTTGATTTCACCACCATAAATAAAGATTTCTCCCGCAAATCCATGAAAATATGGATGGACTAAAATTCTACATTATAAACCGCACACACACAGTTTGACCTATTTGACATTTTATCTTTGCACAAATTAATGAAAGTGATAACATTTTTATCAAAACTTCGGACAAACAAAAGTCTATCTACATACATTATCCTAATATTTTTCAATGGCGGGGAAAATTTAATAAAATCTAGTTATAAACGGTAACATTTAATATACGGCACGTAACGCGCCAATTCCAATTACCATAGTTAACTAAAATTATTATTGTATTATATAATATTAAGTTTGTGCCAACAATGAATCTGACACATAATTGAATTCGGGTATAGAGGTACCCATCTATTTAGTATTTGACACAATAATAATTAATTCAACTAATGAAAGCGATGACAAACTTTATTCTAATCCCATCCGTTCGTTTACCTTTGGGGAAAAACTTATTTTTGTTTATGAGGTTTTATCGGCTTGACGATAAGGAAAATTAAAATCCGATTATTTTATTAACTCCAAAATTCACATATTACAATAAAATGTGTCTGGCGTAGACAAAGTTCGCGTAAATTATAAATTAAGTAACCGTATTAATTGTTGTCTAGATCTGGAACAAGAATTTCGTAATCTTTTCTTTAATAACGACAATTAAATAAGATAGAGAACGACACATAATTGCACAAACAAAATAAATGTTATGTATTTTGAAAGCAAATATGAGTAATAAAACATTATTATTCTTAAACTTGATTCAATTGACAAAAGTTCACCCAAAGTTTAATTATTTAAAATCTTTCACAAAAACTTATATTTACGCAAAAACTATGACGTACTCAGTAGATTGAAAACAGCTGTGTTTATTATTTACAATAAAATTAAAAAAAATTAAAACAAAGGTCGTATTAGAGACGCGAAAATTAATAGACCATGTTATTGTAACTTTTCTGCGAAACACTCAATAATTTCACATTGCACACTTTAAGGCGCGCATCACATAATTCATAAACATTTTTCACTTTAACCCATTTTTGAGTTTAAATCGAACGGAAAATTTTTTTTTCTATACAAAATGTTAAGATAATTAATGTCAAGTGACAACAACAAAGATTTTCGTTTTTTTTTTTTTTTTGCTTTAAAGGAAAATATTTACGTTACTGTCTAACGGGATATACTGTCGGATACTAAAAATATTCACACATCACACAGAAAGTCAGTTAAAAAAAAAAAATTATTCATTCTGCGACGATCTCACACAATAAAATGTACAACAAAATTATGAACACCGATCTCAGCGCGCGCGCGCACGCGTCACCGAGAATAATGCTTTATTGGCACAATATCACAGTGCAAGTTTCATCTTGCGCAATTTTATTTATATTTTATTGTGTACAAGACTATGAAGTGTCTCATATTAATTAAAAAATTAATAAGGTAAATTAAAAAAAAAAACAAATAATTAATTTACCAAGCGTCACGTGTGCACTGCGCACTTATTAAAGAAAGTATATGGTTCTTTTCTATAAGCATACATATGTATGCAGCTGATAAAAACGCGATAAAACTAATTCACTACGAATAGGGATTTAATTTTGAAAAATATTATTCTGATAGTATGTTTGTCAATATGACAAATAATCGTAAAAACAAAACCGTTACTTACCGTTTTATATATGCGTCTACGCAACTGATGACTGATTTTTTTTATAAAGAACTCGGTTCTGAAATGGAAAAAGAAAATAAGTTGTTAGTTAAAAAGCTTGGACCAAAAAAAAAAAAACTTCATAACAATCGAAATTCGGGGACCTAGTTTTGAAAATAAATAACTCATTGTGTACCAAAAATGCGTGAAAATGTATCTTTTTGCACCGAGATTGAAAAAGTTCGGCTAACGCGTCTCGTTTAATTTTACATAACAAAGGCACACACAAAAAAAAAAACTTGTGACCCAGAGGGGTGACCCCACTCCCAGTTGTACTTTGACTGAGCGACCGAAGATTTTTGTGTGAAAAGGCATACAAAAACCGTGAAACAGACATATAAAAGTATAAAAAAAATGTTCGATATTTCAAATGTGTGTGCGTAATTATAACTGCTCAGTTGGATCACTAAATTAGCGCCTTTCGAGCACTCAATTTGATTAGTGTATAAAAATCGCGCACGACCCTGGTGAGAAATAGTGATACTAAATCAATCTGTTTGTTTTTTCCTTGTTTCATTATCATCATTACAATTTGTTTTTTATAAACTGATGTACGTACTCGCAGAGAACGGAACAAGCGAAATCGAGTCTAATCGAAAAACCATAAGAGATTTTTTGTTTTTGTTTGATTTTGCTCGTTTTTGAATTTACTCGTTTCATTTTGTTTTGTACTGCTTGCTTGTAATTTTTTTCCGAAAAATTTGCTTGCAAAATAACAAGCAAACTCGATCTTACTTGTAAATTTTTATATAAAATTAAATTTTTGATTTTTACTTTAAGGTTTTAAGGTAACATTTAATGATTTTCTGCATCATACTAACAATTGAATAATGTAAACACCAATCAAACGGAATTTTGGTTAAAGCTTTATGGTATTACGGTTATGTAATATAGAAAAAAAATGTTAAGACCTATTTGGCCGATTCTAACTTCTAAAATTTTATGTTTTAATATTTTAATATTTAGTTTTTTACTACAAAAATCTTTTTTAATAAATTAATATGGGATTTATTTCGTGTTTAACACAGAAATGTAAATATTATCTTATAACGGCCAATCTTTCTGACACCTAAGCAAAATGCATTCTGCAGATGATACATTTACTAAGCCAATAAAAGCTCGGTCAATCGGGCAGTTTCAGATCATTTTTAAAGTTATTACAGATTAACAAATTAAACTGAATTGCAACGTACCCCACTACCCGCAAAACTAACGAATTCTTCTCGGCTCTCACACAGCCATTTGATATGCCCGAGAAGTACTTACTTATTTTCTTACTAAAATATTTAGCAGAACATTTCGCAAAAACTTCACGTTGTAATTGGGCAACGAGAAAATTTTAAAGCGAATTTACAAAACATATTTTATTGTACAGTCTTGGCCAAAAATATAACCCCCAACTATTAGCGTTATATTTTATTATTATATCTTTTTAAACAATGGGTTTTAACGAACGAGTCATCCTACCGAATACGACCCTTAATTATTGAAAATCACCAACTTTTGTTTTGTTTTAGGTTCTTAACAAGAAGTTGTAGCATTGTAAAATATTTTTTACTTGTCCCACTATAACGAAGTTATATTGGGTAAGTATTGTAATCGCGAAAAAAATTTTGTTCCAGTTTTTCACATTTATCGACGAATTAGGTTACCAGGACCTCGAAACACCGATCAGAAAAATGTCGTGTCCGTCCTTCCGTCCGTCCGTCCGTCCTTCCAGTCGCACATTTTTATTATTTTTGTTTTGCGTCCCATTCTCACAAATATTGATAGTTTTGATCGAAATTTTGTACAAAGATAGATTTCAGTAATAAGCAGTGTGTGTTAACTTTTAGGTCCATTCGGGTATAGAATAGAGGGTGTTGCAGTGGAAGAGAAAACTGCCAAACAGATTTTCTCAAAAACGAGACCGACGAATTTTTTGTTATGTTGATGATAAATTTGACAATTTATCATCTACTTGTTCACAAAATTTGAAGTCGATTGAAGCATTGCGTGGATGTCATTTTGGCAAAAAGGAGTAACATAAATTTGTTTATCTGTTTACCGAGGTATAATGTCGAACTTTCCGAAGAAATATTTTTCTACAGTTAATACACCTTGCAAATTCCAGCAATTGTTCCTTAGGTGTCTTCAAGATAAAATGAATAAATTACCGTGTAATATGGAATTTAAATTTCTAAATTTACCTAAAATACTTTGCTGGTGGCAAATAATATCGTCAACATTTAAAACTAATTATATCTAGTGAGCTTTCAAATATAGCAAGATATATTCCTGTTTCTACGACATTGACATTTCTGTGACGTTTTATTGACATTTTATGACATTTTAATGACTGAAATTTGAACGATATGTTGATCGATACATTATTTGTGAATTGCTTTAATAAAATCGCCTTTAAAGGTATTATTTCTGAGTAATACATTTTTTTGGTATTCAAAGTCGTATATAAATCTTAAGAGCAAATTAGTATGGGAGATTTTAAAATAATACCACGCCATTAGGATTGCTCACATAATATTGTGATCTGAACAAACGGCACAAATTTTCAGAAAATAAATTTTTGAACATTTTGGATGCTATCTGAATGGAGTAAATTACATTCTTAAGGACTTTCAACGGTATACTAGAGATGTATAACTGGATCTAATTGTTGAAGGTCGATGATGCAAAATGGCGAATGCGACTTTGATTGCTGCTCAACATGTCTCAGTTCTAAGTAATTTAACATTATTTATGAGTCCGTTATTTGGCGGTATGAGAGTAGAATATTTATATTGTCGTGACGAATTGTGATATTGGGGAAGAAGTTTCCAAATTTAAGAAAAGCCGTGACATATTGTGCCTAGCCCAAAATATCGAAAAATGTTTGTAAAATATAAATGGTTCGTTTGGTGATTTTTAACGGATGATTTCTGGGAAAAGTGCCGTCCGAGAGTCGGATAGACCCAATTTTTTTTAGTAAACAGTTTTAAAAAAAATTCACTTTCGTTCATTTGATGCGTAAAAGGAATTCGAAATTTCATTTTATTTTTGAAATTAGGTCTGGTTTAATAATCCAATGTCATCAGTAAGCAGCAACAGGCCACAAAATTGATTATGCTGGTTGTTAAGCACTTCCCTGTAAATATTTTAAGGGATGCTTCCTTAAGTAGTTTTGAGCAAACTGTTGATCCATTTTCAATGTCTACTGAAATACAGTGCGCCGATACTCTTTAATGTGATTTTAGAAGCCATGATGCAATTTACTTTAGCAGTGGTACCTATATACTTGGGATCTCCTACCGTTAGCGGCTGTCCTTTGTGTCCTATACGTCCAGTGCTTGCAAATGCCAACCATCTGATGTTTTCCAAGATGTTGATCAGGCCTGTAGTCGTGTGGAGGTGTGAGAATTGGACCTTGAGCTTGCAAATTCCGTTTATTATTATTATTAATAATCAAAAATTGTATTTATACGTAATAATTACAAACGTTTTGAGAAAAACTGATGTCAAAGGTCATTACTTTAATATGCCTTAATGTATCACTATGTATCGGAAGGGTATGATACTCTAAAATGAAGGTAATAGTAATTTCTACCACTTGAACTACACGTGGGTAATCTGCGTCAAAGTCGTTCAGTTTGTTTTCTTTGGCGCACAGTATCTCAAATAGGTATTGAAAATGGTGTCCTGAGACTAAAAGTTTGAGTTATTTTATATTATTTCTCATTAATTTAAATCAAAAATGTGCAGCAGTGGCCGGCAAAGTGTACTCGTTTAAGTTTGGTCAAATTTAACTTAAGCGACTACCAAAGACTGATCAAAGGCTTCGTTGGCCAACGAAGAATTTTGCTTTACACAAATATGACTTATCAGGTTAATCGTTCTTTGCTTAGTATTTTATGACAGCAAAACATGAGCGAGATGCTACAAATTTTGGTGTGAATTTATTTGTTTCGGTGATTTTCTCTCAAATAACTCACATTGCTTACTTCTGCTTTTTGTTTTGGCCTCAATTTTAAAGTTCATCTTCTAATTTGTTGCTTATTTCTGAAGGATCCATTTTAAGGACTTTGCAGTAAAGAATTTTCTATGTCATATTAGTTCGAATAATTGATAATTATAAATAAACTAATTAATTTTTAAATGATAATTATATCACTACAAAATCCTAAACGTTTAATGTTCTTTTTTTTCAAAAAAATAGAAATCTAAGGTCAATACACGTTTTTTTTAAAAAAACATCGATTAAGTCGGGCTTTTTGAAGTTTAAAAATATTGTTATTTTCTTGACTTAAGGCATTGTCAAACGCAAAACATCTCACCGAATTTTTGATAAATTTGTTATTTCTACAACGAAAAAATTAAAAAAAAATTTAATTTCGAAAGCCGCATCATAACTTTAAAAAGTTTGTTAAAATAACATAATTTGCTTAAATAACTTTTTAACATTTGTCGGGCGAATTTCGATATGTGAAATTTTATAATTTAATATTTTGATGACTTTTACGAACTCGAACCCTTTTGCGTGTGGAAATGTTTTGCGTGTGGAAATGCCTTCAAAACTTGACTCAAACCAACAAATTTCTGGTCAAATATCGCTTATTAATGGCAATCTTTTAATTATCTCTGAAAATCGGAATATAAAATTTATATCTAAACCTCGATTACCTTAATCACCACCATTCTAGATAGGTAACATTTTTAATCACATTTTGTAACATTTATATAGATATTTTATTAAGAGATGTAATATTTATTTTTAGTTTTAATATAAGATTTCAATAAATACAAACTAACAAAAATTCAAAATGAAACATATTCCGAACAGTTTCGATATTTCAAGAAAAATCAAAGATTGCTTGCAAGTAAACCAGAAAAAATTTCCGAGTTGAACAACTAGATTTACTTGAAATTTGATATTTTGATTTTGCTTGTTGCAACAAAACAAAACGAGCAAAATTACTCGAAAAATATTTTATTTCATACTATACCGAAAATAAATGTTTACGTGATTGATTTTAGTCCGGGAAATGAATCATTACGTCAGAGAACAAAAGTGTCCGGAAAACAAGCTATTACAGTAGAGTAGACTGTAAAACCAAACAAAAAAAAAATAACTAGGGTAACTTGATAATTTGAAAATCATTTGGATTGATTTTCTTTAAATTTCAAATTCATGTTTTTACTTTAAAATTCAATTTTAAATGAAAAAATCGAATTAATGTCCCATGTAGTATGAAATAAAACGTTGTACGTTACACGTACGTTAAATGACCGTTACAGTACTCGTTCAAAATTCTAGACTCGGCTCCTTCGTCGCCTCGTCCATAAACGTCGAACTCGTACTGTAATAACTCATTTACCGCCCTTGTGACGTAAATAACTATTTTCGTATTTTTCGTATTTTTTTGTTTTGATTTTGCTTGTGCTTGCAATAATAAATTTTTGTTTGTTTCTGATCGAAATTTTACGCTTGTTTCCGTTCTCTAACGTAGCGCGTTTTAATAAAATAAAAAATCCATAAAATTTAATAATTTTATTTAAATTTATATAATTAATATAAAAGTACGTATATAGATAAAAAATTAAGTAAGTGTAGTGTAGTCATTATGTATTTTGATTCTAAGATTTTTAAATAAAAATGGTGTTCCCCGGATTATATTTTGCAAATACATATTCACAAATATTGTAAATTGTTTCAATACATTGTTGTCAATGGGCGCATCTAGCACACGTAGAGTCTACCGAAAATACGTAGACTCTACAAGTCTACATGTACTGAATGCAAAAAATCTCAGTACAAATATGTAGACTCTACGAGTTTTAGTGAGACTAAAAATGTTTGTCTACATTTTTATGTAGATTATTTTGGTTCGAGACTTGGACTTTTTTTTTAACATTTGTATTACTAGTTTATATTTTCGGTAGACTCTATACGTGTGCTAGATGCACCCAGTTCATTTATAAACCAGAAATAAACATGGAGGCTGATCAACAGTATTCAACACATTCTGAAGATTATTATATTTACGATAGTATGTTTTACATAATTTCAACAAGTTATCCAAGACAGAAACCAAACTAGACACATAGATATTTACATCCAGAAGTCTAAAAATGAGATTAGTCTACATTTTAGACTATCTCAAATGTAAACTCTACGTGTGCTAGATGCGCCCAATGCAATTATTGTTATGTTGAATGGGATGGCACACAAGACACAACTGGGCTTTTAAATGATTGAAATTTAAAGTCAGTTAGTGTAAGTGAATTCTCATAAGTTGTAAAATTTCAGTGTTTTAGTTAATCTGATCTAAAATACATTACAAATTGTTTTAATATAGTGTTAATTAAGATATATTTAATAGATACTAATTTAATTTGTGGTTAAATATTTGTGCCGAGTTTGTATTTAGTTGTTAGTTTCCTTTTCGCATTGTATCTATTTAGAGCCAAACAAAATATCTGCTTCAATGTTTTAGTCTCTGGACCCGTTCTAATTTTTGCATTGCTTAGCTGTTTTATAGTTTCGAAAAATTAGTTGTTGAGTTATAGGCGGATTAATATTTATTTTGTGTAATTAAATGGAATATAATATTTGTTCTAACTTTGACCTTAATTGCTTATTTAATTCATATTAATTAAGAAGTATATTGCACGAAATAGTTTGACACATTTAGCCGAAAATTAGAATATGGAGACCGGAAAGCCAGCTTATTTGCTGCCAAGCAGCAACTACGAAGATGATTACAGGCTAAAGTAGCTGAGTGTGCATACATGCCATTGGATGCCGATCAAGAAGCAGCATTAGACTTTAGAACAGGCAGTGGATAACGAGATTGAGCTGAATGTTGAAGGGGATTACAGTTCTCGCATTGGTTTGATGACGAGGATATTAATGATGAATTTTTAGTTTCAGATGACGACGATATTAGAGAAAAAATTTCGGAAAATATAGAGTGTTTTAGTCAAATGACGGTAGAATTAGCTGACTGGGCAATTGAATCGGGGTTAGGTAGAGATAAGATCAATCAATTGTTGAGTATTTTGAATAGACTGCAAAAGGCTCCTTAGGACCCCCCTAGTAGAAAAATAGTCACACGTAAAGTAAACTCAGGGGAATACTTAATCAAATTAAATTACGAGCTTTTGTATAGTGCTGAACAAATAGATATAGACATAGAAATTGATGGTTTACCCTTGTTCAAGTCATCCAAGCTTCAGTTATGGCCAATTCTTGGTGCCTTTGTGGATAGGAAAAATATTTCTCCAATCATTATTGGTGTTTATTCGGGAAGTAAGAAGCATGAAAATATTGATGAATTTTTATTGGATTTTATAAATGAGGTTCAGTTATTAATCAGTCAAGGAATTCATGTGACCCAAAATAAATTAAGGAAAAAATTTTCGATTAGATGTTTCGTTTGCGATGCTCCTGCTAAATCTTTTGTTATGGGTATAGTGGGTCATACTAGTTTTCATGGTTGTCCTACAACATATTCTGATATTTTATTTAAAAATAGGGATTTCCAAGCTTCCATAGTCTTAAATATTGTAGGTCTCCAACTTTTTTGGAAGATATAGGTGTAGGCATGATTTCCCAGTTTGTAGTGGATCCAATGCACCTCAATGATCTTGGAATTGTTCGTAAAATTTTAAACGCACTTATTAAAGGCGAAACGTTAGGGTTTAAGTTAACTCAGGATACAGAAAGTAAGTTAGATTCGAAGTTAGTGAACTGCGCAGGCAGTATCCCATTAGAATTCGCTCGTAGACCCAGGTCGATAAATGATATAAAAATGTGGAAGGCTACGGAACTAAGGAATACTAAGGTATTATTGTTTTAAATGATATTGTTAGCGACAAAATTTTTAATCATTTTCTTTTATTGCATTGTTCATATCGATTAATTTCTCAAAAGGATGCGCGAAACCATATAAATTTAGTCAGTAAAATGTTAGCAGAATTTGTTAGAATATTTCCGAATATTTATGATGAACATAAAGTTAGCTATAAAGTACATGGTCTCCTCCATATCGCAAATTGTGTGTCTCAGTTTGGTAGCGTTGATTCATTTTCGGCTTATAAATTTGAGAATTATATGCAGGAGATAAAAAAATTAGTGCCAACCGAATCGATGAACAACAAACTTCTAGTAATTTACGCAAAAGTCTACCTCACATAGATTTAAAATTCAACAGCTATAGATTTGACGAGTTCATATTAAAAAATGCCGAAGCTGATAAATGCTACTGCATTTTGGGGAACATACCGTTTTTAATTTCAGAATTCATAGATCAACACGGAACGGCAATGGTTATTGGTAGGCGCTCAAATAACACTTGGGATTATACAATGTACCAGTATATCGGAGAATAAAGAAATATTTCCTGTGTCATCAATTAAATTTAAATATATTAAGTTGTTTTATAAAGCAAATTATATTTTAATACCACTGATACATCAAATCAGTAATTAATTTTCTTCAATCATTAGCATGGGTAGCCAGGAGCAGCACTTCCAAGAATATTTTACGTCAACCTTCGAAGCAGCGTATCAAAATAGTTTAGTTCCTATGCCGCCGGGTACTGACGTACTTAATTAAAGATATGTATGTCGAGACGACTAACTCACCAGAATTCTGGAAAAAGTACTGTGGTCAGCGAAGAGGTATCATTATTATTTCCCATTAGGACTTTTTGGAAATATTTTTCTATTGTAAACAAAAAATCCGAAACACTATCTGGTGGTATGTAGCGAGAGCTAACTTGATATATCATCTATCAAACAATTTCTGAACTAAATCGTATTACCAATACTATTTAACGCTACTTTCATGTGTTCGTTTGTCATTCATACATTTTTAACGAAATTTAGTATAAACTGATGCTCAAATTGAGGTGTTCTCGAGCACTCAATTTGACCGCTAAATTAGCGCTTTTGGAGCACTCAATCATACAACTGGGCTATTCCTACGTTTCCGAGGTCGTTGAAACCGAATATGACCATAACAAATTTTCCCGTTACCACCACACCTGGGAGTCAAAATTTCAATTTTCATGCAAAGTTGGAATGGATGTGCATTCCTACGTTTCTTGGCATGCTAAAACCGAAAAAGATAACAAAAAATAAATTCGACTCTTCCAAAACCCCTTTATACTACCCCCAGAAAGGAGTTGAAATTTCAATTTTCATGCAAAATTAAGATGGATGTGCATTTTTATGTTTTTTGGGGCTCTGGAACCAAAAATGACAACGGAAAGTAAATTTGACCTTTAGGTCACCCCCTAGCACCCCTTAATACCCTCAGACAAGGGTTAAAATTTCAATTTTCATGCAGTAATAAGGGTAGTAACGTGTGCTAGGGGGTGATGGAGGGATCAAATTTACTTTTGTCATTTTCGGTTCCAGCGAACCAAAAAACATAGAAATGTACAACCATCCCAATTTTGCATGGAAATTTAAATTTTGACCCCCAGGGGGTGGTTACGGGAAAATGGACAATTGGAATCATGTTTTATGGTCATATTCGGTTTCAGCGACCTCGAAAACTTAGGAATAGTGGAGTCTCCCTTTTTTTTGTGTGCCTGTATAATTAATCGGTGACTTAAAACACTTTTTCTAAGGAAAGTTATGCTTTCGACTAAGATTTTTTTTTTTTCATACATATTTATCGAACTATCCAAGTGATCGGACGAGTGTTTGTTTTTGTGAAAATAAAATATAAACGGTGGACAAAATTTTGCAAACACATCGGTTTTTTATCATTTTACCACAGATAAGAATAGACAGATGTGGATCTTGTATGGGCCATATTTACATCCTAAATTTCAATACCAAATTCCAATCTAATCCTTTTAGAGCAGGACGTATATAAAAAATAAAATTTTGTTTGAAGTTGGTTTATGTTTGCTTTGATATAATCAAAATAGCCATACGTAAAAAAAGATAAAAAGAGACAGAAATGTACGTCCTGCTCTAAAAGGATTGGATTGGAATTTGGTATTGAAATTTAGGATGTAAGTATGGCCCATACAAGATCCACATCTGTCTATTCTTATCTGTGATTTTACTAAATATTTTTTTTTGCTAACATTATATACAAGGGTGTCTGGGTTTGGGATGCTAATCCGTTAAGGGGTGATTCCTTGGTTCATTCTGAGAAAAAAATCGTATGGATGTCAATTTTTGATATCCTTTGAGATACAGCGTATTTAAAAAATTTGGTTCAGAAAAAAAGTACACCCAAATATTAAACTGTAACTTCCAAAATATTTATCGGAGGGCAACCACTTAGTCTTATTTGACTGGCAAATGTAGAAGCTATTTTGGAAGTTACAGTTTAATATTTTGGTGTACTTTTTTTCTGAGCAAATTTTTTAAACGTCAGGTATCCCAAAGGATATCAAAAATTGACCCCCATACGATTTTTTTCTCAGAATGAACGAAGGAATCACCCTGTATATAATGTTAGCAAAAAAAAAATATTTAGTAAAATGATAAAAAACCGAGGTGTTTGCAAAATTTTGTCCACCGCACGGAAAAAGTACATTTTCTTGAATTAAAAGTCCGTTTTCTTAGCTGAGGACCAGTTTATTTTTTTCCGTGCGTCTGTATTTTAATTTAATTTTAAAATTTGTGACATTTTTGCGAACATTATTTGAATCCGGTTCTGTGAAATTCTGTGCAGTTCGGTGTGTAATTTTCTGTGCAGATATGTGTGTGGTAGTCGTATAGTGATCGTAATAACTGTGTAGTGTAATCCTTTGTGAGTTGCAATTGATTTTAAATGTCTTGGCATTAAAATAAAGACAACTTTTGAATTGATTGTTCAATTAAAAAATCTTTGCTACATTTGTGATGATTATGGCGCCCTGCTGACATGGCTAATAAGAGGTAAATACTATATCCTCCAGTTTAAATAAAATTTGGAGTCGTCATTTTATTGGGAATTTTCCCCTAATAACCAATACAAATAATAAAAATGTTAATGTTTTAAAAGGGATTGTAACAGCTCCTATTATCGATAGTGCAAAATCACTGTCATACGTTCCTGTTGTAGATCAATCGGTGGTACGGTTAACAAAAATACCGATTAATAATAACGAAACTGTGCCTCGGTCTGTTGATCTCCTGTTTCAAAAAAATGTCTGCTTTGGTAACAACAGTGGTAGCAGTTCGACTGGCAATAATCGGTCTATTATGCAACCGGTTCATATTTTGTGTGATAATTCGGTTAATAATAAAAATAAAATGAATGACAATGTTTCAGCCGCTGTTTCTGCTCAAAATGAACTGATACCTGCACTCAAGGATAAACAGGGACCTAATGGTAATAAAAACCATGCTGATAAGAGACGTTTAAACCAACATATGCCATCGTTACGAGCTACTAGGTCAATGGGTTCGTCATTCACAACAAATGCTGAGTCAGTTGCTGCTACTCAATCAGTAAGTGATAATAATAGTAACAATTCTCGCAAAATTATTATTAGGACTGGTGGTCTAGATTCTACTCTGCGCACTGTCGAACCTGTAAAATGGATTTTTGTTTCACGTCTGTGTGGTGACGATGATATGGTACGGTATTTGAAAAAAAAAATTTGAGATTGATAAACGCACTGTCGGAGGAATCAGAGATCATTAGTATTTAAAACAAATAATGCACTTGACATTGTTGGTATTAGCTCGAATATGATAAAATTAGTGGTTCTAGCAATTGTACCAGTTTTAGTACAATTTATTAACCAATGTTTTGTAAATGGTTTTATCCCTAATGTATAATGTATTAAAAACTGCAATTGTTATCCCTTTGTTTAAAAAGGGAGATATCATTATTAAGGACAATTATCGGCCCATTGCATTGCAACCCACAATTTTGAAGATCATTGATAAATCAATGAAATCCCGTATTGAGAAGTTTCTTGACAAATTTGAGTTTCTTAGTTCTCATCAGCACGGCTTTAGATCTGGCAAAAGTACTGTAGCTGCGTTAATTAATTTCTTAAATGAAAGTCATATTAATCTTAATGAGAAAAAGTGTGTTGGTGCAGTCTTCATCGATATAAAGAGAGCCTTTGATATGGTGGATCATAATCTGCTTCTGCGTAATCTCCAGTCTATTGGTTTTAGAGGTGTATCACAGAAATGGTTCAAGTCATATCTCAATAATCGAGCATTTATAGTTAGGATGATAAATCGTAAAGCATTCCAATTAATATTGAACATGGTGTTCCTCAGGGTTCTGTTCTTGGTCCTATCTTGTTTTTAATTTACATAAATTCAATTTTTAACCTAAACTTAAACGGTAAAATTGTTGCTTTTGCTGATGATATTGCATTAAGTTATTTTGATTTGACTGCTAATGACCTAACGAACCAAATAAATTCTGACATGAAAATTCTTCGCACATGGTTTGATAATCACTCCATGCTCTTAAGTGAAAAAACTAAGGTAATGTTCTTCAAATTGATTAGTGGTCCTTATCGAAGTTTCATCCCCGAAATTTTTTATCATGTACGTAATTGTGACTTACGTAATTGTAGCAGTCTTTGCATTAAAATTGAAAATGTTCATTTATTTAAATATTTACAATAGGATTGAACGTTGATGCAAATTTAAACTGGAAATCACATGTTCAAACTGTCAAAAATCAAGTTAATTCTGCATTACGTGCAATTTATTTGATACGTTAATTTTGTCCATCCAATGTTTTACTCAATTTTTATTTTGCTATATATTTTTAAAGTCTTGATATTTGAATGTTTTTGTTATGTATGGTTAAGAGAAATAAATAAATTAAATCATGCTAAAATAATATTGCAAAATGATTCCTAAATTGCATTACGATTTAGTGCGATGATAAAAACGTACAATTACAGTACTCAAGTAATTGAAGCCTATTTCACTTTGGTAACAGGAGCTGTGGTAACAAGGCAAAATGTAATAACTCGAGTTATTCCACATTACGTTTTATTTTAAATTCGAAATCTCCATATTCGAATTCATATCATATCAATTTTTTGTAATAATCCAGCAACTACAAACAACCGTAATAATCATTTAAAAAAGCAAAAATTCAAATATAAAGGGCTGAAACCTCACGAGGTGATCAGAACTTCGGCCTTTGGTATCTTCAATGGAGGTAGCATTCACCTGTTTCATAAAGTTGGTGTGACAATTTTTACAGTATTAATTTCTATTTTAACCAACATATATTTACTTATTCAATAACAACCAAACAGCTCAAAAGCTTCAGTAACATGAGTACAGGCATTCAATTTAACACGAAAAATCGTATTCTAGAACTTTATACAGAAAGTAGTATACCAAATTATACTGATATTTCTAACCGTGTAACTGACCATATTCCAGAACTATATTTAACCTTTACAATGATAGTAAGTTTTCATAACATAAACTTATAGAAGAGTCTCTGGGACTCTTTATATAGAATTGTACTAGAATTGTTGTAAAATAAATAATTAAAAATATACTTTATATTTTTAAATTCATAATTAATTAAAAATAAGGAGAACTTACTGATTTTTTTTAAATTCAGAATTTATTAAAAAAAAGAAGAACAGCATACATATCAAAGTCGTTATTTATTATTACATTTATTATTGCAAATAATTTTTTTTTGTGAATGCTCCGAACAAACATGCCTATTGCAAACATCACAGGTTTGTTTTGACATACGACTTGTTTTACTAGGGCAGATGTAGCACCGTTTTTTCGTTTTACTGCTGTTGAACTTGATAGCTTGTTGTTATTATTTTCTTTATTATTTTGCGTAACTTCAGTTATTACAGATCAGTGAGATACTCTAATGCCTTTCCTGCTGCGACAAATTATATGTGGCGTAACTAAATCTGTTGCAATTTCCCGAATAAATATTTTTCGTTTAGTTCGTGGATTGTTAGAATTCCACCGAGGATATAGATTTTTCCAAATAACTAGCGCAGCTATTCCACTGATATCAAGAATATTTTGGAAAAAAGCGATTGGCCAGCGATTAGTTTTGCGTCTTATAGTATATGTATGGCAAATTTGTCTGTTGTATTTACCAAATAACTTAGTGGCATTATAAAACAAATTTACCGAGGACTCATTTTTTTCTCAATGTCTGTTCTTGTTGTATGGTGTTTGATCGATAGGAATAAAACACATCGATTTTTTTTGGCACATACGAGGTTAGCGATATTGTATTACGGAATCCAAGCTTATTAGTTTCTATGTTTCTTGATGAATGTGCCAGAAAAGATGGTGGTATAGATTTTTTATTCTTTCGTAGTGTACCCACACTACATAGTTAATCCTTGAGATAATAAAGAAAGGGCCAGTTCATAGCTAGTGAACAAATTATCAAAAGTAATATTTCGATTAGAATTCCTAAATCGCCTACACAATTCTTCCACGACGTTTTGAGCTTTCTTTGCCTAAATACGGAGTTTCGTTCAATGGATAAGCAGTCTCATTCTCTAGAATCCACCAAATTTTCATACCGTATTTGTCCGGCTTACTCGAAATATATTGCTTGAAAGGAACTCGGCCACGGAATTGTACCAACTGCTCATCTCCAGTTAAATTTTTTCCAGGAATATAATATTTTAGCAAATTTGTATTTACGGTTTCCTAAACATCTCCTATTGGTGCTAATTTGTCTTTTGTCCTACGCAATTTCCGTGTGTTTTTGTCATTAAATCTTAAAAATTTTAAAAGGGACGCTAATCTATTGATACCCAAAGTCGCACGAAAAATGGGATTTTCAAAAAGTGGATGCCAAAACTCATTATAATTTACGTTCTCCTATTTTTTTATTTCTCTTATAAAAAAACATTATTTACGTACATATTTACATGCATAATCTCAATATGTACATATAAATATGTTTAATTTAATAAATATGTGAATATTTTATTTATTATAATACATATTTTTTCACATATTATGAGGAGTCTTATAGACTCTTCTATACGTTTGTGTTTCCATTTATAAATTTCATCTTTATCCTTACTGCAGAAATAGTTAGAAAAAATTAAAAAAGCTTTTTAAACTTATTATCTATAGCTTCAACGAATGTTAAAAAATCAACTTCATAATTATATTTTCAGCAACTGAAATCATTATAAAATAAAAAAAATGAGTCTCAAAGACTCTTCTAGCAGGATGAAGGTTAAAAATCATTTTAGAACCCCATTTACAACGCAATTGTCAAATTTCATAATAATCGGGTAAGGAATAACCAAGTTCCATCCTACTTGGCCATATTCCAGAGTTTTATCCAAAACTCATTTTAGAATCCCATTTCCAACTCACATATCAAATTTCATCATAATCGGTTAAGAAATAGCCAAGTTCCATCCTACCTGGCCATATTCCCGAACTTCACCCAAAACTCATTTTAGATTCCAATTTCCAATACAAATGTCGAATTTCATCGTAACCGGTTGAGAATTGGACAAGTTTCATCATCCTTGGCCATATTCCAGAACTCCATCCAAAACTATTTTAGAATCCCATTTTCAACGCACATGTGATGAGAAATTGTCAAGTTCCATCATACTTGGCCATATTCCAGAACTTCATCGAAAAATCATTTTAGAATCCTATTTTCAACGCACATGTCTAATTTCATCTAAATCGGTTGATAAATAGGTAACTTCCATCACACTTGGCCATATTCCAGAACTACATCCAAAAATCAATTTAGATTCCCATTTCCGACACACATGTCAAATTCCATAATAATCGGTTGAGAAATAGACAAGTTCCATCATATAAAAAATTTGTTAACTAATCACTATATCTTAATGCAACCCCAACTCAACTCCAACTCAACTTGAACTCAACCCGCACATTGACCCCTAACTTAACCTTCAAATCAATTAACAATTCAATGCCCAATTCAATAATCAAACCAGCATATTATATAAAAAAAAATGTAAATATTTATAAAACCAGGTATTTTGGGTCAATTCGTATGGCAGGTACCCCACATTCGTATGGCAGGTCAAAAATTCCAGATCGGACAAGCCGTTCTCGAGATACCACTGGTACAGACATCCAGACAGACGGACGGACATTTTTTTTTTGTTTTGCTTTTTCGGACTCAGGGACTTTCAAAACGTCGAGAAAAGAGGTTTTGGACCAACCAAATTTTTCGTTATTTTTGACAGGATTTCATACTTTGGTCTTTTTAGACCGAAGTAAAAAACTCATACGGTTTTGAACGACTCTTAATTTTAAAAACGTTTTCCTGAAAAATGCGAATTTTAGAGTTAGTCCCTTATGTCATATTGCCACAGAAATAAGTTTTGAGAGATTTACAAAAGATGGCGTAACTAGTATTAAATCGCATCGGACCATCTTGTAACTATATTCATGTTAAAGCGTCATCATTCCCCTCTGAAAATCAGTATGTGTCATTTCGCTAAAGTGAAAACAACAAATATATTTTTTTGTGCTTTAACCATGTCAACCTTTATGCCAACAAAACACTATTTGCGTGAAGCGCTGCTTTTTTGTTTTAATTTAAAGAAACGTGCAGCTGATGAACATCGACTGCTAAGCATATGGGGCACATGTACAACTGTTCCAAAGAAAAAATCGGAAGGGGTTTTTACATCAAATCAACAACCCAAAGCGCAGAAAATCGTGGGATAAGGCCCGGTCACGCATCAACTTCTATGGCCAAACCGAATATACAACGCAAGAAGCTAATGCTGTGGATCTGGTGCTCCAGCTTAACGAATCGATCACTGGATATATCACTGGAGAACGTTATCAACCACAATTGATACAATTAAGCCGAGCATTGAAGCACAAACGCCCACAATATACCAAAAGACATGATAAAGTGATCTTTCAACACGACAACGCACGGCCACATATTGCAAACTTCATGAAGGAAACTTTGGAGGCGATTCAATGGGATGCCCTACCATACCCGCCTTATTCACCAGACATTGCCTCTTCCATTTCGATTACCACTTGTTCCGGTCGATGCCTCATGGCCTGGCCGAGCAGCATTTCACTGCTTACGAAGAAGCCAAAAATTGGGTCGATTCTTGAATTGCCTCAAAAGACGAGAAATTTGTTCGACGCGGAATCCGTATGCTACCTGAAAGATGAGAAAAAGTCGTAGCTAACGATAGACAATACCTTGAATAAAATACATTGTACCAATTTCTCTGAATAAAGCTTTGAAGTTATAAAAAACACCTCAATAGACTTGTTTTCTTCATTTGTTATACAATAAACTTTTGCGCACGGTGTATTATTTCCTAATTCGAAAACTCGCAGATTAACAAAAATTCGTAATTTAAGCGCGCTTTTACGAAAAAAAACATGTTACAGAAATATAAAATATTTAAAGTTGTGGATAAATTAATTAATTAACTCTTCTAAATAGTGAAATCTCGTTATAACGAAGCCTCAACCTACTTAGGCTGTGGACCAATCGTCAGGTAAATTGTTTGTTTTACCTACTTTATAACAGTGTACAGTGTTTCGATTTTATCGCACAAGTCTTAAGACAAACGATTTGGGAAATTTGCTAGAGACATGGCTTTTGATGCAGTCGTTAAAAGTAAAATTAGCTTCTTATACTAAAGGCGTAGCTTTTGTAACGTGCAATAAGCGCTTTTGGTGTACAGGACCATATTGATCACCCCAATACATTGCGCTCAAAATATTACGTAAAATATTAATTCCCTTAAATGATGCATTAACATTGCCCAATCAATATTTCATTCGTTTTTCAATTTTAGTTTGGTTTCGTACTGACAAGCTCGAACGAACAAAAAGTTCAGCCTACTCTTCAGGTAACTACGACCAAAAGCAAATTACAAAATACAATTCTAACTTCATACTTTAAATAAGAGGCAAGCACATACTGACTTAGCGAATTATATTCACTAAATCAAAAATCAAGGAAAACCCTCATTTCTGTTGACAAATAATCTTATTGATTTTAATACAGACAAACTTCTCTTCATACAATTTTGTATGATATTCAGCAAATTACATAGTTCGCTTGGATGAGTTGTGTAGTAAAAAAAAAAAAAAATTGGTGAAACAATTTTTTGATTAATGGTACCAACCATAATATCATTAGAGGCGTTCCGCAATATTTCTTGAATTTGTCTCTAATTTTATGTATGAAATCCTATCCTAAATAATATGACCAAGAAATTTTCAGAGCTTGAATAATTCGGTTTTATATTAGGAACTACTGATACATAGAATCGACATAATAACTCAAACATAAAATTCCAGTAAAATCTATTGACAAGCGTGAGTGACTCACGCATTGCAATCATATAAATTAATTATTTGATTTATATAAATTGCAATTCATTCGCCACCACATACACATTTTGGGTTTACGCACAAGATTCTTCTTAGCGTAACTAATTTCATTTTCACCTAGCGTAAATGATGCGGAACTCTAAAATTATTTTTAGTGATATTTGTTCCATCTCGTTTTCGCTAGCAGTATCAGAAATTTCTTTGATTTACTATTGTTTTGTTTTGCTCCATCTCGTTCTCGTCACGACAACGACGATTTGACATACGATTGTTCGTATGTCAACACCAAAAGAAAACAAAATGAAATAATTGCCTTTTTCGTCGAAAACGAACACACATACACATTGTTAAATAAGATTCCAAGTAAATGACTCACGGCGTCATTTCTAAAATTTTCCAATTTTAATTTTTGCTTTTACAAGCTTACGGTGGTGAATAATTAGAATAATAAAAAAATAATTATAACGTTTTATGCACAAATGCAATTGTGAATTTATTACATATAAATAAATAGTTAATTATAAATTCAGTGAAATTAATTGTGCGTGTTTTCAATTTATTGGAATTTTCCATAAATCGTATCGGGGCCATTACAACAAAATTAGTGTAACCCTTTGACGTCCAACATCAGCATTTTATATTTGGGCGTAATACATAATATTTTCTTGGTGTACAATACACCGAGAAACACGATAATTGGTGACCATCGACACCCGTTTTTACGGGATATTGAATTTATTTTGGAGTTTATTACATACTTGGTCCGGTAAGTCAACTGTAAACCCGTGACAAGTACAATTCTTCTACACGAGGGCCTATACGAAGACACGTCAACGATTGCAGAACAAAAGTACATAGAGTACTAGGAAAATTCAAAGCGGTATAATCGTGGATGTCTGGCACAAACACGTGCCAGACAATTGGTACGTATCTTTTTGCAGTAAACGACGACAAAGATCAATTTATCCACGTAAATAATTTCTTTATTTATTTTTCGGTTTTTCGGGTGTGTAAATTAAATTTTCGGTCGGCGAGCATAATCATATGAAAAACATCATAACGGCAATTAAATACGGATTGCACAGTGTGACATAGTTATCACAGGGTCGCACACTCGCTCGCAGACGAGGCAACACATCAGGGTTTAACTGTAAATAGTTCAATAGAAATAAAGCTAATATATCAGATATTATTTCAACTCGTCACATCTGAAAAACATCACTACAGTTAAAATTTGGGATTTACAACAATCCAGCGGAAAATTTTTTTAAAAAAAAAAAAACCATCGGAACGGGATTTTAATCAACAGCATTCAGAAGGGATAATTCTAAAAGAGAAGACAACAGCAAACAAAACAACAACTGCAGCATCAACAACAGTAGAAACAACAGCTAAGTGTTCTTTTTATTTTGATTCTTCAAACAAATTACATATTTTGATGTAATTCTTTATAACATTATTTCATCAACTTAACACTTAAATGCAAAATTTTTTTTTTTTGTTTACGAATTTCATATAAATGTAAAATTATTCACTATCTTAAGCGGGTAAATTTCGGGATAATTTTCTTTCGTGATTAAAATTATTTTTTTTAGGAAATTTTTTTCTCGAGGTTGTTTTGTTTTCGGTTAGGTGAACATTTCTCACACATAACGGCAATTTTCGCTCGTTACATTGTTTTGTCGTGATTATTAACTCACTTGTTTTCTATATACACTTTGGGTGATTATAGATTTTTATTTTAGATTATTTTATTAAAATTTCAACGAGCCCCTCCAATACGAAGTGGCAAGCTCGTCCCGTAATTGGAGGGTATCTCGTAGCCTGAGTGCTGTAATTAATATAGAAGCCATCTGCTACAAGGTATCCATTCCTTTTATTTTTATTCATTAAAACTTGTGTTAGCTATCATTTTATTTTCAAGTTAAAATTATTAATTTTACTGTCGGTTCGGAAATTTTGTTTTGGTAAATACTTGGGGTATTAATTTTGCTGCAGAAATTTCGGGACATTGGATTTCGTTATTCATTTGAAAATAGTAAATTTAAAATCAATTTAATTTTCAAAATGGTCCATGAAAACGAGCAGAAAGATCAAAATATCCAACAGCAACCACCAGAACAGATGGATCAAACCGAGAATACACCCTTGGAGGTATCAGCCTCAAGCAATAAAGTTAAATTGCAACCATTTTGGCCTCATAAAGTTCATAATTGGTTCTTGCTTGCTGAAATCACTTTCGATCTCCAAGGGATAAAGTCCGAGAAGCAAAAATTTTTGCATACAATTTCTTCACTGTCGCCTGAGACATGCGACAGTATCTCAGACTTTCTCTCGAAACCCCCAACCACGGAACAGTATACTTGTTTGAAAAAATTATTGTTGGAACGATTAGCGCCGTCATTTGAGAGGCAATTGGAAGCTCTCATCTCGGACTAAGATCTTGGTGACCGAAAACCATCTGACGCGCTACGAAGAATCCGTACACTCGCGGGCACTAACTTTAATGATAAAGTTATTAGATCTCTTTGGATTAAGAAGATGCCCGAAATCATAAGGTTAGCTCTTGTTGCGCAACCGGAATCAATTGGCATTGATACTCTGGCTAAAACGGCGGACAAGATGTACGAGGTTATCAACATCGGCCAACATCAGACAAGTATATCTCAAGTTTCTTTTCGGCAATCCCGCCCCACTGTTAAAACTGATCGTACTCCGACTACTAGTCAGAACGCTGGCTCGTTGGAATCGAGAATCGCTCGGCTTGAAGCCAAATTTGATGGCATGTTTCGAGACCGAAACCAATCGAAATCCCGATCTCGATCACGATCACGCAGCTCCAGCAATTATTCTCGCCGCCATGGCAGATGTTGGTACCACGTAAAATTCGGGCCAGCTGCGAAGAAGTGCATACCACCATGCAATTTTTCATCGTCACGACAGTCGGGCACCCAAAACAGCAATATGAATGTTATTGATGATCATGCAAAAAACGATCACGGCACTGGGTCGGGATCCCGCTAAATCAAAACCCTATTTCGTCACGTTTATTCGTTTATGACCGAATAAACAAGCAAACCTACCTAGTCGACACTGGCGCTGACCTTTCGGTTATTCCAGTATATAATTTTAAGAGTGAATTTAATATTCTGAAAAGAAATTCTAATCTAGTTTTGTCCGCCGCCAATGGCACCACAATCCAAACTTATGGCACTAAGTTGCTTCAGTTGGATTTGGGACTTAAACGAACATTCACGCATGCTTTCATTCTAGCTGCTGTGAATCGTCCTATCATTGGCGCCGACTTCTTGGTAAAATTTGGACTATTGGTTGATTTAAGGAATAAAAGGCTGGTTGATTCAGCGACAAAGCTGTCAATCGACGCCACAATGGGTCACGTCGACACACCGACTCCGATCCATTATTCTATCACCAACGGCTACGGCACTTTGCTGAAAAAGTTTCCTCAACTTATAGCAGAGCCGAATTATAAATTGCCAGTCCGACACAATGTGGTCCATCACATTGTCACAGAAGGACATCTCCCTGTATCACGACCAAGAAGACTAGATCAAGTCCGCCATAAAGCCGCATTTGTTGAATTTCAACATATGGTGGAATTAGGGATTTGCAGGCCATCTGCATCTCCTGTCTCTTGTCCATTGCACATGGTTAAGAAAAAAGATCATGATTGGAGACCATGTGGGGATTATCGGCGTTTAAACACGGTAACAACACCGGATCGCTACCCGATACCTCACATTCAAAATTTCTCCATGCACTTGCATGGATGCAAATTTTTCTCTAAGATTGATTTAGTCAGAGCTTATCATTTGATTCCTGTTTCACCTGATGATGTTTTTAAAACAGCAATTACAACTCCTTTTGGCCTGTTCGAATTTACTCGAATGCCGTTTGGATTACGTAATGCCGCTCAAACATTTCAGCGTTTTATGAACGAAGTCGTTCGTAACTTAGACTTTGTTTTCGTCTACATTGACGATATTCTTGTGGCATCACAATCTGAGGAACAGCACAAACTCCACCTGGAACAACTTTTCCAAAGGTTATCTGAGTTTGATGTTCATATCAATAGTTCCAAATGCGTTTTTGGCGTAACAACTCTTGATTTCCTTAGCCACAAAATAACCCCTAATGGTATTCTGCCGTCTGAAGAACGAATTAACGCCATTAGGGAATTTCCAGCTCCAAGCTCAATCAAGCATATCCAGCGATTTATCGGTATGGTAAATTACTACCACCGATTTATACCAAAGCTTGCTGAAATACTCGCACCTGTTCACAGCCATCTGGTCGTACTTCTACGTAAACCCAAAACGCCTAAGAATTTCTCTTGGACTGACGAATGTCAACAGGCATTTACGTCACTTAAGGCTGAACTTGCGAAAACAACACTGCTTGCACATCCACTGAGCGATTCAAAGCTTAGTTTAACTACTGACGCATCTAACACTGCTGTTGGGGCAGTACTGCAACAGTATAACAATGAGTGTTGGGAGCCATTGGGATTTTTCTCAAGAAAATTATCGGATGCTGAAAAGAAATATTCCGCATTCGATCGGGAATTACTCGCGATTTATCTGGCAGTGAAACACTTCAGATATTTTGTTGAAGGTCGGGAATTCACTATATTTACCGATCATAAACCTCTGACTAGAGCAATTCAGTCTAAAACTGAACGCAATCCGAGGCAAGCTCGCCACTTGGATTATATAAGTCAATTTACCACGGACATTCAGCATGTTCACGGACATGACAATGTTGTAGCAGATACACTCTCTCGCACAACAGACAATGAAACGGCCGCAGTCGAGACACAATTCGACTTAAACAAAATTGCAATTTTACAAAAAGCTGACCTAGAACTTCAGGATTTATTTTCTGGTTCCGAATGTCACTCTGGTTCATCAATGAAACTGGCGCTTTTTCAATTGCCTGGCCTCGAAATCATCTGCGAGACATCAACTGGGTATAACCGCCCATTTATCGTAGAATCACTGCGTCGAACTATCTTCGATACTTTACATAACATTTCGCATCCTGGTGTTCGTGCTACTCGTAAATTGATTACTGCTCGATATTTTTGGCCTAGTATGAACAAAGACGTAAGCCAATGGGCTCAGTCTTGTTTATCCTGCCAACGTGCCAAAGTTCAACGGCATACTAAATCTATCCATGGACAATTCCAAACACCATCTGGTCGTTTTGAGCATATCCATATAGACATTGTAGGACCTCTTCCTCCTTCTAATGGATATTCATACTTATTAACTTGTGTCGATCGTTTCACCCGATGGCCCGAAGCATACTGCATGACTAATATGTCAGCCTCAACCATTGCCTTGACTTTTGTCAATAATTACGTTTCACGATTCGGCGTGCCCCTTAATATCACTACTGATCAAGGAACGCAGTTTGAGTCCAAGCTTTTCGCAGAGTTAACAAAACTCCTTGGCTCACATCGGATTCGTACAACGGCTTACCACCCTCAAGCCAACGGCATGGTCGAACGCTTCCACCGGCAACTTAAAGCTGCGTTAATGGCCAGAGGAAACACGATCAACTGGAGTTCGGAAATACCCATCGTATTACTGGGGATCCGAGCAACAGTAAAAGAAGATCTGAAGTGCTCACCAGCTGAAATGGTTTATGGACAAACCATCAAGCTACCAGGTGAGTTCTTCGTCGAAAATCCTCTTTTACCTCTACCAACCAGCGACACAGTTATCGACCAACTTCGTGAAACAATGCAAAACCTTATTCCAAAATCTACTCGGCAAGCCAAACAAGATGACATTTTTGTTCCTAAGGCACTTGCCGACTGCGATTTTGTGTTCGTAAGAACAGATAAGGTTCGCACAGGCTTATCCACTCCCTATGAAGGCCCATTTAGAGTCATTCGACGCCTTCGGAAACAATTCACCGTCTCAATTAATGGAAAGAATCAGACCATTTCAATTGATCGGCTCAAACCGGCTTACGGCATACTGTGTTCCACTGATGCAAAATCAGTTCAGTGCTCACATAAACATGTTCGTTTCGCAGCCGAATAAACTTTTCCGTAGGGAGGGGGACTCACTTGCGGGGGAGTCCTGTAGTGACTCACGCATTGCAATCATATAAATTAATTATTTGATTTATATAAATTGCAATTCATTCGCCACCACATACACATTTTGGGTTTACGCACAAGATTCTTCTTAGCGTAACTAATTTCATTTTCACCTAGCGTAAATGATGCGGAACTCTAAAATTATTTTTAGTGATATTTGTTCCATCTCGTTTTCGCTAGCAGTATCAGAAATTTATTTGATTTACTATTGTTTTGTTTTGCTCCATCTCGTTCTCGTCACGACAACGACGATTTGACATACGATTGTTCGTATGTCAACACCAAAAGAAAACAAAATGAAATAATTGCCTTTTTCGTCGAAAACGAACACATACACATACACATACACATTGTTAAATAAGATTCCAAGTAAATGACTCACGGCGTCATTTCTAAAATTTTCCAATTTTAATTTTTGCTTTTACAAGCTTACGGTGGTGAATAATTAGAATAATAAAAAAATAATTATAACGTTTTATGCACAAATGCAATTGTGAATTTATTACATATAAATAAATAGTTAATTATAAATTCAGTGAAATTAATTGTGCGTGTTTTCAATTTATTGGAATTTTCCATAAATCGTATCGGGGCCATTACAACAAAATTAGTGTAACCCTTTGACGTCCAACATCAGCATTTTATATTTGGGCGTAATACATAATATTTTCTTGGTGTACAATACACCGAGAAACACGATACGTGTTTGTTCCATTTGGTACTGGAAATAGAGTAAATGCCTCGGGATTGGTTATTTATGTAAAAAAACAAATTTCTCTTTGGCAAATCTAATTTTTTGATTTATGCTCTGTATTTATAGAACAAAATATTTTTAGTAGTGCCTCGCGATATTTGTTGGACTCTGGCCACGTTTTATTTAATAAACTCCGTCCCTGCCTCTCAAATGGATCTTCTGCAATTATGCACCAATTCAATTAAAATTTGGTATCTGACTTAACCAACATATTTGTTGATAAATGAATTAGTTGCAGCACATTCAAATCATGAATCAAGGTAGCACGTTTGAAGCTTTTCTATAAGAGATCTTACCACTTACCTATTTTGTAGCCGGTGGATGCCGGTCGCCACCAAACCAATTTTATATGGTAACTTTTTTTGTAAATCAAATGCAAAACATATTTAGAGACTTAATAACTGTCTGTTTTTTAAGTCGAAATGTTCTGCTAAAAATCTCTATATTTCTGTCCATAAAAGATCGTACCATTACAGTACGGGCAGGTTTTTTCTTCAATTATTCAACATAACAGTTTAGCCGACCAAGGACGTTGTCTTTCGATTTGATGTAACAAATGGGATTTTTAAATTTCATTCCGCAAGAGGCGCCACGCAAAGGTGGTCACCCTGTATTTAGGTACCATATTATTTGTAAGCAAATATTCATCACTATTATGATTCAGCAGGGGCTATTTCTGAATTCGATTTTAATAGATTCGACTCTTCGAAGTATAAGATTAGTATTTGATTTAAATAAGAAACAAACGAATCTGATTCATTTCAAGTAAGAATCCGATGCTTCAAAAACTGGAATTCACAAATAACCTCTCAGCCTAACAACTTTACCAGTCGATACGATATCGAAGCAAAAACATTGAAACAAATGCACTACAGTTTTGTTACATCGTCTTCTTGGCTTTTCCTAGTCTTCTTTTTATTTGAGTAGTTGTTTCTTATCCCATTTTGTTCCCACGAGTATCGGGTAACTGTAGGGTCGACCCCAATCAAGGGCTTAACTATTGCCATTCAATCCTCGGCACGGCTCCACCTTGACTTGGATGCGTTACATTCTGCTACTTATTTCAGTTTGGGCCTTACTTGCGCCTGCCGGAAGCTTTAATCCGGGTTTGATTTTAGAGTTAACCTTCAGTTGATAGATTACACCATTAACCGCTTTTGATAATCATGTTTCGGTACTTTCGCTACATAGGAACCTACCATATTGAATTCGGAATAACATTATTCTGCTCGTCAAACTTCCAATGTAACCCTCAACTCAATCCCAAACACAACGCTCAACTCAATAAATTTAAATGCTGTACTAAAAAGTTGGGTAAGCTATGAGACAAAAAGTAAATGACTCAGAAATAACAAAGAACTAATCAAAAAAATAAACGAAACTGGCATCATTCGACATAACCAACATGTATCAAGATACAATTCAAATAACCAAGAAACTTTTACAGAAAAACGAAACCAAGAAAGAAAACATTGACGATATTATCACTCTAATCACAACAATCACAGAACAAAACTATTTTCAACATAACAGCAAATTCTATTCATAGACTGATGGACTTCCAATGGGAAAACCTCTATCAGGAATCTTAGCTTACATATACATGAACCACTTTGAAAATCAGCATATATTAACTGGCACAGATACGTGGACGATATATTTAATAGCACAATGAGACAACTCAGCAAATCTTCACAAGAACATAAAAAACAATCCTAACATAAAATTTAGAATATAACGAAAGGTTTTAAAAAACCACAAATTAGGGAATCGACTCAAATAACGTAACTTAAATATACCCATAGCCACCGGAATCTATGTATAAGAATACTGTGTAATGATTGCCCCATATTATACATCGGACAAACCGGTAGAAGTTTTGAAGTCAGATTTACAGAACAAAAAAAGAATGTTGCAGTTTTTTTTAGGTTTGGCACAATATAATTGCCCAGTTCTGATTTGTCCAATAATAATAATAATCATCGTTTGTATAAACGAAACGACATGGTATACTTTTACAACAACGCTATAGATATAGGCATGTATGTATATTATGTTGAGTATTTGATATTTTATACTTTACATGATTTATTGGTTTCTATTCCGTCATTTTTGACGAGTTTTAACTAGTTTAATCAAAATTATTAATCAAAATGTTATAAATGTTTATCAAACTAGTTTTTTACTTTCTAATAGTAAAAAGTTGTGTAACACCGAATAAGAAAAAAGAAAAGCTTCTCGATATCTTCTCGCTTGAAGCATCCTGATAACATCATTCTACTCTTATCACCTTGAAGCATATAGGAAGAATAAAATGTTACAAATTAATGAAAAACACACATTTGTCTAATGAAGATAACAAAGGTCATTAGTCCAAGCAATAAACGTCATGTGTGACGTGAAAAACAAAAAAAAATGAAAACATAAGATTTGTTCAACGTCCACATGTTTCAAAAGTAATCTTAATAATTTTGCTGAGGCTTTTTCAATAACTCTACAAATGTTAGGGGGAAAATCGAGATTCCTTACTAAATATTATCATTTTCAGCCAAGCACAAACTATTTGAATTACGTCATTTGCAACTCATTTAAAACGAAAATCAAACTAATGTAACTGAATTTACAAGCATAACAGTAGAAGCTGTTGTAATATGTATTTGCAAGTATTTAGAGTAAAACTTTCGATTCAATCTTCTTTGGGTTTTCATCCTCTTTATTAACGATTAGTTAACTCCATTATGCCGACAAAACTATACAATTTTGTAATTCTATCGAAAGAGTAAGCCATTAAAATTCGATTATTTAACATGATAATCAGGCATATCTCTAAATGGGACAGTCGAATTTATGAATCAAACTATATTTCAGTACCGCTAAAATTCGTTAAATTAATTGTACGAAAATTTCGCATACATGTGTGTGCTAAGCGAAACCGAATATGGGTCTACAAAACATCTTTTTCTTGTTCCACTGGCGCCACATCCTATGAAGGGATTTGGCCACTTCAACGATGCTCCTCCAAATAATTCGATCCGCCGCAAGAGAACGCCAGACACGGTCACATCACATATCAATCCTATTTCAATTGCTCAACATTTCTCAGTTTGACATCCCTACAAACAAACGATATAATAAAATCAAATGATTATATTTATTGTATTACCTCCCAGAACACCGTGTTTCAGATTGCAAATCTTCCAGGTGTACAAAATCTATTGATATTGTACGCTTCAGATGAAATCGTTTCAGTTGAAAATAGTAATACTATCTAGACTTGTGTTGATAACAATTTCGTGCAGTTTCATTAACTTTGTCGTTCATTCGAATTATAAACGATTTCATGTTAAGTTGTATGTTGCAATAACTGCAATAAAGTTTTGAAAGGTTGCCAACAAATACGTTTTGCGTTGGCAGCTAACCCAAAAAGATCAAATTAGCTGACATTAACAGCAGTAATACCAATTAACATATCAATTGGTGGTGAGATGTTCCCAAATACTATTACCAAATCGTAAGCGCCTTTCGACAACAATACCGAATGAAAGCCTTGACACAAATTTAAATTATCAACGAATAATTTGATCAAACTGGCAAAATATTCTGGGAAATAGAAAAAGTTCGAAATACGAATCTCATTTTGTTTGCATCTAAACAGAAAAAAACCGGAAGGGCGAATGGTCAATATATACGGTTTGGTTCCAAACCTGATTTTTGCACAACTCAACGAATAAACTGAAAGTTTATCCCTCCGTGTAAGTGTAACGCGACACAAAATCCTAACTCTCGAACAATTTAGTATCAAGTGGCCCAAACGGAAGGGATCTTCAATTCTACACCGGTATTATGTATGTCAAACGAATACACAGAACCTCTGACTCAAAGTGCCAGGGCCTTTGACCAAATCCAATTTGTTAGCATGAGGAATTGGTTTAACTACTTCTCAACCATCGTAAATATAACGACAATAAAGCAAATAAGTCGCATGATATTTGTTTTAAATCTGTAATAAAATTTTAAAAATGAAAATTTAGAACAAAATCCACGAGTTTGTGGAAATTTGTGAAATTTGTCTTAATCCCTAATAAATATTGATATACATATTATGAAATTCGGATAAACCGATAAAATATTTCAGCTACGAACGAGGCACTAAATACAAAACTGGCTTATTGTGCCCTAAAAATATTCTCAATATGGCCCAACAATCGTTATCAGGGCAAGGGGTGCGATTTCGGTTCAGTGATAAAATAAAACGATAAATTTGACTCGGTGTAAACACAGGAAAAAGCAGAATTCATTGTTTTTCGTATTATGCCTACTTTAAATGTTTGAGTTTTATTAAGAAGTAAAGCAAATGCAAAATAATTATTCATTATGATAGGCTTACAGCTTACAAGAACACACGTCACTACTCACTACTGTTGTATGAAGTATTCATACCGCCCAATTAGCCTCACATCGTTTCTGCTGAAAATGATGGAAACGATTTTGGATCGCCAAATCAGAAGTGAGAACCTTATAGGAAATAAGCTCATAGCGGCCTAGCCACTAAGATTGCTGGAAAAGAAATCACCCTCTGTGCCATCGTGGAAAGGAGGCTTCTGATAATAGCTCCTATGATTCTATAGTGAGCAGCAGGGGAAAAAAGGATACCACTTCCCACAATTAGGTTGATCCGTTCCATGCTGTAATATAGGAAGATTACAGCTAAATTATGTAGCGAATCAGTAACCATTAGGCCCGTAAAGAGGTGCTCCCAATGAGGCGTTTTGTCTCCGTTATTATGTTCATTGGTTATTGACAGACTACTGACTCTTCTGAGTAGCGATGAATATGATGTCCAGGGATACATGAGTGTTCTGGTAACCGTAATCAGATGATGAAATCATCTATGACTTCATGCAGGGTGGAGTTGGTGTGTCCAGGAAGGACTTAGCGTCAATCCAAACAAAACGATTTTGTACCTTTTACCAGGAGGATAGAGCTCCCTCGTTAAAGGGAAGAATCTAAGGGTTATTCTGAATCAAAAATTTAATTTGAAACATTATAAAGTTAAGAATAGGGCCACTAAAGCCTTCTGGGCATGTCGGATACTCTATGAACGAACATGGGGTTAACAACCAAAGATGATGTACTGGTCACATTTAATAATCATTAGGCACATGGTCACATACGCATCGATAGTATGGTGGCCTAAAACTGAGAAGAAAGCAGCGCAAACTTTACTGAATAAGATTCAACGCTTAGCCTGCCTTGGTATTGCAGGCTCAATGATAACATGCCGGACTGTCGCGATGAAGGCACTTCTAGGATTGACTCCGATAAACATGCACATTAAAAAGGACGCCATATATACGGTCTTGAAGCTGCAGATAGAGAGGAATATTAAGCCAGGTAATACGGTGGGTCATATGAGAATCCTTAAGGAATTTTAGTTAGACCATACCATGAGAAGCCTTCCGAGTGTATGCCAACTAAACAGGACTTCCACAGACCCTTTGGTGTCGGTATGCCAGAGAGGGACATGTGGGCCTCAGGTGAGCCGTCCTTTGAAGAAAGGTCCAAGATATGGTTTACAGACGGGTCTAAAACGGAAGATGGAGCAAGGATAGGAATATATGAGGACACAACTGCCCTTCCGAAGTCCTTGGGTTCTTATGCTAATGTTAGGTAGGTATATCTAATGGCCTAAACTACCCAAAGATTTATATTATTTCAGACAGCCAAGCGGCCTTAAAGACTTTTAAATCCTATACCGTTAAGATTGGTATGGGACAGTCTAACTACAGTTCAACAATTGGTGCCCACAAATAAGGTAACAATTGTGTGGGTGCCACGGTACACTGGAATCGGGCCAGAGCACTTCGGCGGGGTCAATAAGTCACCTAGGGCAGTGGTAAGGCGCTGGAAGAATATGCAAAAGTCCTCCTACTGGCGCAGAACTACAGGTGTGCGACGCACCAATCATATTCGTCAACTAGAGTCAAGAAGCTCCTAGTACTTAGGAAACCTGTTTAAATGTAGCAGATGGATGCCGTTCTGTGACATGAAAGTGGAATAAGCGGAACATTTTCTGTGCGAATGTACAGCCATATATCGCCAACGACTAATTCACTTAGATGGGCGAACATTGAGCCCAGATAAAGTAATGGAGAGTTTGTCAGGTTCATTAGGAACCTCAATATCGACTGGACGGTTCAGTAAGGAGGGTCCAAAGCACAAAATTACTGTATAGGTTGCAGTGCTGGAGGCTTCAAGTCCCGCATGGCCCAGCCATAGTCAAAGAGTTAATACCAAGTTTCAATAAAAATTATCGAGTTATGAATTAGATATAAGCATTCTATACTATTCCGAACTCGCTGAATTCTGATATTTGATTTTGAGTTAGTTGAACAAATTTTGATAAAATTTTTAAAATTAAACGTAATTTTAATTAAAGCATTTCAATCCTTAGAAATCTAAAATTTTGAAAGCTTTTAAAAAATTTAAAAATTCTTAACAAGTTAAAATTTCGAAGTTAAAATTTTTTAATCGTGAATATTTTGAAATGTTTTAGACTTTTGGTACGAAGTTTTGGCTTTCGTTTTAAATCGTCATAGACAACCGACTAACCGAGTTTGATTACCAGGGATAAAACTAAACATGTTTATTTGAATTTCTTTTGCTTCTTAAAATTCATTCACGAACCGGAGTGAAGTCAACCATAAATATGTTCATGATTCAAATTATTTTTATTTATAGATTGTAAGGCATATATAACTGAGTTTTATCCACACCTAGATTATCGATCTGCCACAGATAAACTGAAAAAATATACTACAAAACTTGAACTCAATTGAACAGACGGTCGGCCTTTTGAAATTTGCAAACAATAACATTCCATATCCTTCTAATAAATAAAATTTTGTTGTAATTTTAGTCTGATTTCCAAACTGAAATTTGTAGATTCTTTAAGTTTAATCTTAATTATAGGGCACAATCAAAAATTGAAATCAATTTACAAGATGCGTATATAAAAACCAGTACACCTTGGATAAATAATAGCCAGCAATACATACTTAAAGTACATATAAAATATTAATTAGTAACTCATGATATTTATACACAAAATTTAAGTTACGCCATCAGAATATTACTAAAAAAACAAATAGACTAAATTCGTTTATATGTAATTATAATTAACGTTTATAATTAAAATAATTTAAAAACATAAATATTCCTGAAAATGTTTTCGGCTTTTTATAGACAACATACTATTTGTAATGACATACTCATTATTTTCGATTTGGTAAATCAGAAAAATAATGGAGTCATACTCCTAATATATCTACCCAGTAAAAGTAGAAAATATCAATCCCCTCCCCCTTTTCTTTCCCGCAGAGTTAACACAAAGTGTATCGACTCTTAAAAAATTAGAAATCTCTTTGAGCTTTCGTGTTGGTAATTCGGTTTCGTACAGAAAAAGTAAGGTCTACTCTTCAGGTAGCTACGACCGAACTACAAAAATTCAACTCTAAATTTTACATTATGTATATGTAAAACTAGAGTGTATCGACTTAGTGAATTATATTCAAAAAATCAAACTCAAAAACCCAAGCAGAAATCTAATTTGTGTGTGTATCATGCCCACACGAATAATTATGACGAAATTTAACCAATTGTCTGAATATTATGACCGAATTACCAACACGAAAGCTCAAAGAGATTTCTAATTTTTTAAGAGTCGATACACTTTGTGTTAACTCTGCGGGAAAGAAAAGGGGGAGGGGATTGATATTTTCTACTTTTACTGGGTAGATATATTAGGAGTATGACTCCATTATTTTTCTGATTTACCAAATCGAAAATAATGAGTATGTCATTACAAATAGAATGTTGTCTATAAAAAGCCGAAAACATTTTCATAATATTCAGACAATTGGTTAAATTTCGTCATAAATATTCCTGGCATTTCAAACAAATATCTCTCAAACTAGAGTCATCAATCAATAAATAACAATTTAATAATGAAACGCCCAATATTTTAAATTCTTTTATGTAGTATTAGCTAGTATGTCGCACCCAAATTCTAAAGAATTTCTATTACAATTTATACAAATAATATCAACCGCCTGTATTTAAAAGGTGAGACTGAATTCATAACCCAGGATGATGGTAGGCTCATTTTGGGCCCATGAAATCACTCAATATTTAAAAAAAAAAAAAATCACTCCTAAACATCTTTTTTACAAGCACTGCTCGTTTAAGTACAACTAAAAATAGACCTGATTAAAACACCCCACGTTATTATCTATTGATGTATGAAAGTCATTATGCTAATGCCACACCACATACATATACACAAAGATAATTTCAATTTCGTATCCCAACAAATTGTACGAAAATTAGATATCATTTAGGATCGATAAGCAAAGTATGTACGTCAACCACACAAAAATTCACACACAAAAAAAAAAAACAAGGTGTGAATTGGTTAATCTAGGAACCAGATTTCTGATATAAACTGATAATATAAAGGCTACCGGCTTGTTTATATAAAATTAATCTATACTTAAAAAAATCAGGGTTGCCGAATCTCGTGCGCACCCAATTTAGTACATATAGGGTGGTCCTATAAAAGTTTTAGCTTAGCCATATTATTGCCCAACAATTTATTATTTGTCACTCTGTACAATTTTATTAAATTATAACAATTTGCGCGTTACACATACTTTGTATTTGTGTGGCCACAATTCGCTTAACTCAAGTGGATTGTATGTACATACAAATAACTTCTCAAACAATTCATTTTTATCTTAATTAATTTATGAATCGGTTTTGTCTGGTTTTATTGTCTTAATCTCGAGACATTATAATTTTGTAAAAATATAGTGTTATCTTATTTAGAGATATGAGCGTATAACGTGTTTTTATTTATTATTGAGCAACTTACGGGTGTTTATAAAAATATGTATAAAAAAAATTGTTTTTAATTAGATAAACTTTCGTAAAATTTTGATAACGGTGACAATTCCCTCATGGGAATATATGTGGAAATTCAGGATTATAGAATGCTACACTGGCAACACAAATCGAAATATCAAAGTCATTACTTGACAAATAGATATGCAATGAAGCGCTTTTCTGGCAAAAAATATTCGACAACAGTTATTTTTTTGTTCCATCTTACAACTCGGTAGACTCACTTAATGAGATCCACCTAAATAACTAGAAAACTGAGCATTGTAGCCAAAAAATATTCCAAAACAAAGTTGTTTGGTCTTGATTGGATAATTAAATTATTTTTCATGACCTTGAAATGACCTACGAAAATGAGACCTATTTTTTGATGAATTCTTCGAGAGAGCATTTTATACTCATAATGGTTTAATAATTATTTTCAGAATACCTGCTATGTGAATAGAAACAGTCACCATTTCTTAATAATGTTTAACTTACAAGAATGTTAACGGTTTGAGTGAGAGCATTTGTTCTAATTTAACTCTGAGGCATCTGAATATAATGAAAGGTACAAGATAATGAAATTTATAATTGATAGGGTGATAATACTGTCATAAAAATAAGGTTTTGACGTTTACTGGGTATTACACTATGATCCAAAAACCGTCTCTGTAGTAATCAATATTTGTGTTGTATTTCATAATATGAGCTTAGAAAATATTAAGGATAATGTTGCACCCGAGGATAATGATAATCCTAATAGGCTTGCGAGATGAAGGCGGATATATGTACATATAGTTCAATAAATGGAGAGACGGGGGAAGAAAAAGTGCTATTGAAAATGTTAGACGTGAAATTTTGGTCTCTAATAAAATAATTATTTTAGTGATTATAGGTGGTTTTTAAATAAATGTGTTTAGTATTTTGAATAGTTAAAGGCTTATATTTGGTGTTTCTGTGAATGGTGTACACAAGGGGATCAAAGAACTACATAAGAGAAAAATTTTATCAAAATTTTGCCAATAAAGAAGTGTATAGATCATGTTTTCCGAAAGAGGCAGCACGATTGTTGAAAAAGTACAGAGCGTTTTCCGAAAGAGGCAGCACGGTCAAAAAGAAGTACAGAGCGTTTGTCACTAGATGTCACTACACAATCAAAAAAATATTACTGACGTTTTTCAAAAAGGGACAGCCAAAGTCAATTTATTTATCACGTACTAATAATATTCACTTTTATGACACGAAAATATTTTTGTTTATACATATTTACAAAATGCATACAGAAAAATGTCATACAATTTTTGACAGCTAATATTTAGTGACACCTAGTGGCATTATGTGAAAGTTGCTTGTGTTTTCGGAGTTTTCCGAGACGTAAATAAATCCATTTTGTAAATGGATCAAGGAAAATGTATCGTGAACGAATGTTCTTTGTGTACAAGTGTGGTGTGTGATTAATTTTTTCAATCGGTGATTCTGATTTGGATTTTCAGGAAAGCGTGTAAATCCTCTCAGCATCCTGAAGCTTCAGGCTCCCTGCTTCATGAAACGGGGTAGTGGTATTGAGGTGTGTTAACTGGGTTACCATATAAATCACAAATAAATCTTATGGGTTGGGTCCTGTTAGTTAAGTAATGAAAAATTTTTTGGGGTGGGAACGGATTATATTGAGTTTATTTTTAGAGAAGCCGTGGAAGTTCTGTTTGGGTCGTACTCGTAAACGATAGCTTACATACAGTTCTTGACTAAATTCGTGGTGCACTCAGGATTTTGATGTACATATAACGTTTCAGGATCATCTTTAAGTAGACCATAATAATTTGTATTAATGATATTTGAGCCTTTTCCGGATCTGTAGGAAGTGGCAGATTGGTATAAATTCTTGGGTGAAATAATATTTTGATTTTAGTTAATATCTCGTAACAGTGTATCTTAGTGTCTTATAATTTTAATTTTAGGTTACTGATAACATTAATTATAAATTATAATTCATTACAGGACAGCGCCCATTACAATGCCCAACTCCTAGAATCTTAGTGGCAGATTTTGCTGAAACTCTATATGTAGTATAGCTTGAACTAAATTATAGTTATAAGTAGTGACAGGGGCCAGTAGGGAGGAAATACTGTGAATTATCAGTGGATTTCGATTATATTTATTAGCTTTAAGTCAATTTTAAATTAGTTTATGACTATTACATATTAAGTATACATTATTAAGTAGGATTATGATTTGCAGAAGTGCTCAGGAATCTGATTCACCAAACTAATAAATATTTATTTCAGTTACAATTTTAATTTAATAAGATATAAGAGAAGATTAGATTTGTATCGTCATTGTGTTACTAACTATTGGCTGCTTAGGTGTCTGTAACCGGGTCAATTTCTTACATACTAACGAAAGTTTCAACGAACACTTCAATTAATCAATCAATCATATGTAGTTCAATAAATGGACAGACGAACAATCGATATGTTAAGAAACCAAATAAAAATTGTTTTGTTTGGGGGTCTCGGGTTCGACACCCGGTTACGGCAAGGAAAAATTTCTCTCGATTGGATGTTGTGTATGGAGTGTATAGTATTACTACAGACTTCCCCGTAAATAACGCCTGGGCCTTTTTTTCGAATATTCGAAAAAAACGCCTAGGCGTTGTAATTGAAATTTTGAAATATAGGGTAAAAGGTAATTTAATGTCATTAGTGTTTATAATGAGTTCGGGCATATAGGTACCGCGGCTGGCTCGAATAAAGAGCAATTTGGAAGTCCAATTTTCGACCTCTTTTCGGAGCAGCTGGGGCCGTATACCAGCAACAACGCGGCGAATATCGGTTTCCAAGTGTCCATCGTCTCTGGTTTATTGGCAAAGACAAGCGATTTGATATATCCGCACAGAAAATAATTCAAAGGTGCTAAATCACACGATCTTGGAAACCAATTCACAGGTCCATTACCCGAAATTATACGTTTGAAACCATAGCTCTGCCACACTAATAACATTCAATTGTGGAACAAAAAAGTCAGTAATCATGGCTCTATAGAGGTATCCATTGACTGTAACTTTCTGGCCGACTTCATTTTTGGAGGAATATAACCAATGATTCTACGAGCCCATAAAGCACACCAAACAGCGATTTTTTGTGGATATCGCAATTTCGCTTGTTGCCTTAGCCATTTAACCAAAATTGAGCCTCGTCGCTGAATAAAATGTTGTGGTGAAAATGGGGTCGAGAGTAATCTCGTTTTCGGTTCATTCACTGAATGTATGTCGCACACGATGGTTTAGGTTCATAAAATGGCAAACCAAACACACCACAAATCAGCTGTCAGCTGCCAAATTAACTATCGCTGGAAAAAGTCTTACCAATTCGAGAAACAAAACTTTGAAAACAGCACCCTTTACAAAACTGGAACAGACACTGTACACTTAAACCTAACTTAGTGCAAAGAAAGTTCTTTTAAATGTCGCAAACTAAGTGGAATGAATAAAAACAAGTAAGCGATGATACTTCTGTTTTTCAAGCCTAGGCTTGAGTTCAGTTTCGAAATATATCTTGATCGGCATGGCGAAATTGTTAATATTCGATAAATGAAATATTACCTTGAATGCGCGGGAAATAGATACAACCAAAAAGTAAACAACTGAGATTTGATGTTGGAAAGTTTAAGTTTACAGGGGTCTGGGTATCAAAGTGGTGTTGGTCAGAGCGGTGTTGCTAAGAAGTAGCCAGATCTCTAGTTTGTAAAACGATTTCATATGTCACGGAGAAAATTGGCGAAAAATCTCGTGACTGAATCAAGTTTCCCAGAACACAAGGAGAGTTAGACGAAGCCATGGTAATACGGCAAACGCGTGTCAAAATAGCAGAAGCCTACCGAACAGGGCAAATAAAACATTCATGCCAATTAGAGAGATATGTGTTTTGGCCAAATAAAAACAAAATTTTCTGTTATGGGCAATCGAATTCGAGTGGTAGTAATTTTTTAACCAATTATGATTTATAAACTGATTTTATTTTTTTAAAGCCAAATAATGTAGTCTTGAATGTTTTTGAAAAAATCATTGAGTATTGGTCGTTTTCCAAAATTACAAATTATGTTAAGTTTATAAATTCTTATCAATTATAACGCGTAAGGCGTAGTAAGTGTACTATTCATTTAAAACGGCTAATCGCTATTTACGATGGAAGACAGGAGCTTTTGTTTCAAAGAGCATTAAATCCACTGGAAGAAAATATTACATTTCAAAGAAAGATCGTTTATCAACGAAACGACCAACTCGTAATTAAATTTCATCAACTACCAATTTGACAAATGATAGTCCTTTGTAGAGATTTCATTAGCCAGTTATACTCATTCAATCGGAAATTGCCCTTGAAAATAGCAGGGTAGAAATCAAGAATATGTAATTTAAAATTTCTGCCTAATGGAATATCTGAAAATATCCTAAATAATTTCCTTACTCCATATAATGCCCACTTATTAACAACACATTTAACCAAATGCCTGGTTTAGATGAAAAAAGATGAAATAATTTTAAAGTCCTTTTAATACTGATCAATAACACCGGCACAAAAAAAAAATTCTGAACCCGGGGTCTTACATGTTAATTCTTAATATGTATTTTGATGTGCTGAATGCAAATCCAATGTCCGTTTTGCTCCATCACCCACCAGTTTTCTACAAAACCCCAATTTTGGGTCAAAATTGCTCAAGAAAATGACAAAGTCTATTTTTTGTACCGTTTACTCCAGATATGTCGTTTCCGGAGTATTTTGAACCGCAAAAAAGGATTCCGTAGTTCAAATTTACTTCTGACTTTTCTTTATCCCAAAAAACACGTGTAAACAGCAAATAATCGTGTCACTACACCCGGAGTTGTCCCACTAGCCGGCTAAGTCCCTGGGTTATGGCTTTCAAGCCGTCATGGCAACCACACATACAAATGTTACGATGCAGGGTGGAAGACCCCAGTATCGGCGGCTGGTTAGGTAGGGAAAGCAGGCCCACAGGCATCGTCATCTTGCGACCGTAGCTCCTCAAGGGTAGGAAACTTGGCCTTTGAAGAGTATACGGCTACAAGAAGACATCAGTGTGATAGGGACCCGAATGTGTTTTATTACATTTGTGGTAAATTTGAAATAGCTAAATATCGGAAGACAATATCTGACTAGACTAAAAATATATACCACGAATTTTTCGGTAGAGAGATCCTTGAGGAAAATATGTGGACTCAAAATATTATATGCAATGCATGTTCAACTATGCTAAAGCGGTGGAAGAATACTAAGAGTAACTCAAATTTAAAATATATAACACCCGCAATATGGAAAAAACCTCTATCGAAAGAAGAATGTTACTTTTGTAATACCGAAGTGAAAGGTTTTAATTTAAGGAGCAAATGAAATATAAAGTATGCAGATGTATGTACAATGATGAAACCTGTAAAGTCCAATTACTTCAACTCAAGTTTCTCAAACAATGAAATAATGGAAGTTTCAAAGGATAACGTAGGTGCGAGTGAAGTGTCCAGCGGGGAAGAAGCTTACAACAGTGAAAATGAAACGGAGAAGAGTGAAGAAGAGTATATTGCACCTAAAGACGAGAAAGTTCCAATACTATTCACTCAGGGCCTCAATAATTTGTTTAGGAGATAAGCATTACCAAAAGATGTATCTGAAGACTTAGTTAGTGAACTGAAAAGTTGAAACTTGGTAGTCCCTGGAACAAAATATTCAATTTATCGAGAAAGAGAAAAAATTTTCGGAAGCACTTTACCAAAGATAAAAATCTTCATTGGTGTGTTGCACAAATATACCAGTTCCGATGAATGATTTAAAACCTAATATTTACAAGCCTAACGAGTGGAGACTATTCATTGACTCCTCAAAACTCAGCTTAAAAGCGGTACTAATGCACAATAGAAATAAATATGGCACTGTCCCAATAGCCCAGTCAATCTCTATGAGAGAGAATTATGGAGATCTAGGAGATATTTTGCAAAAAATCAAGTACTCGAAGCACAATTGGTAAGTTTGTGGAGATTTAAAAATTATAACAAAACTGCTAGAGCAGCAGCCTGGTTTTGTAAAGTATCCTCTTGTTTATTTATTTTTTTTTTATTTATTTATACAAGAGAAAAGTCTACAAATTTGACTTGAATTTATAACAATATAAAACTTAAATTAAAATTAAAAAAAAAAAATTAAAATTGACATAAAGTTGTTTTAAATGTCTGTGGAATAGTAAAGACCGAGAAAACCATTACGTTAAAAAGCACTGTCTTCAGCCAGAAAAACCTAATGTAATTGAAGAACCTTTATTAGATCCCTCAAAAATTTTTTACCTCCACTACTCATAAAACTTGGGCTGATTAATCAATATGTGGAGGCATTAGATAAAGAATGTCAATATTTCCAATAGATAGCAGAACAATTTCCAAAACTGACAGAGGCAAAAATTAAAGAAGGTATTTTTAACGGACCTCAAATATGAAAACTATTTCAAGACAAAAATTTCGTTAAAACCATGCCAAAAAATGAGAAAGCTGCCTGGCTCAGTTTTAGAGAAGTTTGTGAAAACTTCTTAGAAAACACCAAAAGTGAGCATTACAAAGACATTGTTACAAAGTTAATAGAAAATGACAGGCAATTGGGAATGGGATGTCGGAAGGTGGGATGTTAACATGTTAGCGGACTATTATTGGATGGTCAAGCGAGATGAAGAAACAAATCTGAGAAAAAGACGTAAAAATTTACTTCATAGGTACGCAAGAAATGACATCAATAAAACTTTACTTGAACGCTCGTGATAGGTCAATGACAAAATGTTGATGAAAAGCAACAAACTGTAACTAAATATTGAGCAGACAAACTCAAACTGCAGCAAGGTCAGGGGAACTCATTTCAGCTAAACTTTCTTAGTTAAGTTTCACTATCCTATTGCCAGTAACTTTGTTTCAGTCACGCAAGCCGTGAATTTGTCTTATTTGTCTTCTATTTGAGGCTGTTTTACAAACGCCGACTTATTTCAGACTTATTGACTTATTTGACGCCATCTTGAATAAGTCAATGAAGTCATTCCAATTGCTTTTATCGAATTATTTTGAAAATTTTTGAAAATATACAATAATTAGACAGAATGTTTCCATGACACCAAAAATAAATAAGTTTTCTATAGGAAAAATTACTAAAGAATAAGTCACCTTTTCAGAAGACTTATTTGAATAAGTTCGAATAAGTCAATAAGTCGGTGATTGGAAAACAGCCTATGGCTGGCGACACACCAAATTAGTCAAAACGTTTTTGCTTTGTATAGGCAAGACGATTTGCCTAAACATAGCCCACATACAATCAAACAAATTGTTTTTAGTCAAATTGTCTCGTGTTGCTTTATAGGTTGGTGTGAATTGGTTTGATAAAATTAATACAAAATGTTTCCCATCAACAAAATACGATTAAAAAAAATATTAAATAAATTAAACAATTTTAATTAAAAATATTAGTTTTGCTAAAAATATTAAATTCCTATTTATTTTGATAATTATTTATTTCTTGCTTTATAAAACAGCGACCACGAAACGACGTCAAACACTGTTTTTTCTTGACTCAAGCAGTTTTGTCTTGTTTTGCTTTGTTTTGTTTCAGTGTGAATTAACCTATTTGTTTATACGCCATGATCGCCTTCAAACATGTTTCGTTAGTCAAATTTGACTTAAGACAATTTTGCTTTATTATGTGTGCATGGACCCATAAGGCTCAATAGAATGTTTGCCGTTCTATGTTTTATGAAACAAAATGTTTGACGTTTAATTGTTTTGCCTGATTCAATGTGCATAGCGCTATCCAATCGTATATATTTGGACCGTCAGGCGCTTTAAGACAAGAAAAAAACGTTTTGACTAATTCGGTGTGTTTCCAGCCTAACTCTCTGAATTTCAGTTAGCTTGTATTGTTCAAGTGTGAGTTTTGGGTTTCGGTTTGAGTAACAGTTTGATTGTCTGAGTTTCAGTGTAAGTTTTGCGTCTGGGTTTTAGTATGAGTTTCTTTGTCTGACTTTCTAACAATGATTTAGTCAAAAACCATTAGTAATCAAAATAGAAAGGTAAATTACTTTGGAATTATTTTGGCCATTGTTGGGCTTTTTTGGGTTACTGAAGTGTCACAAGTAAATTTGAACTACGGAATCCTTTTTTGCGGTGAAAATACTCCGGAAACGATATATCTGGAGTAAATGGTACAAAAAGTAGACTTTGGATCATCAGATTCGTATTCAGAGCATCAAAATACATAAGAATTAACATGTCAGACCTCGGGTTCAGAATTTTTTTTTTGTGTGCCGGTGTAATCAATTTTATAAATAACAATCCCCATGTAAGGATTTATTTCCACTTATACACACCCAATCGGAAATTTCCCTCAGTAGAATTCAAAAATGCGCAATTTTAAATAAAATGTATTCCATCTGTTGGTTTTTTTTCTAATTTTTTGACAAATGAAACCATTTTTAGTCATGGATTCGTTTACAACACCAACAACGCGTTTTGGTTGCTCGAACTTTTTTCATCAAAACTCATCTTTTCCGATGAAGCTCATTTTCACCTCAACGGATACGTTAATAAACCAAACTGTCGCATTTGAGGGAACATTTTTTCAAACAACTGAATCACTTGAGCACTGAGAAATCTCTTAGAGCAAGCTGGTGTGTTTCCAAGTTACAGCTCCGTGTTTTTCACTATAATTTGGCATGAACACCATTCCAAATTACCATTTAGGTTTTTTTTAGGATGTTTTTTCATTTTTGTAAAAGGCCGACATGTTTGGGAGTAGGCGCCCTAATTATTAGAATCACTTTTTGTATGAATTTTAAAATATTCTGGATAAATAAGGGAGATTTATGATTCACAAAAATGTAAATTCTCTCAAAATGTTTGTTAACTATACTCTAAAATGGTATTCATTAAACGTAACTAGACTCTATAACCGTAGATTCTGCTCGGTAAGTTTACAGAGACAAATTTGTGAACCTAAAACTACTTATCTTGATTTTAAAAGCCTATATCCACGATATACTCGATAGTATCTATGTACCCGCAAGAAACTAAGATGATTTAATTTGTAGTGTTCGAGATTTTAGCCAAAAACTTTTTCTGTTAGAATTTCTGTGTTACTTATCGAATCGATGTCCGTATTGCTTGTTTGTCTGGAACTTCTCAATGAATTTTTTTTTTTCTACAGAATTTTCGGGAAGCTTTGTGGAAATTCTAATGAGTCCAAAACACAATATTTATGACCTTATACGTTTGAGAAAGTGTTCAAATTTGTATGAAATTTCTAATCACTCAAGATATTAGTGATACCAAGGAACGCCTTGCCTCTCTGCTAAAGTCTAAATAAATACCTTGCACATGCCGACAAACTGAAGGTATACGTCCAATTTTTCCAGTATATTTTCTTCTTTTCCAGAATATTTTTAAAGCCGTTACCTATAAATAAACAACATTTCAAAGGCTATTTCAGCAGCATAAATTCAAAGCAGTTTTTTAGCCAAGACAAGTGAGTGATAAATTGTGCATCGCTTCCAATATTGCTTTGTGGTAACTGGGATATCGAGCAAACTCTCCATTTACTTACATTATAAATGCCTCTAAACAACCACATATATTCTCCATCGTTCAATTTTCAAGCCCAAATGATTTGTTATGATTTTATTATTGACATTTCTTTTTGCCAAAGGCTACTATCTTTCCTACACCGACAAATCCAAATGTATTTATTTACAGTAGCGATGTTCTTACAATTTGTGAAAAGCAATTTTTTGTAGCTATTCGCGACTTGCAACAAAGTAGCTGACATCTGGTGAAAACAATATGAACAACATTTAACCATACAACAAGGGGGATTAGAACTGTCAAATAGTTGAATTTGACAATACTCGTCCCCTTTGCTAACATAGAAACCAACGCCGACTACAGTTGATGGGAGTCGCCAATAGAATTTTTACATTTTGTGCATTAGTTTTAAAATTAGAATGGGTTTTCAGAATTTGGGAATTATGTAACAGGAAGAACTAAAGTTTTAAAATATTCTGAAAAATAGAGATTTCCATTCTAATTCTAAAATTAATCACATTATAGAGTTCTGTTTCGCTTTGCAAAGTGAAAAAATGACCAAAAAACATTTCGAGGGTCTAATTTTGTTCGGGCTTTAATTGCGGCAATATTTTTGTCAGTTTCGACATCCCCATGCATTTGGCATTGAAAAATGACACGACACGAAAAAGAAGAGTCAATTGTTAACCGACACGACAACAACCACAACAACGGTATTTTTGAATTTTTTAAATTAATCTAGAATTATCCTTAAGTTCTTAGTTTATTCAGATTTTTGGAAATTTGTGAGAATATCGAGATTAATCGATTATTTCAGATTGCCCTAAAATCTGAAAATTATTCAAGCTTATTAGAGCATTTTCGAGTTTCTCGGTATTACTTGAATTTTCAACATCGAGATGGAATCGAGCTTCGAGGTTATTCGATATTTTCGATGATTATCGTTGAGTTGCATGATGCCTACATATTATTCAAAATTGTTGAAGATTTTCGATGATTTTTCGAGATTTTTAAAGATTGGTTGAAACCACATGAGATTATTTGCTTTGAGCTGCATCTTTAGTTAATAGGTGGAGGGTCTTAATCAATATATGAGGATTTTGAAAATAAATAAAGGGTACCAAATAAGGCCGTTGTAGTGCTGATTCCCCTCGCCAAATCTATAGCAAGAGCTTTTGTCGTAAAACTCTTGTAATTTCCGAAAAATTCTGAATCCTTCTCAATCAAGGTTTATTGTCAATTGACCGTAAACAATTGATCGTGAACAATTGATCGTACAACAATTAATCGTACAATAATTGACCGTGGAAAACAATTGATCGTGGGGGTACAATTGCTCGTATGAACAATTGATTGTGTAACAGTATAATTGAATTTAAATAAAGAATGGAAGTGAATTACGTTATATTGTTTACAAACGAGTTTTAAATCAAATTGACCACATGGTCGAGACAAAAAAAAAGTTATAGAGAAATTTGACTGATAATGGAAAGTTAATCCTTTTATTCCGGAAAAATATTTTGTGTTTTTATTCATTTCGTATTATGTAGGGCCTACATAGCCAATCTTTCTGTATATTTTTATGGTTTAGGATATTATACGGAAATGACTATTTATACATACAATATGTATACGCGTAAAGTTAACAATTTTTTTCCGAATTTAATTCCACTTTTTGTAAATATTTTCAGTTTCAATTAGGGTTGGCCACGTATCATTGTTTTTCAAAAGACTGTTTACAAAACACTGTTTCTAAAATCTGTTCTCCAAAATCTTGTTTTACAAAACCTTGTCACCAAAAATCTTTTTGGAGAAAATCTTGTTTTCAAGATAAATGACATCGACTAATTTAACTTAAAATTGTAGAGGTTAATGGCTTCGGTAACTCCCACGGGCACGCGGGAGGTCACTGTGCTCCTCTCTCCGCTTTGCCCTCCGAGGGGTTTTAGATTTGAACTTCGGGTGACGTAGGAGCCGGGATCAGCAAACATGTCATACAACGTGCCGCACATAGGAGCGGATTATATAGAATCTATTAATGACACCTACAAAATAAGAAAAAAACAATAAAAATATTTAATAAATACGTGGAATTGACCATGTATCCACGATCAATTGTCCATACGATTAATTGTCCATACGATCAATTGTTTCACGAGCAATTGTTCATACGATCAATTGTATCCACGATCAATTGTCCATACGATCAATTGTATCCACGATCAATTGTTCATACGATCAATTGTATCCACGATCAATTATTTCCACGATCAATTGTGTCGACGATCAATTGTTCACGTTCGATTGTAACACGATCAATTGTTTACGATCAACTGACCGGAACCCTTCAATCAAGTCAACCCAATAAATTATCTAATTGTTTTTTCAAAGCTGCACGTACGGTTTTATTGAATTGGCTCCTGATAAATGTACAATAACTATAAATCATTACAGCTTGGAAACTTTCACATGTATAGACCTAACGAAAAACTCAGCACCTAAGTGATCTGAAACAATGGTAAACTTTATTTTTTGTACTCACTTTCATTATTTCAACCTTGACAGCAACAATGATTTTAACCTTCTCTATCAAACTAATGTCAGAAACGATCCAATCCAATTTTTACCTTTTCAAATATCAGTAAAATAACAAAAAAAGATTTAGACGAACTTTAAAGAAACAATACAACGGCGATCGATGATGAGGCCCCACGAATCATCGCATGATGCTAATCAGTTTACTTAAGATTTAAACGATGGCAATTGTTATGATTGTACTTTGCACAGTAACGTGGGTAACCATTTTTATAATTTTCACAAATATTATTTTACAGAGTATACAGAGTACAACAAAATGTTAACACAAATATTTTAATTACTTAGGCAAGACAATTGGATGCCTCTTTAGTTTCGCTTTGTCCGTCTGTCATCAAAAACATATACATACATAGCTATATTCTGTTCTAAGACGACAAAAAAAAATCAATTATAAAACTAACGGTTCTTATTACTTAGATTTTTTTATTTATTTTATTTTAAACAAACTCGTTTGTATGCAAGAATTGAATTTTTTTAATTATGGTATACAATCTTACTGTATACAACGTATTAATTATTTATGTAAATTTATATTTCAATAGTTAAGTAAATTGTCGACTGTCGTTAATATGTAGAGATTAATCTCATATTTCACCGCAAATAAAACAAAAAAAGCAATAAACCGCATCTTATCTTTCGGTAAGCAAGTTTTGTGCTAAGATTGTTTCTGTTAAGAGTCAAATGGTTTACTAAGTTTTATCTGTGTTCATTGATTTCAATTTCTAAATATGTACACTGGCGCAATTAAGTATCACATTAATGGGACATGCTTATAGTAACAATATTCGCCGCTGTTTTTAAATGCAGCACCCTCGGTACAAGTTAGAATTTCAAATGGCACTAGTGTTTTGTAACGAAAATGTATGGTTAATTTAATAACACAAAAGAATTTTTAGTCGTTTATCGACGCGTTCGAATTTCGTAGCCATAAAATTAAACGTCAAACATTATTGTAACCTTTATCACGACGGTAATGACATCTGATGTGCGGAAACAAAAACTAACTCTTTTTGCATGCCCCATTAATTTTTACAATTTTACTGTCGGTCACATATTTTTTTGAATTTTATAATCAAAGCAAACACTTGTGTTTCAATTGTTTCTATGTAACAGTAAACAAAACTGCAATATTTAAATTGTATTAATGACTTTTACAACAGACGCACAATCCAGTACAAATCAAATTTTTTTAAATTATCAGTTGAGCTATAAATTCAGCAAAGTTCTGTTGTGATAAAAGTTTTATTAAAAATTACATAAAATGAGTTCTCACCGATCCAGTTTTGTTAATTTTAGTGAAGTAGAGGCAACGAGAATAGTGACATTACTGCATAGTCAATGGTATGTAGCTTAACCAATTAATTAATGGTGCCCTGTGTAATTGCACGTTATCAAGAGAGTGGCACCGGCAACGAAACAGTTAATTGTGTAATCCAGCGAGCGGCACATTTAAAATACCAAAAAATGCACTCAGTTTCTAGCGTTTGCAGTCAGTACATCAACACAGTTTTGGTTAATAAAAATAAAAATGGAAATTTGCAAGAAAATTCTGTGTGCTTCTCAATGTTCTAGTCTAGCGTGCGGTAAACTACTTTGTACATGTTACAAACGGTCCTTATTCACAAATTGATACTAACCTCTTAAAGAGATAGTTAACAAGAAATCAACATGGATGACTAAAATGAGAGTAGCATCAAACTATAGTGCAGGTTTACAATGGAAATTATGATGCTGAACCGTGCGATAAAGTTATCGGAAGTTAGTGAACACAGAACAAATAGCCACCTCTCGGGGTGATAAAAATTTTTTAAAAAAGAGCAAATAAACCAAAATAAATAACAGCTTGGGTGACTAATACAATGAGAGTAAAGTAAAAATTTGTTTATCAAATAATTTTAAAATAATTAAATTTTTAAAATTACGAAAAAATTTCTAATAAGGCAAATCGAAAATAAATTTTGTTGTCGTACTTTAAATTATGACATAACCTCAAATAATACAACCATGTTACTTCCCTGCCAAATACTAGATTGTATTTTATTTTTATATTTTTGGCAAGTAACTGGAATTTTTTAAAGCAATAAACAAAATGTAGACAAAAAGTATAGACGGGTTTGCAAGCCAACTTTATTTCTAAAGGATAAAAGTGAAATTAAGTAAGTAATGTTTATATTGTATTTGGGTATTAATCGGCTTAGGTCAATATATTTCGTTTTTAGAACCAAAAGCCTCACAAACATATTAAATACAAATCGTTCACTAAATTAACCCAATTTGAAACACATCTCAGTAACTGTTTGCGTTGATCATGCTTGTAGAAAATGCTTAATTTTTAACTATTACGCATAACCTTACGAAAACGTTTGGTGCGCCATCTATTGATATCGTTAGAAATATTTGCAGTGCCATCTAATAATCATGACCGCTAATAATAGTTTACTATGCAAAAATATAATCATCTCGTTTACTGTTTGTTACGAGCAATCCACCCAGAGTTAAATGTAAAATCTTGCATTTTAATTATTGATCTATACTCTCTGTTTATTATATGAAGGAGAAAATATTGTTACTGCGTTAAGCAAAATTTTATCGAAAACCAATAAATTTCCTATTCATATTCAGATGTTCTTAACATTGCTGCTTGCGAAATAGTAATAGCAAAATAGTGTTAGAAACATGAAAGTTGGCCAAAACATGGTATGTAATTGATAATGGCTGCTAAAACCCAACAAAGTTGATTATTTTTAGTAACGAGCTAACTCCAGATAAAAATACAATATTATTTTGAGAATCAACAAATTCTATTAGCATTTAATCCGCTCTTGATCGAACGAAGTATTATAAAAAGCAAAACAGATTTTTACGAAAATAGGCTTCAAAAATGCAACTGATAGCAGCAACACCAGCGGATATATTTCCAAACAATAAAATTTCAAATTTAATTAAATTTCTTTTTCTTCTACATAAAATTAATAATATCCGTAAATTAGTTTGAAACAAGAAAAATTTAGGAAAAAAATCACAATGCATTTGATGCATCAAATTAATTTGATAAATTTAGAAAGTAGGCCAAAATTAATTTCCCCTGTTTTATAATTTTAAACGGATGCCTGGAATTTTTTTTATCCATTTGCTTACTAGTCATGGGACAAACCAGCCAATCAGTTAAAAAAAAAATCGTTTCACAAGCCATTATTTTTCGTATTATATTTCGAATCCTTCTGATTGATCTGATTGATATTCCGCAAAATTCATCTCAGATTAATATTTTGTTTCGTCTGACTTATTCTACGATTCTAAAACAAATATTCATTTTATCTTTTCTTGCATTTTTTTTTTTATTTCCTTACATTGAAATAATTTTTATTTTTGTTATATATTGGACAAACTTGAAGATCATTTATTGAACGGGTTAAAGACACATAAAGAGATTTCTGTCAGAATTACACAAGATAAAATGTTGCTTTTCTTATGAATTGAGACCGCAATACTATGTACTATGTAGATAAGAATATCAATATAGAAATTCATGGACAAAACAGAATTTTATTGAATAAAAAGATTAATACTAAGACAAACAAATTGTTCAAACCTTTTATTATAAAAATTAAAATAATTTTACTACATGGAAGTAAATAAAATTAAAATATAAATAAAATAAGTATTTGTCTTATTTTAATTAATTATAACTGATATTATTCGAAATTTTGAAATGACAAGTTAATGAAACTTCTAAACCAGTCTCAACCAATAAAAATTAAAAATTGAATATACCGATAATGGCATTTGGGGTAAAGCTAATGTGCAAAATTCATTGATTTAATTTAATTGGATGAAATTTATGGAATTTCAATTTTATTCAATCAGAACTTTTCAAATCCGGTGTTCCCCCCCGACTATGATAAAATACAAATTTTAAGAATTGAGGTCAATTAGTTTGTTGTAAAAAGCCAAAAGCTAAGTGAATGGGAAATTCTTTTCGAGAGTTCTAGTTATTATTTATTTTTACGTGGCACGCGTTGAATTATTTGACTAAACATAGATCTTTTAAACGCTATTACAAATTAGGCTCTTTAACGTTTATTTACAGTACTATAAACAAGTGTAATTTGTTTAAAAAAAACAATAAAAAAATGTATTTCCAAAAAATCAATGGGCCTAATGATTTTTTTATGTAACCGGCAACAGTTTGCTATATTATGTTTAAGTGTGGTGAGAACATTGGGTTAATTACTATAATAAATTCGCAATTTTATTATTCATTTTAACCTTTAGTTTAATTTTTAACGAGTGTTTGTCAAAAGATATTGTACGTGTAAGGTTACTTTTAACTACTTATACCATCATAAGGAGTAGGAGTTAACCCCCCTGCTAAAATGTTGCATCACAAAAGGTATAAACAGAATATGAGCGATAACTATAAGCGATGACATTAAAATTCATTTATCTACCACGATGTCGATATAGTCATTTACTATGCGTCAGCGACCCATGAATTTATAAATTAAAAATAAATATAAATTAAATACGGCATTTGATTTTACGTAGTTACGCTCGTTATTGTTATAAGAGCGTAATAAACTGAGGTTAAGAAAAAATTGTCAGTCAACAATTTATGACTATCATCATAAAAACAACGTCTGTAAAACAGTGATTTCTAAGTACCAGAACGTCATCAAACGTATTATTGCGAGAGATGAGACATGGAACAACGCAAATTACCTAGAAACAACCAACCAATCAAATGAATATTAAGGAATATAACAAGGAATATTATTTGAGCGTTATGTGCCATTTGCGTGAACTTATTCGACCAGAAGCGGCCAGGATTATGGGCAGACAACTCTTGGTTTTTGCATCACAATAATGCGCCGTCTCACATTGCATTATGGTTGTAATTGACTATTTGGCCAAAAATTCGACCCATATCGTTCCGCAACCCTATCGCTTGATTTAACTCAGTCTGACCTCTTCGATCGGACATTGTTCTGACTCTATTGGAGAGATACAAGCCGAATCGAAGAAGTTTTTGAAGGACATTCCAGAAATCGACTATCCGAAAGGGATTACTTTGAGGGGATGAAATAAATTTGAAAGAATAATGAGCCGTAAATATTTTATTTAAAAAGTCTTACTACTTTTTGATTACAGTAGTATAAGAATGAAATTTATAAGTAAAGGACTAACTTACTTAAGAAACACTGTATTAATCATCTACACGTAAATTTAGCTAGTTTACGTGCACTCCTCCTGACAAAATTAACGCAAATGTTTTTTTTTAATAAAAAAAAAAAAATCGGTACATCAATTTTAATGAAAGTTGTGTGTCACAAATTTATATTCGATAAAGTTAAAAATATCGATTTAGAAAATGTCGACTGGGTGAAAATATCGACTGTAAAAAAAATACAGACTGAGAAAATGTCGACTGAGGAAATGTTGTCTGAGAAAATGGCGACTTAGGAAATGTTGTCTAAGAAAATGTCGACTGAGGTAATTTTGTGGGAGAATGTTATCTGAGAAAATTTGCACTACACTGAAAAAATGATGTCTGATAAAAGGTTGATTGATAATATACTGCGGAATCAACCTTTTCTCAGGCATAATTTTATCAGTGAAATAGTTAATTGAGTTTTATCAATTTTTATTCCACACTCTAATAAAAAAACATATTTATTGCATGTAACCTAGTTTTCCAGTATGAATAAATCATTCATTAGTTTTTAAGAAGTATACAAAATAATTGATGGTACGCCAACAAAAATGGACGGGCAAATAATTCCTAGTAATAAAAACGGTAAAAAATTACTATTTGGAGGATACATATTTCATTATGAGAAGATGACTTCAGTTAATGGAACTAAAGTGTATCGTTGGCGTTGTATGTAGAGTAAAAGCCATTCTTGTCCCGCTACAATTTCAAGTACAGAAAAGACAGCAAATGTGCACATAATCATGAAATCTCCAGCAAAGGAATATACACATGATCAGACAGAGTGCAGCACAATCTATTTGAAAGCCTTGTAAAATATTACAATCAGCGATAATAATGTGTCCACCAATTTCTCGAGCTTATTTGCCCTCAAATGAAAAATGCTCAATATCAAAAAATACTCGTAAAACAAATAGGCTGTATTCGGAGGCTACCAACTTAGATGAACTGGAAATACCATCCATGTTACAAAAGGTTGAAGGCAAGAATTTTTAATAGCAGACCAGATATTTGTTGGTGGTTGGATTATCATACTGGCACGTTCGTAACATATTGTCCGACTTTGAAAAAGCCAATGCTAAAGCAGCAAAGAAATTATTTCCAAATGTCATTTTCTCTGGTTATAACTTTCTGTTTTTCTGAGAAAATGTTGTCTGAGAAAATTTCCACTGGAAAAATTATGCCTGAGAAAAGATTGATTGAGAAAAAACTGCGCAGTTTTTTCTCAATCAACCTTTTCTCAGGCATAATTTTTCCAGTGGAAATTTTCTCAGACAACATTTTCTCAGACAACATTTCCTCAGTCGACATTTTCTCAGACGATATTTTCTCAGTCGATATTTTCTCAGTCGACATTTTCTCAGTCGACATTATGACCCGGACCCATTTATATTTTTATCAAAAGCGCCCTAAAGTGAAGTTTTGGTGTCGAAGTAAAAGGTGTCGAGTTTTTTTATTTCCAAAATAAAATGGTGATTTGTGACTCTAATAAGGCGTTACGAATGGCCCAGGTGTGTTTGGTGGGATTTACAGCCGGACTTAATGGTGGCCACTTAAGTTGTCGAATGCCCATCTCTTGAAGATGTTGCTGAATCGTTGGAGCTACTTGGGTTGAGGCGTTATTGTACATTAACTAAAGGTTATATTATGTATTATGTTACACGGTGCGTACCCGAGTAACCAAAAATGGTGATCACAAAATTTTAGACCAATTTGTCACAAAATGTAAGTTCCTTTTTGCCACAAAAAAAGTTGACAATTTGGAACATATTTATGCGGGTATTTTGTGATAAAATATATGTTCATTTTACTCACCCAAAAAAAAAGATTTTGATCATTTTTGATTTGGTGAATTTATAATTCGCTAAGTCACTACGTGCTTGCCTCATACTTAATGTATGAAGTTGGAATTTTATTTTTGTAGTTTGTGTTTGGTCGTAGCTACTTGAGTACCTGATGATTAGACCGAACTTTTTGTTTGTACGAGCTTATCTGGACGAAACCAAACTACCACATAGAAAACTCAAGGAAAGTTTTCATTTTTTAGAGTCGAGATATTTTGTATTGACTCTCGGCTCGGGTTAAAGTACGAGGGGAATTTTGATATTTCTACATTATTGGTAGATGAAAACAAATAATAATAAAAATATCAAATAAACCATACAATGGAGTATTTTTTACAAAATTATTTAAGTAGGGTCATAAAAAATTTTCTTACGCATAATTGCATCAATAAACCAACAAATTTCCACAAAATTGTTGATAATTAAGTGATATTATAAAAAAAACTATCGAATTTGTGGTTATAATTTCAACAAATAGTTCATATAATTAGTTCCACAGTTAAACTACCAATTATTCAGAAAATATCGAGAAATATTTAACTTTATTACCATAAAAAAACTGTGGAATTTGTGACTAAATTTTCAACAAATATTTCAAAAATATTCCACCAAAAACCGACAAATTTGATTTACAAAATGTTCGTTTACGCGTGACAATCGTCGTCAACCTCATCAACCATTTTTCATCCATATTGTGACAATTTTTTGTCACATTTTTTTCCACCAATCACCATTTTATGTGAAATTTTTGTCGCTTTTTTGTGACACGTGCTTACTCGGGTAGCGTTCGCTAACTATTTTGGAAAAAAGACTGTACTTTGCATTTTAGGGGAAAAAATCAAATTGCAAAGTTGGCTACTGTAAGTATGTATCTACGCAACTGATTGAATTCTTTTTTTATAAAGAAATTCGAGTAAAAAAGGAAGGCCAATTAAAAAAAAATCGATTTTCAATTAATTCACTTATTTTGAATTAAATCGAGGGGAGGGGCAAGGTAGAAAATGGGGCATGAACCGATTTTTTAAGTTGACATAAAATTAAAATTAAAGTTATTTAATAAAAATACAGACAATAGTCTTAAAAAAAATAAATAATCAACTACGTTAGTAGATAGGAAATTTTGCGTATAAAAACTGCAATTTTTTATAATTTTATATTATATTTTCCCTAAAACGCAAAATAACCAAATTATTCGCGACCCTCTCAATTTGGTATCAATGCACCACTGTCATAAGAATCAACTATTACATATCCTGAAAAGGTTTCCATCAAACATATTTCGAATATGTATTTCCCTCGAACGTGAACTGACCACAAAGATCGTGCGATTTAACCCTTTAGATTTCTTCCTTTGGGTCTATCTCAAAACACAGGTTTATGCGAATAAACCGCAAACATTTGATGTCCTCAAAGTCAACATAACGAACGCCATCCAGCAAATTTAGCCAGATTTATGCGACAAAGTCATCAAAACATGAGGGTGGTATCTAACATGAAATTGTTGTATATATATAAATAAATAAATAAATAAATAAAATAAAGAAATAAATAAAAATTGGACCTTTCAAATACATGACACCAAGCAAAGCCGTGGCAGACATTTGAACGACGATAAACTAGCTATACCTAATGCCCTAAAATATTCTCTCAAATAAACCAAAAAAATTAAGTGGATATTCCCCACAAGCCACAACTTGTTTTATTTATGTACATTTAAAAATCGAGCGTCCTTATTGAAAGACCCTTTAGAAACTTCCTCAGTCTTTGTCAATTGTTCACGATAATCAACTTCTTGATCCTGATATTGTAAAGATTATGCTTAAAGATTACATTAAAAAGCCAGATCATTCAGTTCTTGCAAATTTGACACGAAGATGGATCTTATGAATGGAGGCATTTTTTTGGTCACACCCGTAATGAATAATCAAGATCGATTGCAACAATATTACAATTCTGCTGCCGTTGGCTATTGTGGCGTCAATAAAATCAAAGGCGTCATAATACGTACCAAAGCTTCTAAAAACTAGTGGCTCTTTATAATTGTCAACAGACAATAATTGCAGGTAACAAAAAAAATCAAACAACGTGACAAAATTGTCAATTTAACAAATATATAGGATTGTCATTACTATCAGCTGTTTCATAAAATGAAACTGACAAGTTGTCCTATACAAATTCTCACCTGTCAGATCAGCATTGTGGCATTTATGAAACATTTTGCAGATGACTTACCTCAAATCCGGAAAAACATACATATTATTCGTAATTAACACTACAACCGGTGTGAAATTGTTCATAAAACATCAAGCCACTGCCATCAAACTGTGGCCGAAAATGAATAGATAAAGTTTTTCTTCGCTTCGGATTGCCAAGATTACAACAAACTAAAAAAAAATCAACGCAAAATGAGAAAAAACTTCATCTGCCAAAAAATTGTCATCTGAAACCCGAGAAACAAACCCAAAAAATCGATGGCTGCTTTTTCTTTTATACCAGGTGTATATGCATAAGTATTTTCCGGTTTAACTAAGAGATGGCGCCAGCGAAAGGTACGCAGCGTAATAATTTAATACATACGTCATTTTGTTCGGCTGACATTTAAACTACAAACACACACAAATTGAGTCCGCCAAAAATTAGCGTCTTTGTTTTATCGTTCAGTGATCATGTTGAGTTTTGTGCCTGAAAAAAACAAACATTTGCGGTACGCATTGCTTTTCTTAAGCAAAAGGCTGTTGAAAGTCATCGTGTTTGCTGGAAACATACATCGATTAGAACATGTGAGACATGGTTTCGACAATTTAAAAGTGGTGATTTCAATGTGAAAAACAGCGAGCACTCTGGTACACCAAAAAAATGCGAGGACGAGCAATTGAAGGAGTTATTGGATGATGACCCAACTCAAACGCAACGGCAATTAGCACAAGCATCATATGTGTCACAAGAAACAATCAGCAAACGTTTACGAGCAATAGGGAAGATTAATAAACTCGGTAATTGTGTTCCACACGATTCGAATGAACGTCAAATAGAAAATCGCAGTCACGTGATTTTGTTACACGACAATGCGCCGTCTCACTCAGCAAAACCAGTAAAAGACAACTTTAAATCGCTTGGATGGGACATGCTACCACACTCATCGTACTCCCTAGACCTAGCGACATCTATTACCTCTTCGCATCACCGGGGCACGCGCTCGCAGAGCAGCACTTGGTTTGCCACAAAGGACAAGCTGTTTTCCTATTCATAAATTACCTGAAAGATGGGCGAAATGTGGAGAAGCCGATGACCAATATTTTTGAATAAAAAAAATTAATTTCCCTTGAAAATTACGTGTTTTTTACCAAAACACCGGAAAAAACTTATGCATATACCTGGTAAAATCGTCGATGCGTCCATAAATTTGGTCGGGTTACCAATACATGAAAACTGATTGTAAATAAATTTTTAATCACTGTTTTTAATTTAAAAGATTAATTTGTGCTATTCAATACCACGCTTTATAAATATTTAGCCACCTTGCAAATATCATTTACTGTTTTACAAGTGCCTAGATTAAGCAACCAGAACCAAAAATACTGCGAAAACTAATCAATAAAATGCAAACAAGCGGAAAGCGCTGAAAAATTAACAAACTACATACAAAGACTAAAATATTTGTTTTTATAACGTTTGCTATTGATATTATTAAAAATTACCGACAAAGTTACATATGTTACGAGAACCACAAAACAGAATGTGGATAACACATTTTGAGCATACAGTCTGTCAAAAAGTATTTTTTTGTCGTTTTTTTCTCTATTTCCATACGTGTACTTGCATGCATATTTGATAAAATATTACTGATGATTCACGGTGGAGAAAATAATTAAATCTACTTACATATGTTTATTACTTCTATCACGACCATATGGTAAAATTTGTGTAGCGTTTAAAATGCATGTGTGAATAATGCTATAGTAAATAATATTTTCTATAAGGCAAAAAAACGTAGAAAATTTTTCCAGTGACGATGTCCGAAAACGAGATTGCCCTTTGATCCTTATTTTCACCACAAAATTTTTTGTTCTATATTTTTGGTTGAATCCACAAGCCATTATTGAGATGCCGTTACATCCATACCAGAAAGTCACTGTTTGGTGTGCTTTATGGGCTGGTGGAATCATTGGTCCATATTTCTGCACAAATAACGCCGTCCAAAACGTTACAGTCAATGGGTACCGCTATAAAGCCAAGATTACTGGATGACGATTACTTTGGAAGAAGTCTACGCCTACAAACCAGAGACGATAGGCGAGTTGGAAGCTACATTATTGCTAATATGAGTCCCAGCTGCTCAAAAAAGTAGTCGAAAATTTTACTTTCAGATTGTGCTTTATTCGAGCCAGCCGCGATGGCCATATGCCCGAAACATATTTAAACACTGAAGTCATTAAATTATCTTTCCAATAAAGCCAATACGATGGCCATTACAACGACTTTTATGTGTTTTATTTCATGTTCAAGTTCTGTAACCGAGAAAGCGCTGGAGGAGCAAAAAGTCAGATCAACGAAGTTCCACAGGCTTTTGACAAAGATTGGCATGAAGATAGATTCTTCAGAATTAACCTGTTTTCCACTATAAGAAATGTTTTTTTCTAAAGAAATTGTACACCGACACGGCTTATTAATGGAGCGCGGCTTCCATTAGGAGCGCTTCTTTATCGAATGCACGTAAATGAATTTCTTTTTTAGGTAATTTACAATTAACCCTTTAATGCATGATTTTTTGAAACGAATTTCAAAGCAAAACTGGTTGGAAGCAGCTAGTTTTCCGGGAAAATTAATTTTATGACATTGATTTTATGCCTATTTGCATCATTATGCATTTGTGGTATAAAATTTAAATATTTTTCCATTTATAACGCTTCTTAATAAAAAGGCAATTCGTTCAAAATTAAAATAAATATTCAAAACCAATATTCTTATTTATAAAAAATTGCATAAGTATGTAAATGTATGTTTACTACTAACTGTATGCAAAACATCGACTAACAAATTGTAAATGGCGATTTTATTTTCAAAACGCAGAAAAAAAAAACAAAAAAAATGTGTGAAACGAGATAGAAAACAAATGAGCAACTCAGATATACGAAGCAAAACAGAAAAAAATATGCTCAAATGTAGATGTTGTTCAAATTAGAATAACATGATGCAGATATGCTACATTATGCATTAAAGGGTTAAACAAGTCCCGGCTTATTAGAGCAAGGCGGGTTTTAAGGGAAAATGATACTTATTCCAAATTGGAAGAAATCAAGGCATGATTGTTTAGGGCCAGTTTTATGCCTATGGTACACTAATGATCTTGCTGCATTAGAAAACAACAATGTGGAGAGTCAACAAGTTACAATCAGTTATTTCTCAAATATGTATACAAATGAACAAAAAGATGGCGAAAAAACTAAATCGAACTAAATCGATTCACACCTACTTTATAAACTTGAACAAATTCCGGTTACCATAAATCGAGAAATAATACCGTAAGAGAACACAGCCAAAAATGGGAAAGCACACGTCAAGAAGAAAAGTGAAACTCCAACACATATAAATACAGAAAGATGTATTGGATAATAGGAAGAAACTCTTCTGTAGCAATATACAATAACCTTCACTTTAAAAGCAAATATTGGAACCAATTTAGGCTTATAATACTAAATTTTATATTTCTCAATTCGTTATGCCACAATGAAATGCCGTTTTAAAATAAACATAAAAAATTGGGTCTAGCCGGCTCGTCGGACGACACTTTTCTCACAAAGCGTATGTTAAAGATCACCAAACCAACCATTTACATTTTACAAACATTTTCTGTTATTTTGGGCAGGCATTTTCTTAAATATGGAGACCTCATCTCTAATACCAAAATTGGTCACGACAATATAAATCTTCTACTATCATGCCGCCAAATCACAGACAACAACCCACAGACGATCCAGTTACACATCTCTAGTATACTGTTGAAAATACTGAAGAATTTAAATTACTCCATTGAGAGAGCATTCTTATTGTTCAAAATTTATTTTCTGAAAATTTGCGCCGTTTGTTCAGATCACAACATTATGTAAGTAACGTTAGAATTGGCTAATATAATTCTGTACTCCATGATTCAGTCTGGACTTGGCATTGCGGTGGACCATTCGAGTACAAAGTAATAAAACACAAATAACACAAAATCAGAATTAACGTTAATTATCTTTGGTCACCGAATCTGCTTGTCACATAGCATTTCATTTTCTATATCTCCCACCTCCTTTCTCCTTAACCTGCTCCACCTATATTAATATTTTAAAGGCGCCTTCTAGTAATTTGGTAGGATTTACAGTGACTCTCATAATTGATCACGATTTCATAAGACGCTAATATTTTATTACACCAAAATAAAATAAAAATTTTAAGTTTTTCTTTTTAAATTCAATAGTTTATTAAATATTTATTTAACAAATTAAAAAAACAATTGATTCTCAACATCACAAATATCAATAATAAATTAACATAAAAATTATTAGGTGTGATCAATTAAGAGAGTCACTGTATATACGACCTTTAATAAATACCAAGTAAATTTATTATTTAAACAGTATACCTTTAAAGGCGATTATATTAGGCATTTTCGGAAATAGGCCAAAGTAACTTCAGAGTAAGTTTTAATTTTTATTATGTTGGTAACAAAGTTACTCAAGTTACCTTTCACATACAAAAAAGTAAGATAGAATTTTGAGTGCGTTTGTTTCATGAAGTTACTTTTTTCAGTACTGAAGTTACTTTGATCGTTCGTAAATAGATGGGTAACTTTAATGTTTGAAACTTACTATGAAGTTACCTTGGTCTATTTCCGAAAATGCCTATTAAAGCAATTCACAAATAATGTGTCGATTGACGAATAATGTCGCAGAAATGGAAATATCTTGCTATTAATGCAAGTGAAATTAGACCTAAATTAGAATTTTAAAAAAAAATTAGGATTAATTAAGCACAAACTTCACACGCTATAGTACACGTGTGAAGTTTATCCTAATTTAGAACTAAACCAACAAAAACAATATAAGTATATATGTATGTATTAGTGAATAATCAAATATAATGACATTTAGATTTAGGCGAACATTTATTAATTCAAAATGTATAAAACTTTAGTTTTTAATAAAAATTAATTAAACGTTTTATGCGTATTCCGTATATAATTACCTTATTTATCTGAAATATACTGAGAAATAATTTTTATTATGTATATCTTCATACAACCTTATATTTTGAATAAAACAGTTAATCTTAAGAATTTGGAAATTAACCTGAAAACTCACGCTTGCTCATATTGCAATATTTGTAAATATACTGTATAGGATTTTCTTAAGAAAGTCTGTGTCTTAAGATTTTCCATATTTATCTCCAACGCTAGTATGATTTTTAGGTAGGTCTGATCTAAGACTACACGCATGCTTAACCATTTGAAAAGCTATTGCCTTTCACATGGTCAATTGCCTTTCACATGGTCAAATTGCAATATTTGTAATTCTTGTTAAGAAAATCCTATACAGCAGATTTACAAATATTGCAATTTGCCCATGTGAAAGGCATTAGCTTTTCAAATGGTTAGGCATGCATGTAGTCTTAGATAAGACATACCAAAAAATCATACTGGAGTTGACTTAAAACTCTTAAGATACAGACTTTATTAAGAAAATCCTATACAGTAGATATACAAATATTGCAATTTGACCATGTGAAAGGCATTAGCTTTTCAAATGGTTAAGCAAACTTGTAGTGGTAAATTAGGCCTACCAAAAAATCATACTGGCGTTGGAGATAAATATGGAAAATCTTAACATACAGACTTTCTTAAGAAAATCGTTTACAGTAGATTTACAAATATTGCAATTTGACCATGTGGAAGGCATTAGCTTTTCAAATGGTTAAGCATGCGTGTAGTCTTAGATAAGACCTACCAAAAAATCATACTGGCGTTGGAGATAAATATGGAAAATCTTAACATACAGACTTTCTTAAGAAAATCCTATACAGTAGATTTACAAATATTGCAATTTGACCATGTGGAAGGCATTAGCTTTTCAAATGGTTAAGCATGCGTGTAGTCTTAGATAAGACCTACCAAAAAATCATACTGGCGTTGGTGATAAATATGAACAATCTTAAGATACAAACTTTCTTTAGAAAATGTGGCAATATGAAAAGCATAGCTTTTCAAGTGGTTGAACAGACACACACTTGTTTAATTATGTTTTTTATTATATAGATGTGTATTTATGTAGGTATTATTTTTTTTTGTTAAATGAAATAATTTAATTTGAATCAGAGACTGGAACCGAAATGTTTTTCGTTCCGGTTTTCGGTTACGTTCCTAATTTTTAAATTTCGGTTCGGTTCAGTTCCGGTTCGGCCATTAAATATCGGTTCGGTTCCGGTTCGGCTCCAAAACCGTTTCAAGAATTGTTTGTTAATAAACCATTTCTATTTATGATTCCAATGTTTCAAAATATCGGCGTTGGTTGTTTCCCGAGGTGAAATAAAAGAATTTATTTGTGAAATCAAATTTATTGAGAAATGTTCGCCTAAATGTCATTTTTACTAATACATTTACATATTCTGTTGTTTTTGTTGGTTTAGTTCCAACTTAGGATAAACTTCACAAGCCTTTGCTATTAATAAAAGCTTAATAGATATATTTTATTTTTAAATATTGACGATTCAAATGACGTATTAAATCAAATTAGTTTTCGGTCACTTGGAAGAAGTCCTATAACTCGCAAACCTAAACATTTTTCGACCTGATCTTTGCGACTATACATTTTTCTAGGGTTGCATAATTTATACTGCATATAAATAAAAAAAAAATAATAAAATAAAAATAAAAAATAAATTAAAAATATTTTGAACTTGTTTATTTTTATTTGATAGCTTTAAATCAATATGGCGTCGGCATGTTTGATCAAGTTCATCACTATTTAATTAAAATTGAATTTAAAATACATATATTAATAATTTATTGTTTTAATTTTTTTTCAATCCACAAATTTTTATTTAACCTGGCTTGATTTTTACAGTTTTTAACACATTACATTTATATTTATCAAGAGACATAGCTTTAATCAAATAAATTTCGTAAATACGTCAATTCCGTGACGCGCGTCATCACATGGAAATTTTGGTTTAGCCCTCATATGTATATAATGAAAACAAAGTCGTAGTCCTACGTCAAAAATAATATTTTACAGACACCCCTCCTCCTTCACCCCCCCCCCCCCCCCAAGAGCAAAACAAGGATCCCCTCTGGTTCGACCAAGTTACTTTCCACGTTGAAGTTATTTCACAAATTTATATGGTTTTAATGTCCGCTCGCCTTAGTTTGCCTTTCTCCAACCGGTTTTTTTTGGTTGTATTTTCGTGTTTCTTACACATGTATGTCGGACACGTATGAATTGAAATGAAAAATATTAAATTCGTCGATTTGCGAATAAAGAATCAGAAAATCTGTGAAAAATGATGTTTGATATAAAACAAAAACGTTGGAAGTACGAGTAGCTCAAACAACAGCAAGGGCCATTACTGTGTTGGCCTTCTAACTCGGTCGTCGACGAAAACTGGCCAACTCCCACAGATTGTAACCAAGTGCTTGTTCTCATTTCATGCTTTTTTAAAGCCTAACTCGAATGGACTGTAACTCGATCGTTCTGTTTATATGTTGTTAGTAGCTGGCATACATTCACTGACATACCAGCTCACCTCTTGAAGAAAAGAATTCTGAACTGCCCTTCTGGCCCCCATACATTGGCCTCTGCAAAATACCCGCAATCTAACGTTCAAATTTCAGATTTTGCAATACAGCCGTAAAGCAAGTAACTGCAGCTTTTATGCCACCTGCGGTATTGCAGTAATATTGACTGCATTTCTGCAATTGCTGAATATGAACCGCATATAACGCATGAATTGCGCTGTAAGAATTGCACCCAAATTTTTTAACTGGTCCTTTTTAAAGATAAGGCAAACTGAGTAAACTTTTGCTTTAGCTAACTAATAAAGCTCTAAGCCTTACGCGGTAACCAGAAGTAGTAAGCCAGTTCAGCTTTAAATCCTTCAGAATGAAGTATTTCATAGCTCTGGCTAAGGAATCTGTGATTGCATTACTAATGAACCGGCACCCAAAAACTCATATCTCTATTGCTAGAACAAAGAAGGTTAATGAAATATGAAATGTCTTCAGTTCTTGATAAGTTTGTGAACGGTCAAAGGATTGAAAAAGAATTAAGGACAGATTTACTAGCATTACTATGTTTAGAGCGATAACCATTCAAAAAGTTGTTCAATTGAGGTAAAAATAGAAAAGCCAGTAATAGTTTTTCAAGCAATATTTTTAAGTTCATTAAATGTGTATTAAAGAAATTTTACGATCAACGATTCATAAATAAACATTTACATTTTAGTGCTCAAACATCAGGATTTCTCCAAGACTCTTCTCAAAATATGGCAGTTATATATAAGAGAGTTCTAGTGTTAATTTTACCAAAAAGAGGGAGAACAGGTAAATTTTTAATATTTCAACACCTAGTAAAAATAATTAAATCAATCTTAAACGGGTTTACTCGTAAACCATTCTCAAAACATCTTCATTATAAGTATGACATGTTTCATAGGGTCTGGTAAGACATTCACGTATTTATCCGAAACAGTAACAACAAGATCATTAGCGCAACTGTTAGATTCGATTAATTAATCGTAACAAATCAAGTAATATCTAAATTCCTGCAATATCCAGGAAAGTACCCACAAGGAACTCTTTATTATTGATGTATATTTCATTCTAGTGACAAGTTCATGTAAAACAATTACTGGCGGGAGGAAAGTCAAATTATGATCTCTAATAAATCTGTCGATGATCCTGTATAAAGTCTTTAAAAGGTTAAAGACAATTTTTTAGGATGGAACGACACGGAGTCTGTATAATCAGACTGACCAGCCTTCGAGATAAAAACAACTCTACGTTGTTCATAGCCCCAATCGGAGGTTTCAGCTAAAATGTTAGTGGGGTCGGGAGTAATAAAATCGGAATTATAATTGATAGACTATTAATTTCCGCATCTGAGCCTATGCAAGTTGAATTTTTTTTCAATTTCACCATACTCGTTTGTGACATTGGCAATTTCAATCGCTTTGATCTGAAATACCCGCATTATGATCAAATTTTATATTTTGTTCTTCACAAAGCAACAACATTCGGAGATACTCGATTGATGACCGTGAAAAATTGCAATTTAGAATCATAATCTCTAAAGTGTCATTCAAAATGTCACAGATAAGAACTAATCGACAATTTAGAAAATAATTTTGAAAAAAACAATCAAATTTTTAAAATTTTGGAATATTTGTTTGGAGAAAAATTCCGAGTTTCTTTCCACCCAAAATGTATCAATTGAGATTAATTTATATTTGCAATGCCAATCGATTGGTAAACGTAATCAATTAGATTTAAGCCGTATATGTGTCGCGGACAAGAAGTAAAGAAAAGGTTAATATGTTGAAGATAACAAATTTGAACTAAACACTCGACAAATCGCCACATTTGACTTTGTAAAATGTTCTTTCGGTTCGCACAACATTCAAGTCTGTAAAACGCTGGTTAATATTCATGCAACCGAAAAATTTTTAAAGAATTTTTCATTTTACGTACTTGGGTTGCTTCCAAAAATAAAAAAACCAAAAACAAAAAAAAATTGGTTTTCGTTTTTTTTACCCGACGTTTTATTTGATTTATTTGACTGCGCTCGCTGCTCAATGAATGAAGATAAGTTTTGTGTTGGTATACAAATATACAACGGCATAAATGTATTTGTGCGCCCATTATGGCATTGAGCAAAATAAAAATTTGAATGGTTTCAGTTTTTTCTCAATTTAACGAGTTGTAACTGGATTTGAGACCGAACGAATAAGTTTGTGTGACACATCTAAACCAATTTATAATTATTATTCAAATATAAATAAAAAATTGTTGAACAAATTTCCGCGAATTTAATAAAATTTGCTACATAGTGACGATGTCTATAGAGACATTTAATACAAAATAACTATAAATGACGTCATAACATAGAAAAAAATTTGCCTTATCACAAAAATCGATATGATAAAAAATAAAAAAATAAAATTTCTTCCAAACTATAAACAAGAAAGTCAATTGAGTTTATTGATTGGATGAGACATGCGGCGCCGTCTAAAATCTATGCAAAACGAGGCGGGTTGAGGAACGGGAGACGAAAAACTATGTCAACACGAGAACAAATAGAATTGAATTTAATTGTCTTAAATATTACGAATACTATATACATGAATAACTTCACTATATATAAAATTAGTTGTTTAATGTATTCTTGAAACTATTTCAACGTGCTGGTATTTTTGTAAGATAATGGAATATAGATTCGATGTGTATGTAAACATTTTCAATCAGCCCTGGACAATATAGCCACCGCGATCGTTTATATTTTATAGAAAAAAGTTCCGACGTATCCGATATTCTATCGAAGATCACGTTATACATCATTTTCGGTATTTTTCAGTTGTAAAGTTTAGGGTGGTAATTTTCAAACCATTACTCAATAAAAAAATTTTTTAGAAACTAATACATTAAGCATATACGGTTTCCTCAAAGCAAATCGCGAACAAAATTATCGATTACCATATATCAATTACAAATATAAACTCAAGGAAGACATATTAGTAAAAAAATGTGTTTTGGAAAGCTTTTTTTTTACCATCTGTAACAAGGAAATAATGTATTGAAAATTTGGTTTAATGTTTGAAACCGGGCAACTCAAACAGAACCATTATAAATTCTACCCATTTGAAAATCAACTAAGTAAAATAAGCAAGAACCTTTACGATATTGGAACTGTTTCAACCTAGACTTTTAAATCGCCGGCTTATTAATTAGATTCCTGAATGGAGGTGTCCTAGTCCATGGCAGAGCCAGGATTTAAGCCACAATTTTCATCGTAAAAAATTCGCTAAATATTAGAACTAACGGTCCTTGTAACAAATAAATCTCAAGCCATTTTAAGGTTGTAAAATTCAAATCGGATATTTAGAATGTTTTACACAAAATTACAGTTTATTTTAATTTTTATCAAAATATTATCGCACATCGGTTGATCTGACATAAACCCAAATGTCGAAAAAAAAAAAATAGAACTTAAAATTGTATTTTTGGTTAGGGAGATTAGCAGTTAAGGTGTTTGGATATTTTTAAAATTAGCCCAATATTATTTGGATTATATGTTTTTAGTACAAATTTGTATCTAATGAACACAAGGTCAACCATTTATTATGAGTAATGAAAATTTGCGAATTTTATATAACAATAATATTTGTGCATGCACGTAACGGATTCATATGATAAGAAAATTTTCAAAATGAGAGGGGAGTGGCAAAATAATTCCAAAAAAAATACACACATCTTATTAAAAACTATACCAACATTTCACTATCACTTTGTGTATAAAGAAACACTGTAATCACTGTTTATTATATACCCAATTTGACGCATACTTCAATAAAATGCATATGTTTACCGAAATATAAACACCTAAATAATTATACGTACCATTTCTATAAATTTACAATTTATCCATAAACTGATGAAAATACAACAATAAATACTAAATTCTTACGTTTCTGAAGATTAGCAGACTTAACATTTTGTTTATTTTCATATACATACTATATACAACACACTCTTGTCTAAATTTGCGATAATTTTGTGTATGCTCGAACACTTGATCCGTAACATCGCCAAAAAAGAAAAAAAAAAATTACTGTTGCAATTTAATGACGATTAAATTGTGTTGCGAAGAATAAGACAACATTTTATTTGGGAAGAGATAGCCGCGCATGTTGTGATAATTCTATTGATTTAATATAGTGACAAACATTTTTATCACATGGCTCCATTTCAAACAAATGAATCAGCAGACAAGACGGCGCTCTACTTTAATACAATTTCATTGAAACTATTTTAAAAAAAAAACGTGTTAATCGAGTTTGTTTGCTTCTTCCATGCCTATATATACACACATCAATAAATCACAGTTTGTGATCTAAATGCATACTCATCTGAGATCGAATGAATCAGAATTAAAGTTAAACGTTTTAAATTAAAACAAGCGACCAAGGGGACGTCCTTTAATGATGTCACGCAATTTTTAACAATTTCTAACCCCCTCCCCCCTATGTCACAGTTCGTCACATTTTACTAACTCCCCCCCCCCCCCCCCTTTAGTCACGTCATGACTCGAAAAAATACAAACATAAATATTTACTAAGGAGACACTGTGCAATTGCACAACATTTATTTTGTTTGTTTATTTTTTTTGCATTTCGCCTCAAAACTCTCCTCTCTGGGGATTGAACCACCTATGAATACCTATAAATATACGACATAAAAATAATAAAAACTAACACGACTACATTTATATGAAAATAAGCAAAAGGAAAAATAACAAAATGAACAGGATAACAGTAAATTATTTATAAGTACATTGCTCGTATAATTGATTTTCATTTTATACATAGTTTTACTAGCTGAGTTACCCGGCGTTGCCCGGAGTAAATAAAATATTTTTATTTTAGCAGAGAGCACTAAAATAAAATCTGTTTTTTTTTTTTTTAAATTAACTGATATAGTTTTTCCAATGTACTCTTCAAAAGGTGGTAAAACATATTTTAAATCCCTCAATAAAGGAAACCGCCACTTCGGATAAGAGTATACGAACAATTTCATTTAACCATTTATCTAAACTCCGTCCTGTATTTTTTTTTTTAATTGAAATTTTAGAAAAATTATTGGAGGCACCTAGACTAAGGGGCTAGACCGTTTCGAAACTACTACGAAAATCTGCTAATTTTCCTGTGAAACCACTACGCAAAATTTAAATCTGGTGTGATGAATAGCATGGAAATGTGTAAAGAGCATTTTCATTTTTATTAGTATCGACCTCCCCTATTGCAATAATGTACTATTAACAAAATTTGATTTACATGATTTGATATAAAGAATAAAGATGAACAGTTTACGTGCCCTAGTATAACGCGGCTAAAAAACTTAATTCTATCAATTGCAATTGGTGTAAACTTTGAAAATGAAAAAAATCCAAAGTTTCAAATTAACAGTTAAAAATTTGAATTTCGATTAATTTTCGAAATTGATATTTCGGTTTAAGATCAAAAGCCCAAACAAAATATTTAAAGTCTTGAACCATTAATTTTTCACAAATACATTGCCGTAAAAGTTTGAATTTAAAGATGCACCAAACACCAATCATAACAGCAACGAAGCAACATGGAGCGCTTATGATTTGTGATGATTTTAAAGTCACAACTAATCTGCAACTCATCGTGCATTGACATCCGGTACACATAAGATAGAAAACGTTTTCATATAAGTAATGCGAGATGCTTAAATTCAGCAGATTAAAAGCAGGGTTAGAATTCAATTGGTGTACTTCAACAGGGGTTTTTATTTTAAATACAATTGAAAATACAGCAAGGCGCATTTGAATACAATTTCTCAAGTGATGCTTGCTTTTAACCCACATTGTTTGATTTTGGTCTCGGAGTTTAAACACAAACTTTTTGAAGTTCCCACTCTCGGAATGAAGGTGCGTTCTCTGTCAATCTGTTGGCTATAGATCTGCTTACGATGCCATGTTGTCACCGTTAATTTCTAATTATGTGTAGGAGATTGCGTCTCTGGGAAGTAAATATTCAATGTGAGCATGTGAGACAGAACTCCCATACCATAAAACCCTCATGATTCAGGTAATTGAGTTCTATGCTTAAAGAAATGTCCCTCTAATTCTTCATTGTGCTTACATTCTTACTTTAGTTAATCAAAGAAGTTGGCATATCCCTCGATGAGGCAAAGATTTACTGATGAACTCGCATGTTGTCATTGAAATATGCTTGACATGCCTCCAAAGACAGATTTTGCGATAACAACAGCCATTGTATCATTTTACCATATCATACCTTCATTTTATCAAACCATCCTTCCTTTACCATCATACCAATATACCACTACAATCACAATCAAAATCACCATCATCATCACGATCATCAACCCACATTACGATCAACATCACCATCAACATTCCCATCACCGTTAAAAAATAATGGAACACATGGTGATTTTTTTTTACTTTGCAGTGGACATGCAAAAATCAACTCAATCGGTAAAGTTTTAAAAATACCTCTAATAAATGGCGTCTCACTGGGGAGCATTGGTAAGGGGTAACATTTTCGATCACTACAACAACCCTATATTTCTTCTCGACTGCTACAAAGTATTCGTGCAAAAAAATGCAAATGAAGCAATCGCCCGAGTCAATCAAGTAACATACTTTTCTTCTTTATACACATATATATTGTAGAAGATAGATTAAACCATCATACCATCAAGCCATCTCACTATCATACCTTTATATCATTATGCCATTATATCATCAAACCATCATACTACCAAACAATCATTCCGTTATACCATCACACAATTGTATCATGTTAATATCACACCTTCATATCATCATACCATCCTACCTGCATACCATCATACCATTATACCATCACCATCATCATCACCATCACAAACACAATCACAATCACCATCACAATCAAAATCACCATCATCATCAAAATCATCAACCTCATCAAACTCATCATCATCATCATCAACATTATCATCAACATCACCATCACCATCACCATTAAAAAAATAATGATACACGTGTCGATTTATTTTTAATTTTGCACAAAATAACCAAAAATTAGCTCAATCGGTGAAGTTTTAAAAATCCCCCTTGTAAATGGCACCTCACAGGGGAGCATGAGGAAGGGGTACCAATTTTTGAAAACTAACCCCAATCGCTCGAGTGGACCAAGAGCTTTTGTGGAACATACATACAAACATACATACATACATACTTTTCTTCTTTAATTATTCGATTATGTTGGATGTGAGTAAATTTGATTAAAATCTCATCATCATTCGTCAGCTGTTAATATCTTTTGTATATAAAGAGTTGTATTATTACCGTATAGTCAGGTTGTAAAGTGTATGAATAACAGGTAATTTTGAAATTTACCGTTGTGAATTAATTTTTTATCTTAACACTAACATAAAATTAACAAATTATTAAAGGGTAAAAAACGCGTAAAAACGAATTGTATCAAAAACTTTTTAAATCGCTTGTTAAAGCTTATCCTGAAAAGAAAAAATCCAATTTGCAAATCGAAGCTACAAAAATTTGGAATGAAGCAAAACTTAAAGAAGATACTGAGTCTATTATCGCATCAATTATAAAAAAAAAAAGAATCATTACATTTGAAAAATAAGGGCACTTTATTGAGTTTCTGGAGTTAACAGTCTGTAGCTTGTAAGCCTTCTACTACTGAGCCTTCTACAAGCAGTTCTTCAAATCAAACTATTATTGAATGTATTGTTGATAACAACTTTAAACCAAGTAGGTGTCCATCAACATCTTTAAAAGTAAAACGTGACGCAAAAGCTCAAGATAAGATAAAAAATCAATTGAACATAATCAACTGTGATTTAGCGGGTTTGTACAAAAGAAAGGAAGTAGGGCAACTCAATGAAGAGCAATGTAAAATGTTAAGGAATCTTAAAGATCAAAAACAAAGCTTGAAAAAAAAAAATTAAAAATTAAACAAAATGACCAAGTGCGCCAGCAAAAATATAGAGACGAACGGAAACGAAAATTAGAAGAGGTTTGCGAAAATAATACGGAAATAAAAGCGGCGTTAAAGAAACGAGTGGTTCTTGGCAGACCTAGATTAGAAGTTGATCAACCATTACTATTAAAAACTATAGTTGATATTGCGGTTCATGGTGCTGCTTCCCATGAAAAACGCAATTTGATATTTATCGATCCATTCAAACTTTAGATGAACTAACAAAAGAACTGAACTCTAAAGGATGAGCATTAGTAGAAATGGGGTCTATCTACGTTTATTACCAAAAAAAAATCGTGTTCAACAGAAGGTAAACGACATATCAAAACAGTTCCATTTAAATTAATTCGCGCTCAAAAAGACCATCATATTTGCCATTCATATGGACAAATAGTTCTGCAAAACAATAATTTTGCACTTGGAAGAAATCGCTAGTTTACTTGGGACAAATGAAGTTTTTTTTTAAAGCCAAGACGATAAAGCAAGAGTGCCATTGGGAATAATAGCAGCAAATGAACAATCACCCATTCTCATGTATGTCGAGTACAGAGTAAGTCTACCAGATCACGACTGGGTTGTAGCTGCACGTCATAAATTAACCCCTTCGGTTTATGCGGCTATTAAAATCGATGAAAATGGTATTGGAAATACAAAACCAGTAGGATACAGTAGTCCTATGATACTTTTATTGCAATCCGACCTGGGAAACAATCTTCATCAACCGCATATTCGCATTGTCTCGATATGGATACATTGGTTGGACTGCCTGAAGTTGAAACATTTATTAAATATGCGAACAAAATTAAACCTATATTTATTTTAAATGTTGACGGAGGCCCGGATGACAATCCAAGATATCAAAAAGTAATCGATGTTGCTATTCACCATTTCATCCACTATAATTTAGATGCCATTTTTATTGCAACAAACGCACCTGGTAGAAGTGACTTTAATCGGGTCGAAAGAATAATGACACCATTAACCGTCGTGTCAACACGAGAATAAAACCACTTTTACCAACACGTTCAACCCCTAGTGTGTATGAATTTAATCAAGAGTTTTTCATCAAAGACGGATAAACATTAAATATAGAAACGATATCATAATGAAAATTTCACTTAACTTTATTAGGAAAAAAACTTCATTCAGTTACAAAAATCAAATACACACCCAGGTGTGTCGTGTTGACAGGAAGGTTAAGCAAACAGCTGTCGGGTGTAATATTGCCACACGAGAAGTATGGCAGTCACTTAGACAATCCAGGTCGATCAGTCGATACTGATTTAGAATTAAAAAATTTTGAATTCGCCGCCAACACCCTAGTTGATATTTGGAATGAAACAGTTATTGATGGATATTCAACAGTATGCAAATAAGTCCAAAAAGATGTTTCTGAAAACGACGCCAGTACCTTGATTACGAAAAACCAGGAGTGGTTTGCCGAACATGTAAGAACCAGCCAATATTGCGTTCAAATTGTAAAATGTTTCAATCGTGATTGCTGTTCTAAACCACGTAGCTCAATTTTCAATGTATTAAATGCTCGTTTTCTGCCTCCACCAGTGCCACTTTCACAAACTTCCAATGGCCTAAAAGTTTTAGATGCGAGAGATGTGCCAAATTATAATTTTGCGCCATTATTTATAACCAAATCATTAACGTTGGGTAATATGGTTCAAAATAAAAATAAATTTGAAATTTACCCATACGATATGTTTTGCAATACGGTGCAACTTGAATTACAAAAACGAATTTGCAATGATTGCCAAATATATTTTGCATCACACACTATGCTGAAGAAGCATATTATGTCTGTGCATAATTTGCAAAAAGAAAATCAGTTGAAATTTGAAAAAAATCGTCCTATTCGAATTGCGGCCAAAAGGCAACGAGAGATGATGTCTATTTTAATTCAGGCAGATCAACTTGAATAAGCGGAGTGGATTGGCGAGGATCATTGAAATGTTGAAAATTTAGATATTACTCCTGATAATGAAGCAGACTCAATAATTCCAGTTTGCACACTGGACCAACATTTTACCAGTCCTTGGAAGGACGCATAAATGCAATATTTAATTTTTATTTCTACATAATTTTATATTGAATATTTAAATTTATTCAATAAAATGAAATATTTTTATTTTTTATTTAAAATTTAGTGTTTTACTTTTATTTTAATTTGTTACGTCTTTTTCCAGGAATACCCTCCTCCCCCCTCTGTCACAAAACGTCACAAAAACTTGAATCCTCCCCCCCTCCCTGCGTCAATTAAAAAACGGAACAGAAAATACCCAGATTTGAACGCTTGTATCTTGGTGAAATAACACCTTTCAAAAACAAAATTTTGTTTCTAGTTGAAGGAAATTTTGTTTTCTTTTCGATACTGCAAACCGTTTTATTTTATTTTGTTTTTTTATGACTTTTTTGAGTAAAACAAAAGGTGTCTAAAAAAAAAAAAAATTGCTGCTGTTTATAGAGAATTTAGAAACCTTACAAAATGATACTAGGAAAATTTCTGTGCGGCCACTCCTTGTCGAGTTATTGAAGTTTTAGAGAAAACGTATCAAAAAACGTAGAAGTAAATTTTTTTATCTTGTAAACTTAGCACTCTACGATAAAATGTTAAGTCACTTTAACACTAAAACTTTAACACACTAAATCTTTCTTCAATAACTCGACAAGAAGTGGTCGCACAGAAATTTTCCTAGTATCATTTTGCAAGGTTTCTAAATTCTCTATAAAATGGCTGATTTGAATTTTTGAATGAAATATCGAGCAAGTTCGTTTACAGTTTCAAACAGCAGCAAATTTTTTTTTTTTTTAGACACCTTTTGTTTTACTGAAAAAAGTCATAAAAAAACAAAATAAAATAAAACGGTTTCCAGTATCGAAAAGAAAACAAAATTTCCTTCAACTAGAAACAAATTTTTTTTTTTTGAAAGGTGTTATTTCACCAAGATACAAACAAGCGTTCAAATCTGGGTATTTTTTCGAAGAAAATTTCTGTTCCGTTTTTTAATTGGCGCAGTGTATTATCAAATACATACATTATCAAATATTAACAAATATCATCAAACAACATTAAAATATAATCAAATATTAAAAATATCAAACCAAATATCAACAAATATCGTCAATCAACAAATATTCTTCATCGAAATATTGTTCAAATTATGAAATCCCTGCTAACTCGTTACCACCAACATAATGAGCTGTCTAGTCTAGACTGTAAGAATCATTTTCTTGAAGAAGCCACAAAATTTATGTAAAATGAACTAAACTTTTAAAATAAACGGCACAATTTATTAAAATGTTGAGTCGAATTTTTAACGAAATTTTTCTTGCAATTAAAAATTTGCGTCATCATAAGATAAATTATAATGAATTGAAAATATCAAACTGGATAAATCTAAATCAAAATTAAATTACATTTGTGAAATTTCGTGTTCGTACTGTTAGTTTTAGGAATTAGATCATGATGATATTTACATAGTATAGTGACGTACCGTCTCGCCTCGTCAGTAACCGTTGATTACGAAATTTATCGAAAAATTCGATTGTCGAAAAATGTATTCCAACTGAATTGTTTTGCTATTATGAACCTAAAAATAACAAACGAACGAAATTTTTCGATAACAAAATGTAAAATATTCGACTACTACATGTAATGTCGTACAATTTTAATTTATTTTTATCTTTTTAAAATATTGTCGGAAATTTTTGGTAATTATGTTTCTGTTTAAAATAAAACGCAAAATATTTTTTTTTCCTTCATATTTTACAATTCGGCAATTCGATTGATTTCATAATATGAATATCCCAGTTGAATCAGATTTTTCAATGAATTTCATAATAGTCGTTCAAAGTTCATAAATGCATTTGTTTGTTGCTTAATATCCTTGACAGTCTAGGGATTAGCTAAGCACGATTAGTGATTTTTTCGAGATTAGCTGTAGTCTGTCAAGCTGAAGAATGCGAAATAATTCTTTCAACATTGCTGAAAATGCAAGTGCCATGAGTTTACGATAAAAGTTATAAAATCAATGACGTCTTATACAATTTGTGCTGAATGAATTTTGAGGTTATGTTTATAAAAAGAACATCTAGTCAGTTTTAAAGTATAAATCTTAGAAATATTGAATTAAAAAATGAGTCCAGCTGATTTACTAGCTATATTTCAGCGAATCACCATAATAGTATTTTATTTCTCTGCATAAGAAACTAATCCCTAGTCTGTCAACGCATATGGATTTGTGGTGGATTAGCTAATCTCGTTTCACTAATCGCGCTTAGCTAATCCCTAGTCTGTCAAGGGTATAACTGAATTATAACAAAACTCATAAATAACATAAAACCGATTTGAGATCTCCTTCGAATATCCAAGTGGCCTAGATTCTGCTGAAATGACAATTTTTAGTGACATTTTTTATTAGTATAAAGAAGGTCCATGGAAAATTTTAATTTTTAGTTGTAACGGGTTTTACTAAAAAAGTAATAAAAGTTGGTTAATCCATCAAAATCTACCATTAGAATTGCTTTTTAGTACCCACTTAAGAAAATTTTAGTACCATGTCACAAAAAAAATCTAATTTGTCAATTAATCAGAGCCTAGCCCCAGATTGGACAATTTGTTCAATCACTCCCTCATTTAGTACAGCATCCAAAGCTCATTTCATCAATTGTATGAACGGTATCACAGTAGCAATTAAACACTCATGTTTAAAAATGTTGTTGTTTTGGCCGCGGATGTTGGTATTAAAGAGAAGTTAAAAATTGAAAATGGAATTGTTGTACATAGTGTGGAGCCGCAATGAATTCCCTAACATAAATGACATACGCGGGCGGAGTGAGAAGTCTGGTAAAAATGAAACAAGGAGTAATATTATTATCGGCCAAAAAAAATTTATTTTTCAACGTAGTCGCCTTTTAGCTCGATACACTTAGTCCAACGTTTTTCCAACTTTTCCATCCCTTCCGAATAAAATGATTTCTCCAACCCTTTAAAATATGCGTTTGTTTCATCATTAGAGCCGAATCTCTTTCCGCCGAGCCATTTCTTCTCAGAAACAGGAAATAGTCGCAGGGGGCTAAGTCTGGAGAATATGGCGGATGTGGAAGCAATTCGAAGCGTAATTCATAGATTTTGGCGATGTGCGTTTTTGGTCGATTGTAAGCAAATGCGGCACCCAACGCGCGGATAGCTTTTTCATATTCAAATGTTCGTGTAATATATTGCGCACACGTTCATCTGAGATACCTACTATCTCAGCTATCTCGCGCATTTTCACTCTGCGGTCTTGCAATACCGTATTATGGATTTTGTCAACCATTTTTGGTGTGGTGACTTCATTTGGGCGTCCTGAACGTTCGGCAACAGTTCTGCTTGTACGACCACAACGAAAATCAGTAAACCACTTGTGAATCATTTTAATCGATGGTGAAGAGTCCCCATAATATTTATCAAGCTTTGTTTTGGTTTGCATAATGGTTTTTCCACGCAAAAAATAATGTTTAATACTAGAACTACCAACCCGTCAAAATGACGAGTTGTACATTTATTGAATTCAATTTTTTTTTATTATTATGTTAATATTTTTTTGGAAGTTTATGGTGAATTTTAACATAATTACTTTGTTGTCATATTAAAAGTCATCACAGATGTCCACAAAAATATTAACATAATAATTAAAAAAAAATTGAATTCAATAAATGTATAACCGGTCATTTTGACCTGTCGGTAGTTCTAGTGTTAATTAACACACGAAATTCACTTTCTTCCATGTTTGCAAAAAAACAATGGGTTGTCTGTTTTCAATGACTGTCAAAACTGAACTAAATGACAGATCTGTCTGAAAATTTTAATGTGGTATTGCCACATGACATCTGGGATTTGCGATTGTGGCGCCCTCTGTTGCAATTTTACTAGACTTCTCACTCCGCCCTCGTATTACAATTAAAATATTAATAGATTAGTGCATTAGTGGCAATTTCTACGATGATCAAGGAGACAGCCACCAAACGCAAGCAACGCCTAAATAAGGAAAAACAAAAACGAAAAGAAAAGCTTCAACAGAAATTGCGATTCTTGAAACATCTAAAGATAGGTCTCGGGATATGTAATTATTGTGCCTACGCACATTTAGATTGCTTCATAGTTTCCATATACTATTTCATTGAAAATTCGATTTTTTTTAATAAAAATTGTACAAAATATGAATTATGATAAATAATGTCGGTTTGTTACGGGAGATGAAAGTGCAGGAGCAGAATATTGCAGTTGTCAGGAAAGGTGAATCATTGGAGTCATTAGGAATGGAGACCGTTGAAAATGGAAATGTAGTGTTAAACGATGTTTTGTGTGGTCCTAATTTAACCAAAAATCTACTTTCTGTCAACGCTATATCGGAGAACAGAGGAGAAGTGCGATTCTCGAAAAATGTCGTTCTATTTACGAAAGACGATGATCTTGTTCTTGAGGCGATAAAACAAAACAACGGATTATATATGTAAAGGATCAAAATCAGCAAACAGTATTGATATCAGAAAAGAAGTCGAAAGCGATGGAATGGCATCATAAACTATGCCATCTTAGCACCAAAAATATGAAACATCTCTCAAAGCTAACTGAAGGATTCCACATCGAGAGCAAGGATTTAGATGCCTTTGATTTAATCTGTGAAACGTGTATGGAAGCAAAGCTAACGAGACATCCGTTTAAGATAATAAGATTAAGAGCGGAAAGAAACCTGCAAATAATTCATACCGGCCAAAGGAATTTGATGGACAAAGCAAGATCACTAATTTTTGATTCAAAATTAAATAAGAATTTATGGGAAGAAGCACTTCGTACTTAAAAGTATTTGTTAAATCGAAGTCCGACTGAATTAATGGATACATCTCCTGTAGAAAAGTGAACTAAGAAAACCCAATCTGTCGACATTTTTGGAAAATAAGCTTACACTAAATTCTAGGAAATCTGAAGAAACTGGACAGTCTGAGTAGTAAATTCATAATCGAAGAATATGGATTGAACGATTACCGATTATGGGATCCAGTGAAACAACACATTTTGTAAAACACACACATTTGGTACCGATTTTGTGAACAAAATAAATTTTAGCAGAAATACGATCGTTTCCCGGTTTAAGCTAAACTAAGACAAATGTAACCGAATCTATAACGACCATAATTAAAAGTCACCACGTGGATAATTTCTCCACGTTTTACGTTTTAAATCTTACAAGTATTTTCATAGCTAATAAAAATTCACAATCAAAAATTTTCAGGACAATCTGTATGGGGTTAGGAATCTGTATGAGGTTATAAATCTGTATGTGGCTAGGAGAAATTATTTTATACTTTTAGCCCGTTTTAAAAACGTGGTATTTAAAATTTTATTTTTATTTAAATAATTATTTGTTACTACATTCCCTTAAATTTGGCAATAATTGATAATTTCGATGGTTGACATCAAAATGTGCGGCTCTTGAGGAGCCAGAGTATCACAACGGTTATGCTAGATTGGGAAAACCTCTGCTAGTCCTAAAATCTGGTCAATTAAGGTTTGTCACGAACTTGTTCCAAAAAAATGGAGGTGTGGCCAACACGCGACTATCTTTTACGAACAGCGAATTTTAAGAAACTTTTATAATGCAAATTTCTTGCAAACTTTATTAAGATTGTTTTTATTTTTTCATGTTTTCTGTAAATTGTATATTTTTGAAATATTTTTAAAATAAATTTTCTGTTTTACGGAATCTGGGACCTGGAACCCGAAATATTATGTAAGAGATTAATGAAGATATATCTGTTTTGAGGTCCCTTGAGTCCGAAAAAGTGGGTTTCGAAATGATGTCTGTCTGTCAGTCTGTCCGTTTGTCTGCTCGTCTGTTTGTCTATGTCTTCTCTATAGCCCAGATGGCTTAACCAATCTAACAAAAACTTTAGATTTAAGCTTTACTTATGTAAAAGAAAGTAATAAAAAATAATAAATTTGTAAGAAGTTTGCGTAATTGGTGTCTCAAAATTCCCTGTTCGTAGAAGAAATGTGTTGGCCACACATCAATTTTATTTTTTTTATAAAATTTTTTAATTTTTTTTTTAAATTTTTTTTTTTTTTAATTTTTTTTTTTTTAATTTTTAAATTTTTTTTTTTTTATTTTTTTTACTTTTAGTTTTTGGAAACATTTTGTTTTAGTAGTTTTTTGTAAACCTTATACTTTTTCAGATATGTATTTGCAAAACAAATTTTCTGCCCCACGGGAGTGGCTACTTCCGGTTGACCGATTTGGAGCAAAATTCACTGGGACCTCCAAATTTATCAAAAAAGCTTAAATCTGAAGTTTCAGCTGGATTGGTTAAGCCATCTGCGCTGTAGAGAGGACACAGACATCATTTCGAAACTCACTTTTTCGGACTCAGGGGACCTCAAAACAGATAAATCTTCAATAATCTCAAGGTCGAAAATTTTTATGATTACTATACTTTATTTTACTTACGTAAAAGAAAGTAAAATGCTGATAGAAGTTTGCTAAACTTTATCTCGGTTAAAGTAGGGTTGGGGCTCGCAATATACAACAAGGCTTATGATGGTAATATTTGGCCACTGCAGTGTGCCATTAAACATTATTAATGTAACACGTCAAAAAAAATTTCCTGCGTACGACAGAACACACAAAAATGGTGGTGGGGTCTGTATATACTACAGAAAATATTACAAATTCAAGAGAATCATTCAGATACATATGGTAAAACTGAAGTTATAATGGTTCAAATGAAACTTCCTTCCATGACAATTTTAATAGTAGTATGTTACAATCCCCACCTGCTATACTAATTGACATGGATGCTTTCCAGAAAATACTATCTTCTTTTGTATTACAATAAAATATAGTCATTTCGTAATAGGTAGTGACTTCAATTTTAATATCCTTGACAGGTCGCAAAAATTCCATGATCTTTTAAAAGTAAATTTGATCATGATTTTCTACTCATCTCCTATAAAGTAAAATCTAAACGGGTCAAAATTCGGAACAAGCTCATATACGACTATATAGTAACATAGATAATGCAGCAATCACTTATTGCCTTTTGGGCACTGATTTGGGTCAAATGTATTTGACCAATAACATTAATTCTATGTTTCACATTTTATGAGTGCTTATACCCTGTTTTCCGTTATTAGCCGCACCCCTTTAAAAAGCCGCGGCTTCTTAGAATTTTTCTCTGCAAACATTTTTTGTTAATTTCTATTAAGCCGCAGGCTCGTGTAATTTCTATGAAAACTTTTTTTGTTTATTAAGCCGCGGCTTCCAATGGAAAGACAGGGTGCTCTGTTCATGACAACTGTGTCCCAGTGAAACGAATACTGGATGGCCAATCTGCAGTTCCTTAGTTTAACACTTTATCGACCGGGGTGTTTTGTTATGAACATGTGGCCTGTTACCGGTGTCACTTTTATAAAATGGGAAAAAACATTGATCTTTTCTTCAAATTCTTGTGTATTTTGAAGTAATTTAGATATTGAAATGAAAATTTAAGAATATATTAAGGAGGTTTTGATTATAATTTATGCATTATTTATTCAATATTATTAGATTCACATACATTTGATTAAAAATTAATATTCAAATTCTAAGTAAAATTATACCATAAGAAATCATATCACGCCCAAAATAATAACTTAAATTTACAAAAAAAATTCCACATCAATTTATTATAATAAAAATAAAACAAAACAAAAATCTGAACCATTCAAAATATATCACTAATAAAACATGAAGGAATCAAAAATTCACGCGACGTTTTATCAACAACTGAACTAAATAGCTTCAATTTTCACAAAATACGAAATTATGTGAAGATAACGGTTATTAAATACGACGCTGCATATTTCCTAGAACATCGCATTTGCAGTTTTTAGCGAGAGTCAAAGTGCTTTACATGATTACATATCGCAATATGATTATTTCATATATGACGCCAATTGGCGTTCCCGGTCGTTTAAGTGTTAATTTTAACATTGCTAACAGAATGTTACTTCGGGATCAGACCTTTGCTAAATTTATCTAATGGAGTCTTATTGAATATTTCAAAGACGCAGGCGATCTTCATTTCAAAGTGTGATTTTTTAGTCATCCCAGATATTTACATTGATAATAAGATAATTCCATTTCAAAATCACGTTAATATAATCTAAGCATTTGTATTAACATAGATTCACGTGGGATTCACAGATTATCAATGTATGTAGTAAAATCAACTCTACATTATATGGATTGAAACTCCATAAGAACATTTGTCCTAAAACTGTTAGAATTTTACTAGCTAAAACGTTGTATTGTATTGTGAATTTCTTTACACGAGCTGTGATTGTAACTCGAGGGAGATTTTACAGGTTTCCTTGAACAACAAAGCCAGATACGTTAACGGATTGAGAAAATATCATCATTTCTCTGGAAAGTTTAGAGAATTATTTGGTTGCACAATAACTCAATTTTTTTATTATAGATCATTATTACTCCTCTATAAAGTTCCTGTTTATTTATACAATAAAACAAAAATTGGTACAAAAAAAATCATTATCACAATTATAGAAAGTTAAAACTTAAATTTGGATTTTTATTTTACGAATAAAATTTGAAAATATTTAGTTAAAGTGTGGTAAAGTGTGTAAAAATTGACAAAATGTCGATGATAATACTGTGATAAATATTTTTTAGTACTAATTTTTGACATTTATTTGGAAAAACCTCACACACCCAAATTATCACAGTCAATTCCTATGATAATTTTTAACATATACAAAATAAATTCATTGTGTGAACCTTATAGCATTTTATTTCAAAGAAATTGATTTTCTTTATTCGCTGTAATGAAGATGCATTTTTTCAACTGGGACGTGATTTTAGTTCTCTTGATTAGTTATCTAATGAGTCTTTTATGAGTGTAAGAGTTTCCTGTACCTCCAATAAATATTCAGAAAATGGAAATTGTTCAATGATGTGGATTTCTGTTATTTTATTCGTATTCACGCATATCTGCATGTTCTATTCGCATTATTTACACATTCAACACAACAGCTTACCACCCCAGCTAGGCAATTACGTACAATATTAACAATTAGCCAGCATGTCTTTTTTCAACCAATTCCTGACAGTAGCACGAATCTAAATTTTAGAATTTATTCAACATTACAATAATCGTTCACATTTATACAAACTTAAACATCCCTCATTATTCTGTAAATATAACAATATCTAGCCACTACATAAAAAGGCCATAAAGTTTACATATGGATTCCATCTACATCATTTTCTGCCCACAAATCTACACCTTTCTTGGTAATTATGGTATTTATATTTAAAGTGGCATAACAAGTGGGGCGGGGAAATATGCAAAAAAAAATTATTACACTATTCGGCCAAAATAATGAAAAATCGTAAATGTATATAGGAGATATTTTTCAAATATATGTCAAAAATGTGTAATAAAAAATATTTATCACAGGTTTCGGACCCAGTCCAAGTCGAGTGAGCAGAGTATAAAATATATTAACTTAAACATCGCTTTTTACCTTTGCCAACTCCCCTGGGAATTGTAAAAAATTTAAGTCATTGGTCTGGTTACAGCTAATTTTTTGGAAGGGCAAATTTGGTCCAAGTTATTGTAGAAAAATAATTTTTAGGCTTGGATCAATTTGTTAAAATTTTGAGCGTTTTAACTTGTAAACGTCACTTTTTCGCTTCGATCGCATTTTCGACAGAGTAAGCGTATTTTGTTGACCAAAATTGAATTCGAATTATTTTTTGTTTATTTTTTCCCAAGAAAATAGCCAATTTGATTTAATTGGCAAAAGCCAACTTTTTGAAATAAAATATAAATTTACTATGTACTATGATCTGGTTGCAGGTATCATAACCAAAAATTAGAATTATGTTTAATTAGAGCCAATTTTTTTTGGGTTAATGTTATTCTAGCGGGGGTTTATCCTATGCAATTGTTGTTATAAATTTGTCAAGGTAATACGCTTAATAATGGTATTGTAGTATTTTAGTACTAGGTTGTTTTAAATTGTTATCAAAGGAATACAAGGCCTAACTATGCAATTCGACAACTATTCTGCCGTGCTAAGGAAAAAGTCACAAACGCCAAAAGTCGGCAAATAAAAATAGAAAAATTGTAATTACTCAAAATTACAAAAAGGCAAATGAGATTTTTTTTCGTAGCATCGCAGTATTTTCATCGGCTAGCGTTTTATCTAAGATGATACAAGAAGAAAAAGGTAAACAATAGTTTTTTCCCCTTTTTCTTCTAATATAAAACGATAGCAGTCGAAAATAGACCCCTGTATTCTACCGAAGGGAAAACAAAAAATTGATACAGAGAATTCGCTTGTATATTTGGAAAGAATTGGGCTTGAACAGCCAGGATAACGTTTTTTTTAAATTCTATAGTAAAACAGAGGCGACATCATGAAATCCGAACGGCAATGCTTGACGACTAGCGTTTTTCGGCATACTAATCCGTTCGCAGAAGAACTTCAGAAGAAATTTGTCTTTCTGTTAAACTTCAAAATACAAAATGAATGACATTTAGTCGATTGATTAGTAAATATTAATTTGTCGTATAGGCTATTTAGATAGATGTGGACAATTTTCTATTGTATTATAAATCATTTCTAGATACTAGGTCAACCGAAAAATTCAAGGATACAAGTGCGACATTCTATATTGAAGTGGAATTGGCATGAGCAATAATGTTGGGTCAATAAAAATGTGAATTGGGATCATACTTGCGAATTTGGAATTATTACGTACATTCGCGTAGGTAGATCTTGGGTAAATTCAGAGTAAATTTCGACCATTAAATCACATTATATGACATTATACTATTGCACCAAATTATTATTAGATTTCTTTATAGGAATTTATAGGAACTGTCCAATAAAATATAAATAAAACTAATTAGATTTGAGAACCAGTTCATGCTTAATTGTTAATAAAGCCTCAGTTCAAAAACTAATTTTAAATTATTCAAAAAAAAATCAAATTAACAAACAACTTCTAGGGGTAGCCTTTGAAGATTAACCAGTTTTCTTCAACTATAAATACGACCGGTAGATTAACCGGATTCATGTACTTCTCTGCTTTTTATATGTCAAAATACAAACTGTATTATGTTTCGTCATATTGTGATCATTTTAGTTGGCCTTACTTTCCAATTTAGACAGATGAGGAATCAGTGCTAAGTAAAATGTTTCTATAATTAGCCCCTAATAAGTTTGTTGCATATGTAAGAATATGCAAATAAAATGTCTTCAATTATTTTGAAGATTTTAATTGCTTATGAAATAGGTAATTAGAAATGAATTGATGATTATTCTAATATGTATGTTCAACAACTAAAGTTGAGTTTTAATTTGAATTAAGCTTGTAATTAATTGAGCTTGTTGACAAAATCATGTTAAAATATTTCTAACGTCAACTCTACGACTAAAGAGCAAATTATGACGGCAAATTACCGATTGAATGATATTTATGATGCCGATTTGAAGGCAAATTATCAAGTTATTATTCGTTCACGGATTACATGATTCCTCCCCAGTATATGATAGTAATTTGTAAACTTTATTCTTATTTATTACGTTCTTTAGCTTGAATAGACATTTGTGTAAATTGGTTTTCCCTAAATCCATTTCTTCACGTGTATATTTTTAAAAAAAGACTGAAGGTTTAGGGGGAGACTTCAAAATTTTTTGAATGGAACCCACACTATTTCCAAATGAATCCTTAGAGAACATACAACTATCGAATATTTTTACGAGTTTGACAAGGTGTCTGTATATCTGTAGGACCAGCCCATTTAATATAATAATTAGAATAATTAAAATGTATTGCAATTAATTTATTACCCGAACATCTTTAATTAAATTTAAAATTAATTAGTAAGTGCTAAAGAGACACAATAATTAAACTGTTTTGATATTTGGGGGCACGGTAAGAACGAAAGATCTTATTAGAAATAATTATTAGATATCCCGTCTACATTAATTCATATAATTAATTGTTATAGCCGATAATTTTTTTATCATATACATATCTATAACGTAAATTTCCATTTCATTTCCATATCACACATCAAAATCAATATGATTAAATTTCATACTTGATGTAAATTATTTACAATTCATTTTGTGCCAGAATCGCATTATAGTAAATTTTTTTTTTTTTCAAACGGGTTTGGCGAATTTTCTTGCAGTGCTGAAAATCATGCAAATCACATGTAATCACTCAGATATCACTATCTTCAACCGAGAAATAAGTTATTGGACTTTTCCTATACAAAGCTTTTTGATAATGATAATTCGACTAGAGACAGCAACTTACCTCGTAATTTACTATGGTAGCACAAGTCCACTTTCGTTAGAACTAATCACACGCCTTTGCGGCGGCCATCTTTCCGTAATATTTTGAAAATAGAGTTAACCCTTCATATGGAAGAAGCTGAACAAATGCAAGGATTTAACGATCAAATTTTAAATTTTTGGCCATGATTTCAGTAGATCAATCTTCAGAATCCAATCTTCAACAAATCTAAAATGGTTATCGCTAATTTGCTGCAATAATGACACAACTCAAAAATTACTATTGTGCAGGTAGAACACTAGAAAATATTGGATTATAATAATTTTCGACAATCATTTTAACACTATGTAGTCGGGGATTCTCCCGCCAAATCGCGACATAGCACAGGTGTTTTTTTTAATTTTCACGCCAAAATTATTATTATTTTTTGTTCCGTCACAAACTCAATGTATCGGCAGGTAGACAGATCGGGTACCATCGACACTAGAAAACGCAGGACCCCCCACCCGTTTAGAGCCCCTTGTTTACAAGTTGCCTGCGCCTTACCACTTCGCGCAACAGAACGAGTAAACTCGTCTCTCGCATTTTACTATAAATAAGGGTATGACGAGTTCACTCGTTTCCCAAAAAGAATGTGTTAAAACGACTATTTGCCGCTAGTTGTCACTATTAAAGTAAAACGAAAGTACTACTTCACGTTTTCCAAAAGATGGCAACACTAATCGACACTAGTGGTAAAATCTTCGCTCATTTACCATTCCACTTTTCAAATTTTACTACGATTATTAATAATTTAAAACACTCACATAGTCAAAAAAAAACACCTTTGTAAAATAAGTTGGCAGCATTATTAGGCCTGTTCGGAAATAGACGTTGAGTAAATTCACAGTAAATTTAAACCATTAAATTAGACCATTATAGTGTAATTTAATGGCCGAAATTTACTGTGAATTTACCCATTGGCTATTTCCGAAAACGCCTATTATAAGACAAATTATCAGAGGTAGTGACATCTAGCTTCAAGACTGTTTTATAATATATTAGTAGTGACAACTAGTGGCATCATCTGGAGGGTCATGTTTTCTAACAGATGACACCGTTAGTGAAAGTAGTATTTTCTTGACAGTTTGACATGATCTATTGTTGTTTCTTTCCAAGTTATGTGTGGGAGTATATAAGAGCATAATAAGTGTAGTCAATAATTTATTATATTCTGTCGAACGATCTCTTCTTAGCTTATTTATCTTATTTGTATCATGTTATCCCTTTTATACTTGTTATTTTATCTCTCTTATTTGCATCATGTTAAATGAAAAACTAAGAAAAACGTCCATTCGACACCAATACAATTTACTAATACTGAGATTAGTGCGGTACCATGAAGCGGACTGCATTTTCGGCATCAGTTCGAACTTGACAGCCTTGGCAGAAGGAACAGATAAATTAAGTTTCTGATCCCCATTACTATGGAACTTAGTAATGAAATAAGCACGAGTGAAGATGAGATTGATTTAGAGTTGCTAAACGAGGAAATTACAGCTAAACACAGAGAGCTTGACGATAGAGAGAACACCAGCAGTGATGATGATAGTGATGAAGTAAGAGGTGTAATAAGACGAAAGATCAGAATAATAGACAGTGAATGTCTGCAGAAGAACTACGATCCGACAGTTCTGAATGGATTAGTTGTACAGAATCCGAAGAAATACCCTCGAGAATACCGTTTATAGCCGGCGACACTCCTGCAGGACCGCACATACACGCAGACAAGAAACATTGAATTTTTTCAAACTGTTGTTTACTAATGAACTCGTAAATGAAATAGTTACTGAAACAAATAACTACGCTAGAACAAAGTTAGAGAACAAGACGCTATCACCGTACTCGATATGGCAAACTTGGCACAGTGTAACTATCGAAGAAATGTGGGCATTTATTGGAGTAATAATAAATATGGGGACAATGCCGTTAGCTTCATCTAAAAACAATCCCAACAAAAGATGCAGGTACAAGAACACGTTTACAGCTAGTAAGCTGCTTTCTTGACTATATAAATTCTAAACTTTTGAAGTATTTTACACCGGGAGAAGAAATTTGTGTGGATGAGTCCACTATCAAATTTAAAGTTCGGATTTCCTTTATTACTTACAACCCGAAAAACCAACTAAATGGGGTATTAGAGTTTACACAATGGCAGACTCAAATACTGAATATATATGTGGTATTCTTCCTTATTATGGAAGCCTTACCACGGAGAAATTGATAAGGCCCGACCTTCCGATATCAGCAAGAATACCGCTGCACCTTTATACGATGCTGCTGGAGAAAGTGCCTGTTACTTAAGGACACCATATTTTCACCGATCGGTATTACACCAGCTTTATCTTGGCTGAAGAATTATTCAAATTGAAATGCCACTTGACAGGAACAATCTTAACGAATAGGAAGCATTTGCCAAATCAAGTAAAAAAAACCAAATTTCCGCAAGAAATCGACAATAGCTTACCGCAAAGGAAATACCTTAGGTTTATCGTGGAAGGACAAGAGGGTTGTCACGTGCTTGACCAATTGGAATAATGCAGGAATGACTCCTGTGAAAACAATTTTACGAGATGGTATTGAAGTTACCGTCAAAAAGCCTAATGTTGTACTGTAAAGTACTGTTTCTTAAGAAAATCCTTGAAATGATGGCGTAAACTGTTTTTTTGGAGTCTGGAAATTTGTTCAATAGATTCATATATACTTTATAAAATCACTAAACAACAGAGATGAGAACAGTCGCTTAATCACTTGCGATATGTGAAAACCTTAGTTTGGCAATTGACTGGAGATTTTCGTCAGACACGTGCTCGAGCTTCGACTTCAACCTCCGATTCCGAAAACATCCGCCTAAATGGAAAGCTGCAAAACATTATAACAGTAGTTAGGAAGGATTGCAAAGTCTGCTCTCAAAGAAATAATCCCGACAAAAGACATCAAACGACATACTATTGTGATACTTGTCCCGAAAAGCCGGGCATGCATCTCAGCAAAACTACAAAGACTAATGTTTAAGAAATTATCTTCGTAAAGATGTAAAGATATATGTGTACATATAATCATTTTAAGTTAGAGGTAAGAAATTCACCAAAAGCTTAGTCCGCGCGGAAACGGCCTCGAGTGCAAAGGGTTAATAACGCCTGTGTAGCGCCAGAACTCAAAAAGAACTCAAAATTACCATTTTGAGTTATGTCGCTATTGCAGCGATGTGTTAACTTCAATTTAATGTTTTTTGTAATTGCGAAATCTGACCTAATTAATTGCTTTGGAAAAGAGTATTAAATGTCGACTCAATAATTTAAAACCAAAACATTTTAAAACAATTTAAAAAAAATTGACTTGGCCCAGAGCTTGTTGATCATCACCTAGAGCTACAAACACATGTACACCCTCTACAAACAAGCACACTCCTTGGTTAAGAGCTAAACAGGGAAATAATAGTGAAAATTGCGTTCTGCAATTACATAAATGTTACGAAACACCGCTTTTCAATTCAACAAACCTATAAACAAGTGGCGTTTTATATTTATCCTTCTATGAACGACATAAAATAAAGATAAGCAAAAGATTTGTTTAATATTTAACTCCAACCACCATTTATACACAATCATCAAAATTAAAAAGTCATTTCAATTGAGAATTTAGATTTTGGTAGGCGATTAATAGTTTGTACAAAGCTAAATATAAACAATAAAACAAAATAATTCTCAAAACAAGCAATTATTGTGAAGCAGATAAATCTACTTTGAAAAAAAAACCCGCGATTTCGTTAGACTTCATCGCGATCCAGTTATTGTGAAGCTACAGTATACGATCGAGTAGAAACTAGTATTTTAACTACTAGTATTGGTGGTGATATATTTTCAATTTAATTGAATTGCATATAAATATGCTTGTGTGTGAACACTGTATGTACAAAGTTATGGGGCAGTTTTATCTGGTTTTATATATCGTATTGAAATTCTATGAAAAGAAATTTATTGTAGTTGGATTCATGTTCATCATCATGTCTTGTTGGTTGCATCCATTTCGGAAAAAACTAACTGTTGGTCTTTAAATTTAAAAAACTCGGTTACGAGATGGTTCAAATTAAAAATGTTCGAGGAACTTTGCATTTTGCAATACAAACCAAACAAAGGCGGAAATCCAAAATATTTCTCATCACACTTAGGATATCCTTGAATGTGTACAGTAAAAAAAAAAAATTTTTTGCCAAACCAATCAAAACCGTTAAATTTTAGCAAAGGTCTTAAGTCATTAAACTTTATCCCTCGTCGTATATTCCAAACAGCAACTCTGTAGCTATATATAAAGAATAATCTAACGCAAGCCAATAATAATTCTAGAAGCTTCTTACGTACCGGATTAAAAAAGAAATGTTGAAAAGTAAATATGTAGCTATGTACATATTTTCAAGTAAAGCAATAACTGAAATAACACAAACTATTTTCATACATTTTTCTGAGTGAAGGTCTATAGAAAAAACCACACAACAGCAAAATGTACAAGGTTATTTATTCTAAAAATAGTCATTCTTACACAGTACGAAGAAAACCGATTACAAAAACTAAAAGGTAATTGAACCTGTGAGTATATTAGTATAATGCATTTATTAATTTGCATAATTCAACACAAATTCAAAAACGTAGTTCAAAGCCGTCTGATATAAAAATAATAGGGAAATAACACAAAAAAAAAAGAATCGATAAAACTTTCACTTTAATCTTCCAACAACAAAAAATTAAAACAAAAAATCTACCTATAGTTAAATTTAGAGCCACACATACCTTTTGATTATAACAAATAAAATTAAACTTTTTTTTCTTTTTTTTTTTTCAAGAAATCGATTAAATCCAAAAATGTGTTTTCTCGATATACACACACGTATTAAATAAAAAAACAACTTATTGAATTAATCAACAATTATTTGTCTCACTCTAACTTTAATTAAAAAAATACCCGAAAACAGCTGATTTTAACAGTATGGATATTAAATACTTTAAGAAAAAAAATAAAAAAATCCTTTGTTTATTTTACCGTACAATATGCACTTCCAAATCAACTTTACAAGTCAACCGATCAGAATAGACTGGTGCTGAGCTGAGTAGTGATTTCCATATGAATGATGACCGCAATTTTAAATTTGATACAATTTCCTACTGGTTTAGTGTGGGTTCATCGTTTTTATTTTTCTTATATACGCATACATATACATATTGTATGCGAATGCGATTTACGTTGTATGGTGGGCTGTGTGCGTACATATAACCAGAGGTTTAAAACCATTAGATAACATTATCTATGGTGCGATTTATTCTTTACATGAAAATGTTTTTAATAAATGTTTATGTTACAACATATTATATATTGTATAAAATAACGATGAATAAGTATGTACATGATAAGGTATTTTCTAGGTCAATGATTAGAATAAGCTAGTGACGACATAAAAATGATGAATTGATTCTGGTGATTTTGCTCTAAAATACCTCATTATTTCGAAAGAAAAATTCGAAAATAATGCAAACGTTATAATTTACTTCTATTAAAAAGCCAAAGATTTAATTTTTTTTAATTTATACTACTGTTTCATGTTTTTAACGTAACGTGCAAGCTCAACTGGACCTACATAGCATACGAATGTCGATTCTCTACTTTCTATACTCTGTATTATTGACATAAAGTGTAACAACACGACCCGAGTAACAACGCATCATAAAAAAGCGACAAAAAATTCACATAAAATGGTGATTGGCGGAAAAAAATGTGACAAAAAATTGTAACAATATGGATTAAAACTGGTGGATGAGGTTGACGCCAATTGTCACGCGCAAACGAACATTTTGTAAATTAAATTTGTCGGTTTTTGGTGGAACTATTTGTTGAAAATTTAGTTACAAATTTGACAGATTTTTTATGGTAATAAATTCAAATATTTTTCGATATTGGTGGTTTAAGTGTGGAACTAATTTTGAACTATTTCTGTTTTTGTATGATAAAAGTATCACTTAATTATCAACAGTTTTGTGAATATTTATTGGTTTATTTGATGCAATTATGCGTTAGAAAATTTTTTATGGTCCTTCTTAAATAATTTTGTAAAAAATACTCCGTTTTCAGATTATTTATTTAATATTTTTATTATTATTTATTTAATTTTTTCCAAAATACATTCAAATCTTTTATCACACATAATTTTCAATTAATATATTTTTTTAAATTTAATACAAATTGGGCTTTTAATTTTTATAATACAAGCATTTTATAAGGGCTTTATTTAATGCAATTGTTGTTATAATAAATGTTAACTATTTTATGAAATTACCAACAAAATCCAGCTAAACAAAATTTTCAACAAAATTACCTATTATGGAAAATTAATTATCAAAATTTGGTCAAAATTGTTTTTTACTTACCAAAGAATAAGAATGATACACATATTTGTAAAGATGCATAATTTACACTAAATAAAATTAATTACTTAAAATTTACACAATAAACATAAAATAAAATACGATAATTATTTATACTCCACATTTAAAAAAAACAGTTAATAGCAAACGATGTATTCTTTCTACGATGCTATAAACCGTATCCTTGTTAATCACAAAATATCCGCATAAATATGTCAAAAAATTGTCAATAATATTTTTCACAAAAATTACTTTTGTTTTGTGATAAATTGGTGACCAAAATCTTTTTTTTTTTTTGGGAAGTACAAGTACAATGAACATTTATATTTTGTCAAAAAATACCCGCATAAATATATTCCAAATTAGCAACTTTTTTTGTGACAAAAAGGAACTTACATTTTGTGACAAATTAGTCTAAAATTGTGTGATCATCATTTTTGATTACTCGGGGGAATTACCAAAATATAATTGTGTGGTTCTAAAGGTGGTCGCATTCCAATAGACTTCAGCTTTTCTAACACACAGAACACAGTCTACACAGTACACTAAAATGATACATTTTTTTTATCTCCCTTGTGTTTGTGTTATATTCTGAAAAAGTTACCAAAAATATTAAAAGAACAAACAATTTTGTAACTTTCTAGAATATAAATATAACACAAGAGCGATAAAAAAAAATTATCTTTCTAGTGCAGACTGCGTGTTAAAAAAAAAGTATATTGGCTTGCGGGCGCCTTGAGCGCCGTTAATTAAAATCTAAGTACTTCAAATACAACGAACGAATAAATCTGGGGTGAGATGTTGTAACCATCACGTTTTTCGCTTCGACGAATTTTCGATAGAATAACTGTACTCCTTTGTTAAAAATATAAAATTTTAAAACAATTTAGTTCTAAAGTACCGTTATTCTATCGAAAATGCATCGAAGCGAAAAACGTGATGGTTAAAACATCTCACCCCAGGTAGTGATATTTATTTACATAGCTTTTACTGTTTACAGCTCTTTGAAATTTAAAATACACATAGCTTGGAACACAGGATAACAAATTCTATTTCGGAGTAAAAGTAAATGCCAAACATAAACAAACTTTTATTTTCATTTAAATAGTGATACATAATTTTAATTAAGTTGTTTTATTTACATAAATATTTACCATAAATAATTTGCACTTTTATTTTCTTTCAAAAACATTTTAAAATACCAATTTAAATTACAACAAAAGAATTTCAAGCGAAACAGATTGTATCAACCTGTGTGTTGACTGACGATTATGTTGCGTAAGTTAATGAAGACACATCTAACGCTTTAAGTTATGTATTTTTATGATTATCCAAAAATGTTCTAATCAAATATCAAACATTTTGGACAAAATATTGCTATTGCATTGAATTTAGTTTGAAACAGATTTACCAGCACATATAATCCGAAACTTATTTTAAAAAAATGTTGATTTTCCCTGCAACAAAATATATTGATTACACCACACGTGAAGTATACCAAAACAACCGAATAACCGATACAATTTTATACAAACACATTCATAAATGTATAGCTGTGGATTTGTGTTTTATTCTTATGAAAAAGCAAGATAACATAAAAACAAAAACAAATTTGTGTACACGTGTATGTAACATTTGTACACACGATTCAGCCGATTCACATGAGTATGTTTTTCATCATACATTCTTTCCGCTTTATCCATAAACCAATTTTGGTTTATTGGTAACGAGGAAAGAATTGTTGAGTTATGCCGCGTGCGAAACGGTTAAAAAGTTAAATATTTTAACTGTGGTGAAAATAATAAAATTTACCACAAATTTTAACCGATTTGCTGTGCGAATTGCAACCAGTTAGAAAGTTAAAATTTTGACGTCCGCTAGTTTTTACTTTTGGAAATAAAATTGAATAATTAATAAGTAAATTAGAATATCGAAAACGAATATTAATTTTGGCTTAATTATTTGCTTATTTATAATAATTCATTTGGTAAATTAGAGAAGTATACAAAATTGTAAAATTTAATTTCAAAATCCTACAGTACCAAGAAAAGTGAAGGTATCGAATAATTATGATCTTAAAAATCTTTAATGATTCATTAATGAGTAATATTTGAGAGCTCAAAACAAGTCTCTAAAAATTGTAGTACATACTTAAATACTTAAAGGTATTAGATTAAGGATGTTCATCGAAAACGTTACAAGATTAAAATTTTAACTGGTCTGTGACCAGTTAAAATTTTTGTGGTGAATATAATGTCAAAAATTTAACTTTTTATTTTTATGCGGATTTTTTTTCGTTTCGCACACAGACTTAGGCTGTGTTTCAATCGGGTAAAAAGTTAAATTTTTTAACTGTGGTAAAAAAAATTAAATTTTCCTCACTTTTTAATCGTTTTGGTGTTTCAAATTAAACTGGTTAAAATTGTGACGTTTACGTTTTTTATTTTTGTTTTGCGTAGAGAAAAACAAAATGCAGGCTACAAATTTTTAACTGGTCCGTGACCAGTTAAAATTTTTGTGGTGAATAAAATGCCAAAAATTTAACTTTTTAACTTTTTATGCGGTTTTCTCTTCGTTTTTTTCTTTTGGAAATAAAATTGAATAATTAATAAGTAAATTAGAATATCGAAAACGAATATTAATTTTGGCTTAATTATTTGCTTATTTATAATAATTCATTTGGTAAATTAGAGAAGTATACAAAATTGTAAAATTTAATTTCAAAATCCTACAGTACCAAGAAAAGTGAAGGTATCGAATAATTATGATCTTAAAAATCTTTAATGATTCATTAATGAGTAATATTTGAGAGCTCAAAACAAGTCTCTAAAAATTGTAGTACATACTTAAAGGTATTAGATTAAGGATGTTCATCGAAAATGTTACAAGATTAAAATTTTAACTGGTCTGTGACCAGTTAAAATTTTTGTGGTGAATATAATGTCAAAAATTTAACTTTTTATTTTTATGCGGATTTTTTTTCGTTTCGCACACAGACTTAATACTAAATAGAGCTGAAACAGAGTTTTTTCCCATAGAAAATCTTCTATATCAAGCGTGGACAGTTGGAGAGAGATGGTTATATATCTTATGTTTTATGCTTTCTTTTATGAAAACAAACCATTTAGTTTTTATTCCCAAGTATCTATAACAAATCTTAACTCACTAGTTGAATTCTGCCAAAATGCTATTTTTTCGTAAGTTCAGCTGGAACTTGTTTATAGGGAAATAGTGATGATTTTTTTGTTTTTTAGGGAAATCGCTATCAAATTTTGAAGACAACATGAAGGCGCCCGTATGCCGATAGACTTTAGGTTTTTTAATACTTTTGACAGACTAGGGATTAGCTAAGCGCGATTAGTGATTTTTTCGAGATTAGCTGTAGTGTGTCAAGTTGAAGAATAGCTAATCTCGTTTTATTTGAGGATTAGTGACTAATCGATATTGGGTTTAGTGATGATACAAGTGGCCCTACGATGTGAAATAATTATTTAAACATTGCTGAAAATGCAAGTGGCGTAAATTTACGATAGAACTTATAAAATCAATGACACCTTAAAAAATTTGTGCTGAATAAATTTTGAGAAAATAAAAAATCTAGTGTGTTTTAATGTATAAATCTTAGAAATATTGAATTAAAAAATGAGTCCAGCTGATTTACCAGCTATATTTCAACGAATCACCATAATAATATTTTATTTCTCTGCAAGAAACTAATCCCTAGTGTGTCAACTCATATGGATTTGTGGTGGATTAGCTAATCTCGTTTCACTAATCGCGCTTAGCTAATCCCTAGTCTGTCAGTGGTATAACACGCAGGGTGTTTTTTTTATTCATTCGGAATATTCCGGACATTCCGAAATTGACGAAAATCGTTTTTTTATTCATTCCATTCCTTCTATTCCTGTTTTAGTTCATTTTTTTATTTATTCGGAATATTCAGAACTCATTCTTTTTGTACTACATCGAAAGGTGGAATAAAAAGAATATCTATTTGACGTTTTGTAATTATGTAGCGATGTTTACAATTTAAATGATTAAATTGAATTAAATTGTAGATATTATGGAAAATAAAATTATTAATTATGATAAAATTAATTATTTAAGGTGTTAAATATTAAAATTTTGAAAATATTTTTTTTTATTACATGATACATAAAAGTTTTAAATAAAGCTTGGCGGATACAAAAAATTACCGGTTATATTTTTTAAGATGTATCAATTAAAATTAAGATTACATGGTGTATTTACCGTACAAATTATTTGCAACTTTAATTAATTATAATGGTTATTTATTTAATAAATTTAACATATGTTTCCTAATTTTAAAAATAAAAATATAAAGGGCTGAAACCTCACGAGGGGATCAGAACTTCGGTCTTTGGTATCTTCAATAATGTCATAAAGTTGGTGTGACAGTTTTGATATTATTGATTTCTATTTTAACCAACATATATTTACTTATACAACAACAGGCAAACAGGTCAAAAGCTTCAGTAACATGGGTACAGGCATCCAATTTAAAACGAAAAATCGTATTCTAGAACTTTATACCGAAAATAGTATAACAAATTATACTGATACTTCTAACCGTTTAACTGACCATATTCCAGAAATTTATCCAAAAACTCATTTTAGAATCCCATTTCCAACACACATATCAAATTTCATAATAATCGGTTAAGAAATAGCCAAGTTCCATCCTACTTGGTTATATTCCAGAGCTTTATAAAAAATTATTTTAGAATTCCATTCCCAACACACATGGCTAATTTAATGATACCCGCGGTTAAGGCATAGCCAAATTCCATCCTACTTGGCAATATTCCACACATATCAAATATTCCCATTTCCATATACACATATCAAATTTCATTATAATCGATTAAGAAATAGCCAAGTTCCATCATAATTGGCCATATTTCTGAACTTCGTCCAAAAATCATTTTAGAATACCATTTCGAATACACATGTCGAATTTCATTATAATCGGTTGAGAAATGAGCAAGTTCTATCATACTTGGTCATATTCTAGAACCTGACACAAAACTCATTTTAGAAACTCATTTCCAACACTCTTATCGAATTTCAACGTAATCGGTTGAGAAATAGGCAAGTTCCATCATCAGAACTTCATCCAAAACTCATTTTAGATTCCCATTCCCAATACAAATGTCGAAATTCATCATAATTGGTAGAGAAATGGGCAAGTTCCATCATACTTGGCCATATTTCAGAACCTCATCCAAAACTCATTTTAGATTCCCATTTCTAACACACAAATCAAATTTCATAATAATCGGTTGAGAAATAGACAAGTTCCATCACTTCATCCAGAAATCGTTTCAAAATCCCAGAACTTCATCCAAAAAACATTTTAGAATCCCATTTTCAATACAAATGTCGAATTTCAACGTAATCGGTTGAGAAATAGCCAAGTTCCATCATACTTCTCCATATTCCAGAACTTCATCCAAAACTCATTTTAGAATCCGATTTCTAACACACATATCAAATTTCATAATAATCGGTTGAGAAATAGACAAGTTCCATCACTTCATCCAGAAATCGTTTCAAAATCCCAGAACTTCATCCAAAAAACATTTTAGAATCCCATTTCCAATACAAATGTCGAATTTCAACGTAATCGGTTGAGAAATGGGCAAGTTCCATCCTACTTGGCCATATTCCAGAACTTCATCCAAAATTCATTTTAGAATCCAATTTCTAACACACATACTAAATATCATAATAATCGTTTGAGAAATAGACAAAATCCATCATACTTGGCCATATTCCAGAACTTCATCCAGAGTTAATTTTAAAATCCCAGAACTTCATCCAAAAAAACATTTTAGAATCCCATTTCCAATACAAATGTCGAATTTCATCATAATCGGTTGAGAAATGGGCAAGTTCCATCCTGCTTGGCCATATTCCAGAACTTCATCCAAAACTCATTTTAGAATCCGATTTCTAACACACATACAAATTTCATAATAATCGGTTGAGAAATAGACAAGTATGTTCCATCACTTCATCCAGAAATCGTTTCAAAATCCCAGAACTTCATCCAAAAAACATTTTAGAATCCCATTTCCAATACAAATGTCGAATTTCAACGTAATCGGTTGAGAAATGGGCTAGTTCCATCCTACTTGGCCATATTCCAGAACTTCATCCAAAACTCATTTTAGAATCCAATTTCTAACACACATACTAAATTTCATAATAATCGTTTGAGAAATAGACAAAATCCATCATACTTGGCCATATTCCAGAACTTCATCCAGAGTTAATTTTAAAATCCCAGAACTTCATCCAAAAAAACATTTTAGAATCCCATTTCCAATACAAATGTCGAATTTCAACGTAATCGGTTGAGAAATGGGCAAGTTCCATCCTGCTTGGCCATATTCCAGAACTTCATCCAAAACTCATTTTAGAATCCGATTTCTAACACACATATCAAATTTCATAATAATCGGTTGAGAAATAGACAAGTTCCATCATACTTGGCCATATTGCGGAACTTGATCCAAAACAGTTTTAGAATCCCATTTTCAACGCACATGTGATGAGAAATAGTCAAGTTCCATCATTCTTGGCCATATTCTAGAACTTCATCCAGAAATCGTTTCAAAATCCCAGAACTTCATCCAAAAAACATTTTAGAATCCCATTTCCAATACAAATGTCGAATTTCAACGTAATCGGTTGAGAAATGGGCTAGTTCCATCCTACTTGGCCATATTCCAGAACTTCATCCAAAACTCATTTTAGAATCCCATTTCTAACACACATACTACATTTCATAATAATCGGTTGAGAAATAGACAAGTTCCATCATACTTGGCCATATTCCAGAAATTCATCCAGAGATCATTTTAAAAGCCCAGAACTTCATCCAAAAAACATTTTAGAATCCCATTTCCAACACACACGTCAAATTTCATAATAATCGGTTGATAAATAAGGAAGTTCCATCATATAAAAAATGTGTTAATTCACTACATCCAAATCCAACCCCAACTCAACTCCAAAATTGACCCATAATTTAACCTTCAAATCAATTCCCAATTCAATGCCCAATCCAATAATCAAATAAACATATATAAAAAAATCGTAAATATTTGTAAAAGCAGGTATTTTGGGTCAATTCGTATGGCAGGTACCCCACCCTCTTGACGTACAGTCTCCAAAAGCTTTTCAAATCTCCGCCATGACCATAGAAACAGATTGGCGAAAAAAAAATCCAAATCGGACAAGCCGTTCTCGAGATACCATGGGTCCAGACATCCAGACAGGACAGACGGACGGACATTTTTCTTTTTTTTGCATTTTCAGACTCAGGGACTTTCAAAACGTCGAGAAAAGTGGTTTTGGACCAACCAAATTTTTCGTCATTTTTGACAGGATTTCAATACTTTGGTCTTTTTAGACCGAAGTAATAAAAATTCGTGTTATGGAAAATGTATTCCATTTATTCCAATCCGTTTTTTTATTACTTTACATACGGAATATTCCTAGGTCACGTGATCAATATTCTATTCGTTCTGTTCCTTCTGTGTAATGAATAAAAAAAACACCCTGTATATAGTGAGAGTTAAACTAGGATTAAACCCGACTCGACTCGCAGCATATACAATATAATTGACATTTCAAGCCGTAAACCAACATGAGCGCTTCTTTTTTAGTTTGATTTTATTTAGTTGATTATATCACTTTCGGGCAATACGTGAACTGTTTTAACGATCTTGTTTTCCGATAGATGAAACCTCTTTGCTTGAAATGAAATTTGAAAATGTTGAAAGACACATCTGGCGGTCACTAGCTGTAACTTGGATATAAATAAAAATTGACAGCTCCGAGCTCGAATTGTGATGAAAATATAAATAACATTTCTTAAATTAAAAATGAAAACAGCTTGTTTAAAAAAAGTGCAAATAAAAATCTAAAAGTAATATAAAGCTAATGAATAACGTTTCTCGAATATTCTTTTTTATTTTTTAGATTCTCTGAATATTTTCTGCATAAGTACATAACAGAAAGAATTAAGGAAGGAAACCGGCAAACCCGGCTGGCTTTCCGTTTCAATAATTTAATTGATTTGTTCGTATTTAATGCTGGATTAATGGATTTATATTTGCTCTAACTTCAGAAAAGGATCATACAATGAATGTAATTGTTCTTTCTATAATCTCAATCTAATTCCGAACTAATTTATACCATTTTAGGTACCGAGGATCTCGCTCTGAAGCTGTAAATCATTAATAAATTCCATTGGCTACCCGAAACGGAATTAATTGTTATGCAAGAAACTACATACATCATGAGTTTATTCCAAATATGTTTTAACAAAAATGTTGGATTTACATTTAATGAAGATCGTGCCATGAAATTTTCGCAATATGGAAATGGGTTTGGTTTCTCTTTTAGTAATCGTTAGTCACACACCACCAGGTGACTAGGTAGTAGAGACCTGCACGGGCTCGGGCTCACCCGTCGGGTCGGGTATCAAGAATTATGTAAATTCATGCACACACCAAACAAAAATTAAATCCAAAACTAGACACAAATTATTTTATTTGTAATTAACACCCGAAAGAAAAGATTCAACAAATACGACGACGAAAACTGTTTAAATTTATCAGAAATGATCTTTATATTATCCGTAAGTTTCCTTTCTATGTATACATTTACATAGTACATACGGATAACATGCATATAAAATAATGTAGTAAATGGTAAAGTATAAATCCACCTCAACTAACAACATGAACATGTCACAACGTAAGAATTTTATTTTTAAAATTTTTTTTCAGACGGATGGGAAATGGGAATGGGAATAAAATTCAGTTCGGGCCGGGCCGGGTTCGAATAATGTCAAATAATCAATCGGACTCGCGCTCGGGTAAAAATGTAAAATGACACATCGGGCTCGGGCCGGGTTCGGGTAATAATATAAAATAACAGATCGGGTCGGGCCGTATGCTCTTCGGGTTGCTTCAGGTACAAATGAAATATTTTGGCCCGTGCAGGTCTCTACTAGGCAGTGCAATTTTTATAAAAATGTTTAGTTTTTGTAGTTTCATTTAAATACAATTAGTTTTGTGCTCTATTAATTTTGTCGAATGATACATCGTCGGAAGATTAAAGACAAATCCTTAAATCTATTTACATCAACCGGTTTGATTGATGATCTGGAGCTAAATCTCAAAATCCCATATTTTACTGATAACGTTTCTGCATCGATTATTCTAGCTTCCAGCTATTCATTCTAGGTGCAAGTGGAAATGAAAAGGCTTGATTTTTGAGTGCATCCTGATGACTATACATTTTTAGGCGTAGTATATACAATTCCTAAATATACTCAGGTCCTATTTGTTCAGTTTGTTACGGATACAAAAAAAATTCAAATCTCAGGTGTGTCGTGTGTGCAGTGTTGCCAGACCATTTTTTTTAAAATCTGTGAATTTGTCAAAAAAAATCTGTTTTTGAGCAAAAAAATCTGTTTTTTCCAAAAATGTTTGGTAAAATTGTGCATACTGAAAATAATTTAAAAAATCTAATTTTATGTTTGGCAAATGGCTTGCATTTCTTTATTCATTTACATACTTTAAATAACTAAATAAGTAAACCACAAAATAATCACATATTTCAGTAATAAAACTAATTAAATTTAAAAAAATCAATAAAATAATTAAGTAAAGCACATTTTTAGAATCACTAATCACAACAAATTTCAGTAAATCAACATTTTTTTAAAACATCATACACAAGTTTTCCTTTTAAACATAATTTAGACAGAAGAAGAATTGTACATATAGATTCTGACTTAAAAAATCTGTACGAATAAAATTTTCCAAGAAATCTGTAAATATTACATAAAACCTGTTTTTCTGTTTTGCCAATTGAAAATCTGTGAAAAACAGATAAATCTGTCAATATGGCAACCCTGCGTGTGTGTTACATTCTCCATCAACACTATTCTATAGAGTAAGAAGAAAAACTTGCGTGCTTTTACCTTCAACGGGCTAAAACAACTTAATGTAGGTCAAACATGCTTAGCACCTACTGTGCTGATACGTTTTCATTTGCTGGAGGTATATTTTTGAAGGAGACACCACGCGCGCTTATAAATGGGATGAAATTTGAAATTACAAAGTAGGCTTAATAGCGTAGTTTGTGTGCGCGACGCTAGGTGGTCTTAATTATTGTCGATTACATATATTCAGGGGCTAGATTCTGATCATGTTATTTATGATGATGTGACAAAGGACGACATTTTTTTGTGACCAAGGATGAATTAATACTTTTTAGTAATGGAAACATTACTACCATAAATTGGAATACTTCAGGCAGTTTTAGTAAAAAATGTAGAAAAATTGGCTTTTCATTAGAGTTGATTCAAAATAATGAATATTTAAAAAATAATTAAATTTGGGTTGGAAAGTTTTGTATTAAGTATTTGTCCGCGCGATTATTTGGGTTCTGCCTCTGCGCATCTTAATATTGTTAAGGTTAACAGAAGCTTTGTTTGTTTGAAAATTCCGTAAAAGTTCATATTCATTAATGAATTAAGCCAAACATTGAAACAAAAAATTACAAATTTTGTTTTTATTTCAAATTGTAATTAAATCGTAACATTAAATTTAATTGTCAACAGACGCAAAACTAATCAAAACGGTTAATTATGGGATGACATTTAATTCATGAATAATTTAGATATTGACCTTTCTGGCCGTGATGAGGGGACACGTATTTTCTAATACTGTATACAAACAAGAAAAATTATTGTTCTAAGAATTTCATATTTCCTCACATCTGGTGATTCCATTATGTCTGAATGAAAGAAAATAAATAAATTAATTAAGAAATCGAGTGCATTATCAAGATTCATCATTTATTTTAGTCAATTAATTAAAAAAAAATTTTTTTATATATTTTCTTATATGCTTATCAAAAGATCTTAAGAAAAGAACGGAATTTATTGTTTTACTCTGATTTCCTAATAAAAATTCCTGTAAGCAACTAAGTTGTAAGCAACTGAAATATAAATCAATCAAGGTTAGCGTACAGACATTTTTTTTCAAAATAATTGTGTAACTGTAATGTATTCTAAAATAAAAAATTGTGTTGCTTAATGCTGCAGCCCTAATCGTCTTGTGGTAATCAAACATACCAAATTTTAGAAAATTATTAAGGTAAGTTTCTTAAACAAAAACAATTAATAAATAAAATTGTGAATTCCATAAAATTATCTTCGTTCGAAAATTCTTAATTTCTGATAAATGCTCCGATTCAACTTTGAATACATACTTAGAGATCAATACTTAGTTGCAGGTTTATACGAATGATTGTGACCAACGTTCGAAAAGATCCTGGAAAATTAATTTCTTTGAGTCAGTCAACAGTAAAAAAGTGGTTTGCAAGATTTCGTGATGACAATTTTAGTTTTGAGGATGATCCACATCCATTCCATGGTGCAGTAAAAAAAATTTCAAGACGAAGGGCTTAATTAAAGTTTTACTGGATGAAAAGCCGTGTCAAACTCAAAAAGAGCTTGCAGAACAATTAGGAGCTACTCACCAAGCAATATCACTTCGATTGCATGCAATGGGAAAGATACAGAACGAAGGAAAGTGGGTTCCTCATAAACTGAGCCGAGAAAACCAAAACCGAAGAGTTGATATCTGCATGAATTTGCTTTCTCGGTACAAAAGAAAGAATTTTTTGCACAAAATCATTACGGGTGATGAAAAGTGGATTTTGTACAGCAATCCTAAACAAAGAAAAGCATGGGTTGATCCAGGCCAGCCATCAACATTAGTTGCAAAAATGAATGGGTCTGGTGGGATTGGAAAAGAGTAATTTACTACGAGCTTCTGGAGCATGGTCTGGCTTCTGGATACAGCTGAACGTTACCAGACCCAATTGATCAAATTAGGTGATGCTCTGACATGACTATGACAACGCTCGTCCACAATCCATATACAGCAAAATCAATCCAGAAACTCATCTTTTCCTTAGGCTGGGAAGTTGTACAGGATGCGGCTTATTCTCCAAACTTGGCTCCCTCTGATTACCACTTATTCAGAACGATATGCCATCTTATTTGAAAGACCAGCGGTTCACGAAAGTTGAAGATGTGGGAAAATTGATCGATGACTATTTTGCTTTGAAACCACCAAGTTTCTATCGTGCGAAGGCATTCATCATCTACCCGATAAATGGCAAAACACCTTAGGTAGTAATGGCGAATATTTCGATTATTTTTGTAACAAGTATCTTTTCTATAAGTTGAATTTGACCAAAAAGTCGACAACAATGGATAGGAGGTTTGCAGTAATCTTCCGTGTCAAAAATCCCAAGAGTAATGAGAACGTTGTTTGTAAAGATCCGATCCTTGGTTCTCTCGAAACCCCAAAACGCCTATGGGAGATGTTTAAACGAGACTTGTGTGAAGATTTTATCCCAGAAGCCAGACGAGCTGGCAAGTCTGACGAAGAAGGAATCGAACGCGCGTATCAGATCATCGCATACAAGCTAAACACAGAAGCAACAGAAGGCAGAAATTTCCGCTTCTGGGTGGAACGATTCGGTATGGACAATATTGACGACTATGAGAACCAGCTAAACGAACAAATTTTCAACATCGATATTCAACTACTCTTGGCAGATGCATGTACGAGATGCTTAGCACAGGCAAGACTTTTATCTATAAGACACTACTATATCCTGCAAGGTCAAAATTATACCATCAAGTGTACGGCCTTCACAGGAATTGCGTTGATTTTGCTACCGCATGTACCATTGACATCTGACTCGATCTCAAACATAAAACCGAGATCAGTTAGAGCAGCCGAACTCGCCAGAGTGCACGTTTTTTTAATGGATGAAGCGCCTATGCTACCAAAATATGGACTGGACAACATGGATCAACTATTGCGCAAAATTGAAAATTCTAATTTGTCACTTGGAGGAAAGATTATGGCCATGGGAGGTGATTTTAGTCAATGTTTGCCCGTTCAGCCACGAGCCAATCAAAGTATGCTGCTGGGTCCATCAATTAAACGAAGTAACCTCTGGAGACACTTCACTTCATTTTCCCTGGTGGATAATATGCGTGTCGATGTCGAACAGATAGAATTCGCAAATTATTTGTTGCAATTGGGAGACGAGAAACTTCCGATTAACCAGTTTGAGAAAATAAATTTACGAGAGGATCTCCAATCTGAATAAAAACGAAGGTAAGATCAATGCCGAAATTATCGACCAACTGACTGGAGATTCCAAAGTATATAAAAGCTATGATTTAGTCTTAGATCAGCCAGAACGGGGCGCTCCAATTCACGTCTGAATTTCTTAACTCCATTGAAATTGCCATTACAAGCCTTTTTAAATTGGTAAGTTAATTTCTAGAACGAGTTTTATGCCAATCTGTGAAGAACTGAGGTAGTTTCAATTTTCAGAACCACATCCGAAATTCATACTGAATATATTTGGTACTCATATTGGAATTCCATTTACATTATACAAATTCAAGTTTCATCCCAATCAGTTGAGAAATGCAGACTCTCATTCAAATTAATAATTTTTCAAAACAACATCAGGACCTCATGTTAGAGTCTCATTTTCATCAAACACACCGTGTTTCATCTCAATCGGATAAGAAATGGCGTATAGTTCCATTCAAACTGGAAATATTTTAGAGCCACACCCGGAACTCATTTTGACTTCTTATTTTCATCATACAAACCGAGTCTTATCCAAATCGATTGAAAATTGACTCAGTTCCATTTAAATTGGCCATATTCCAGAACCACATTTGGAACTCATATTGGAATCTCATTTTCATCATACAAACCGATTTTCATCCCTATCGATTGAGAAATGACTAAGTTCCACTCAAACTGGCCATTTTCCAGATCCTCTTTTTCCAGAGGCTATTTTTCAGAAATCCCTTTGATAACAAAACTTACAAAACAAGAAAGAAATAAAAAACAACGCAACCATAATAATTGGAATTTTTAAGAAAAATGGAACCCAGGCCCACTGGAGGACCCCTTAATCGACCCCTTAAAGACCTTAAACTAACCTAACCTACTCACCTTAGAAGAGACGACGTTGCCTGGTGGAATCGAGGCCATTTTAAAATCTGTATGACATGTGGCACCGTCCTGCTATAACCAAATATTCTGGACATCAATACCTTCCAATTCGTAACCATATTCCAATTTCGAGGTTCATTTATAGTTTCCATTATTTTTCGTCGATTTTCTTCAACCCACATTAGACAATTTGTTGTTTGTTTACAAATTCACCCAGTTCAAATTTTACTTCGTATTTACGTTATCCGAATCTTGTATGCCTTCAAATAAAGATCTTTGTGCAAAATTCTGAATAAATTGGTTGGTGAAATGTGTAATTGCTGCATGAACGATGACGAATTGATGTTTTTGGACTTTAATTAATACTAACACTTACAGCAGCAATATTTTCTTCTTAACGATACCAAGTTTCCACAAATTTTACAACAATTTGTCGAATGGGCTCAATAATTGATAGTCAATTTTCTCTTCCATATTTTGTATACGAAATTTTATCATAAGCGATTGTTTTCAAGCCAGCTGCTCTTTACTCACGATTTCTTGAACGATGTATGTACATACTTCAATATTAATTTCACGTTGATCAAGTGTTTCAGCCGCTCGTGATTCACAGCTTTGCAAACAATTTGTTTCAAGACGAATTTCACGTTGATCGATTTTGCCGGTAACTTTATAGTCCAATAGATCTTTTTTTCGCCTACAAATAAAAAGTAAACGCACAAATTGACAAATTTTGATGGATTGATTGGAGCCGTGATTTTAGACAAAATATTTGAGGCTGCTCGGTTTAAAGAAATGTTCACTATACCATATTTTAGTCGTTCTGCGACCACTGATGCTAATTTTTGGTCGTTGTTACAATTTTACATATACGTAGTGCTTTCTCTATATTTCCAATCGTTAATTGTTCTAATATCCGTTAGTAATCGGGAGTAACAGCATTCGGGTGTGAACAATTGAGTATTTACATAAAACATGTCCACTTCGAAACGTTTCACTGCGAACCTTGTTTCAATATGACATTAAGAAAAACAACAGAAATTTTTAAAACTAAGCCGGTTTTACACGTACAATATTTTAAAGCGAAGATAATTTCTTGTAGAAGATGTAAACTAATACGTCAAAAATCGTATTAACATTGAATAAAAAAAACTTGTTCTGACGTGTTTAGTGTTTTTTATCGTTTTGTTTCCAAAATTAAATTTCCTTTTAGCAGTCGTATGTATGCCGAAGGAAAGCCCAGACTTAAATTTTCCCATCCTTTCAAGTTTTGGAAAATGGAAAATTTAATTTTGCGATAAAAACAATAAAAGTGTTGAAAAATATGTTTTAACTATAAATTCATTAAAAATGAATAATCGCCCACATTTTAAGGTGAACACATAATTGCCCAAAAATTTTGGGTGATTTTGACTTTCTTGTTTACCCGATCCGTATTTTTTGGGCAATTTTTTTAATTTTGTTCGATTTGGTTGTTTGGCGATTATTCGTCGCACCATTTGTGATGGTAAGTTTAAATTTCTGTATTATAAAAAATTTCGCCGATGAGATGCGCTATTTTTAGCCAGTCACTCTAAATACTTACATATACATGGTTATGTATGTATAGTATATAAAAGTCAACCAAGAGTTGATGTCAATAGGTGAATTGGTGGATGATAAGACTTTATAAATATTTAGGTTAATTTGATTAAATTGTATCAAATTCTGGAAAATTGGCGCACATTTTGACACGATGATTCGCAGCCTCCCTCATTTTGTAATATATAAATGCGCAGTCACAGTAAGTACACATATCTACATCTAAATTTGCCTTAAATGGAGATAGAACTTCACTAGACCCCATATTTGGCAGATTTACCTTTTTTAAATGTAGATTCGTTTGTATGTCTTCTGGAATTTTATCTCATGCATGTCAAGAAACCCGTGTACACAAAAAAAACAGAGATGGAATTTTTAAAGTAAATACTAAATATTTAATCGTAAATGACTAAAGAGTGCGTCTGTGTGTATAAGACATTTGTTAATTTACGATACAATGCGTTCCTCTCCTATAATATTGTTCGCAAATTGTAAATCATGGCAAACAATAAAAAATTGTTAGATGATAAGAAATTATTTGTTTTATGGTGATCGAAATAAATCGTCTCCGTTCAGTCTTGTTTAATTTTTATTTTATTTACTGATTGATTCTGTTTGTTGATTAAAACTGTACTCGGAGAAAAATGTTTGCGATGAAATTTATTCGAACGACTTAGAGTTTTAAACATGCAAAGTTGTGACATATCTGATATGTAATCAGTGGAAGAAATTCCAGTAGATGAGTTGTTTGTTAGTTTGATTAAAATTTTATCTCATAAAAGTTTGTTTTGATCACAAAAATATTTGAAATATTTTTGATATCTTATCTATGTAAACGAGAGAAGTTTTATTTGTACGCTCATATAATACAAACGCCGACGTCTTTCTTAAGTTTTGTAAAAATTCCAAACTGTAAAAGAGCCTATAAGATATATGACAAAATATCTTTGCTGAATTCGAATTTCAAGTTAATAAAAATTTTTATCGAAATACAATGATTTAATCCAGATGATTGTTGTATATCAGACATAAAATAAGAGAGTTTACTGAGTTGATATATCGGTGAGCATATTGTTATGCAGAAAAAATAAAAATTCAGAGCAATCAGAGCGAGTAGCAAAGAAAGAGTTGAAAGTTCAGATAAATACATTCAATCAAACATGTCTTCTTTGTTTAGCCCACGACTCGTGCATAATTTGCAATATCAATTTCACGGTTAATATTTTCTGCTATAGATAAAAACTGGCATTTGGTCGGGCAATCCACTCTCTGATGAGACTGGCTTTACGGATTCTGGGGGAGGGTCGATCCTTGCATACACAAAATAACAAGAATATGGAAATAATAAGCAGCCCGTTCCAAAGGCGAGAAAGGGTTACTAGATCTCCTGAGAAAACTTTTAATTTTTCATTTGAGAATCTTAACATGGAGCAATTCGTGTTTAGGTTAAATCGTTAAATGTTCCGAACACCACCTAACTGGAGAATGCGACAATCTGCAAGTTCATTTAAAGTGTGTACATTGTGGACAAGGTCATCCTGCTAATTATCGAGGATGTATTGTTGCAAAGAAAATAAGAAAATTAAAATCCAAAGGATGAATAAAACTGAAATGTTTGGTCAGGCAAAACGATGGGAGAGGTAGACAAAACAAGGCAATGGGCAACCATTGGGCCGCCAACTAAGAACTGAAGGTGTTACATTTACTGAATCAACGAGAGGTGTAGTCAATAAACCCCAGCAAAAATCGATAGATGTAGGCATCAGTCAAACATTATAAGATATTCTCATGAAATTAACAATATTTGATGAGAGGCTACAAAAATTGGAAGATAGAGCATTGGAAGCTAAACCCAAATCCACACAGAAACGAACAACACAATGTAAATCATGTCATGGAATGCTTATGGTTTACTCCGGCATCAGCAAGAACTACAAGCAATCCTATATAACATTTAAAGGCTATTGCGTATATTACACTATTCATCCAGATAATTCAGCCAGAGGAGGAAGTACAGTCATCATAAAAACAAACATCCAACATTTTGAAGAAGCAAAGTATGAAAAAGAAGAAATTTAGGCCACAGTGGTTTATATAAAAACCAACAACTTTCCTATTGTTGTGGCAGGATTGTACTGTCCACCAAGACATTCTATTAAAAACAAACAATACTCAGAGTTCTTCAAGCGTCTGGGAAAAAAGTTCATAATAGTTGGTGACTTCAATGCTCACTGAAAAAAAAATACTCACTGGGATTCTAGATTAACTACAACTAAAGGAAAATAATTACTGATTGCCATTAAAAGAAAATGGATGTGAATCCATTTTAACAGGAAAACAAACATATGGGCCAACTAACCCAGGAAAAATACCTGACCTGATCGATTTTTTTATAACTTAAAATATTTCTAATAGTCCTAACTCTAAGCGAGTATATCATCCAAAAAGAGAATAATCTTGTATTAATCAACAAATACATATATACAAACTGAGAAAGTTTCAAAGTACACCTTGAACAAAGAATACTTTTGAAAGTTCCTTTAAAAACTATGGATCAACTATAGACATAGAAGTAGAAAAAATTATAACGGATATTCAACAATCAGCATGGGAAAGTACTCCAGAAATCAAATCAAGGCTAAAAGGAAAAAACTATCCAATAGAAATTAGAAATCTCCTTAGGGATAAACGCAAATCCGCAAAGAGACTAAACAATCTGACTCAAAAATTAACAAGAGAAATTCAGAAATTAAAAAAAAAAGTCAGTTAATTTCTACTTAAGTAATTTGACAAATGACAGTAATATACGGATTATTCGCTCTGGGAAGCAACTAAAACTCTGAGAAGGCCAATAATGCCGATTCATTCTATCAGGAAAATGGATGGAATATGGGCAAGGAAAAACAAAGAAAAAGCTGAAGGATTTGCTAATCATCTTGAAAATATATTTCAACCTCATGAATGTCAATTATGAGAAACATTGGATGAAAACATAATACAAGTTCTCGAAGATGTCACACCTACATCGCCTACTAAAGTAGCAAACGAAATTAAAAACAATTTAAATTTAACGAAAGCACCTGATTACCGGAGAACTAGTAAAGCAGCTACCGATAATACCTACGGTGAAGTTAACTAATATTATAAATGCTATGGAAACCAGGAAAACCTTCGCTGGAAAGCTCATGTAAAAAAGAAAAGAGGCGAGTTGGGATTGAAATACAATAAAATCTATTGGTTACTATAGAAACTCCCATCTATCAATCTCTAATAGCTTCTGCTTTATAAACAAATATTGAAGCCTGTTTGGGCTTATGGTATATACAGCTGTGGGGATGTATAAAGCAGAGCAACATGAATATTATCCAACGATTCCAAAACAAAGTGGATGGTTTGTTAGAAATAGCAACATCCACAAAGATCTGGGTATAGAACCCATCAAAACCGAAATTATGAAATTAGCTAGAAGTCATGAACAACGGCTACTTCACCATGTTAACATAGGCCATCCAGCTAATAAATTTACAAATAAAATAAATAAATTTTCGTTCACCTAATTTATTGAAATGAGGATCACTACAATTGCTAGAAAAAAAAATCAAAAAATTTTAAAATTCAGAATAGTTGAAAAGTAAAAATCCAGAAAAATAAAATCCCGAAAATAATTATAAATTACCGGAAAGGCAATCCAGAAGAAAATCCACAAAAAATATTTTGTTTAAAATAAATGAAAAAAAAAATCAATTTTATTGTAATTTTTGGACTTCTGACATCATCTTGAAACATTTGTGGTACATCTATCAGCGGAAGCGACACGAGCGATACAATTCCTTTGATCTGTATCTGCAAGGTTGACGAAGCATTTACGAATCATTAAGTCCGCAATTCGCTCCAATACATTCGTCGATGTCATACTAACCCAACGAATTAAGTCAACCACAAAATAACTTGAAACATTTGTGGAAGAACTAACAGTAGCATCGATATTAGCGATACTATTCCTTTGATCTGAGTCTGAAAGGTTGACGAAGCAATTTCAATTATCGTAAATATTAAGAATTTCACGGAAAAAGTAAAATTCTATAGACATTTGATAGTTGCATTCCTCGATTTTAGTTTTTCTGAATTTTTTGGTTTCTGGATTTTTTTTTCTGGACTTTTTTTGCGAGATTTCCAGTTTCTGTATTATTTTTTCTAGATAAGGTAGCCAACAAATATTTTGATAAAAATATAAATTTTTTTGCATAAAAATATAAATTTTGAAAATTTTCATTCATAAAAAAATGAAAAATTAAAATCAATTTCGATACAAACCGCCTTTCGACATTCGGCTTTTCGACATAATCGCCCTTTCGACATTCGGCCTTTCGACACATTCGGCCTTTCGACATTCGGCCTTTCGGCGTTCTGGCTTTCGACATTCGGCCTTTCGACATTCGGCCTTTTGAACCTATTCCCAAAATTCGACCTGAAATATACGTCTCGCATAGGTATTACTTCATTTTATTAATTTAACGGAATACAACTCCAGATTTTGCGAGGTGGACATCGATCCCACTATACTTTTCTATAGACTTTCATCTAAAAGTTTGTGAATACTGGAAATTGACAGGGCTTACAGAAAAATATAGTGGGATCGATCTGCACCTCCGAAAATCTGGAGTTGTATTCCTTTAAATTATTAAAATGAAGTAATACCTATATGTGAGTCGTATATTTCGGGTCGAATTTTGGCCATTCCAGAACAATGACAAAAATCTGGAAAACGTTGTGAGTACTGGCAATTGATGAGACTAACCGAAAACTATGGTGGGATTTATCTCCACCTCAATCTGGATTCGTGGACCTCATAAAATTTGGATCGTTGGAAACGATAATTTTAGATTATAAATTAAAATTTAATTTACACCTAGATTATTTTTTTATTTTCGTTTTTATAAAATTAAATTTGTTTACTAAATATAAAACATTGTGGAATGGGTTTATTTTGAATTTAAATATTTATTATCATAAAATTTCATTTCGCCTAAATGTTTGCGTGCTCTTAATTTTTATTTAAATACACACCACTGCATTCAATTTTTTTTTCATTTAGGAATGATTTAAGAAATTTGGTCAAGATGGATTTTGTCAAAATGGGTCGTGATCCATATTTTAAGAACTTCATAATTTACATAGCAGGGCGTCTACTATAGGCTGGACCATCTAACTCTGTTGGGGGTTGTTGTTTCCAGCTCTCCCCATGATTTACAAAGTTGTTTCGCTTCGGCTAGCATCGTTCTTTTCCAGGTTACAGCTGATCTTCCCACTTTTCGTTTCCCTTGCGGATTACATTCTAATGACATCCATGTTATGTCATTTGGACTTTTCCTCAGTGTATGCGCGATCCACATCCATTTGCGATTTCTCTCTAAAAATCAAAATTTTACAAAAAAAAACAACAAATTTCTTTTATTTCATTTAAAATATTAGACATTTTTATAATCATTGCCAATATACATATGTACAAACGATACAAAGTCGCAGTTACGATTAGGATATACACACTTTTTAAAATTATCTAATTATGTATATAAATTCTGAAAATTTTAAATTCTTTAAGCGCAATAAATGTTATGTCAATAAATTCAGTCAATTCTACAAATTCTTTGAAGTTTAAAAATACAAAAAGTTTCTTAAATTCTATAAATCCTATAAATTCTCCTCTTCTTCAAACGTTTTAATATGTCTTAAACTCTTTAAATTTTTAAATTTTCTGAATTTTATAAATTCTTTAACATCTACAAATTCTATGAAGTTTATAAATTTTATCAATAATACAATACAAATTCTTTAAATTTTGTAGATTCTTTGTGTTTTATTAATTGTTTCAAATGTATCTGTTTTATAAATTCTACAAAACTGAAATTTTCTTGTTTTATAAATAACAAAAAATTGAAAATTCCTATAAACTTTAACAATTCTGTAAATTCAATAATTTCTATATATTTTATAAGTTCCATAAATTCTATGAATACAGAATAATTCGATAAATCCTATGCATAAAGTTTTAAGATTCAGAAAGTTCTTTACATTCTGCAAATTTTGAAAATTCTGTAAATTCGATAAATTCTATAAATTTTTTAAATATAGCAGCGATTCGATGGGTTCCATATATTGTTCAGGTCTGTCAGATATAAATTCTACAAACTCAAATTTGACTTATTTACATTCTACATGTTTCTAAAAAAATTTTAATTTTAATAAATTTTATAAATTCAAAAAATTCTGTCAATTCTATAAATTCAGTAAATTCTGTAAATCCTATAAATTCTGTAATAAAGTTTAAGAATCCAATAAGTTTCTTAAATTCTATAAATTCTGTAAATTCTATATGTACTGCAAATATATTAATATGTCTCTATACTCTATAAATTTTTAAATTTTATGAATTTTATAAATTCTATAAAATCTTCATACTCTATAAAAATCAATAATATAAATTTTGTAGATTATTTGTGTTCTATTAGTTGTTTCAAGTGTGTATGTTTTATAAATTCTACAAACTCGAATTTTATTTGTTTTATAAATACAAACATTTTTCAATCAATAAAGAGCAATCAATTTTACGTCCAAGTATGTATTTTCCATGACCTCCGAAGATCATCTGAAGCAATTTATATTGCGAGGTAAAAGTATGGAAACCCCTAGAAATCTCGCGGAGTATGTCACAAAAAAAATAAGCAAGGTTTGGTCTTAGGTAATTTTCAACAAGGAATTTAACGGTGAGCTTGGTTGTGACCTTGACATTCATCTTCAAGGTCATATTGAGGTCAAAGTCAGTTTTTATAGGGAAACTCCTATTATTGACATAGAATTCGAAAAGAGCGATCAATTGTACGTCCGAATATGTATTTTCAATGACCTCCCAAGGTCACTTGAACGAATATAATGCTTATGATTTGCTACGAATATTAAAAAAATATAAATTAAAAAAATTAATTCTTAATTTTTAAAATTTTTATTTTTTTTATAATTTTCATAGCAAATCATAAGCTTTACAATTAAAATATATTCCTTCAGGTGACCTTGGGAGGTCACTGAAAATACTTATTCTAACGTACAATTGATCGCTCTTTTCGAATCCGATGTCAAAAATAGGAGTTTCCCTATACAAAAATCTATAAAAAAATTACCTTGACCTCAAAATAACCTTGAAGATGATAGTCAAAGTCACAACCAAGCTCACCAATAAATTCCTTGTTGAAAATTACCTAAGAATAACCTTTGTTCGATTTTTTTTTGACATACTCCGCGAGATTTCTAGGGGTTTTCATACTTTCACCTCGCAATGTAAATTTCTTCAGATGATCTTGGGAAGTCATGGATAATACATACTCGGACATAAAATTGATCGCTATTTTCGATTCTGTCATCAAAAATAGGGGTTCTAATTAAAAAAAATGACTTTGACCTCCAAATGACCTTGAAAATGAAAGTCAAGGTCATAACCAAGCTCACTATTAAATTCCTTGTTGAAAATGACCTAAGAATAAACCTTGCTCATTTTTTTTTGGACTGAACTCCTCGAGATTTTTAGGGGTTTCCATACTTCGCCCTCACCCTGTATATCTTCTTCAATGCCGCCTGTTTTTTGCCTCAGTATAACCAAGGTACACTAATTTTTCAATCTTTTCGATTGGCGTATTAGCAATTTGTATTGGTGTGTTAGCAGGCTTATTTCATCTGCGTAATTTAGATCATTGAGGTGCCCCATTGGATACCATTTGGTGTTGCATCGTCAAGTTTGTGCATTATGTTGTCCAGTACTATTAGGAACAGTAGTGGAGATAGTATGCATCATTGTCTTACTCCTCGTGAATTGAAGTATTTATCACTTTATTTTCCTCGATGTTCCAGCATCCCGATACATTTCTTGGATTAGTTCAATTATCTTCTTCGATATGCCTATTTTGCAAAGTGCTTTCCATATTGCGCCTCTCTTAATGAAATCGAATAGTCGTTCAAAGTCCATGAAGAGTAGATATAGTGGTGAGTTCCATTAATTTGATTGCCCTATGATGATACGAATTGTGTTGATATGATCTGTACAGATCGATAAGAGGTAGAGGGTAAGCGTCTTTTACGGTTACTTTATTCAATTCACGGGCATACAACACAGACGAGTTTTACCATTAGCCTTAGTCACCAAAGTAATAGGTGAACACCAAGAACTCTGGCTTTCTTCGATAACGCCCAAAGATAACATACGGTCCAATTCCTCGTACATTCGTTTTTGGACAACAGGTGACACAGGGTAGAATTTCTGTTTGACGGGCTTTGCCGCACCGATTTGTCCACTAGATGTACTTACGCTGCACGGAAAACTGTGAAAGCCAATGTATGAATTGCTCAAATATTTATGAGAGCCAGCTCTTAACACGCTGATCGTAGCACCACCATTCAACAGACCATTGTACTCGACACCGTTAATGGTCACCTGTGCATGCCGCTTGTCTATCGAGTCAGTACTAATTATCGAGGATACTATTTCAGATCTCTGCTTCCGTTTGGCTTTAAAATACAGATGATTTCTTAAACTGCATTTGGCACTATAGTATCGTTTACAATTTGAGATGTTGCTAGTCGTAGAAATACTTTCGGAAGCAGATGAGGATGTTTCGTCAGAGAAAGAAGAGTCCGAAGACTCAGAAGAAGTATTTCGGTCTGGCTGTTTCTCAAAGTTTGATCAGAACTCTCCACGATGGTTCTGTATTAGCAGCAGCATCTTGCCGGTTGTTGCTGGGGTGAACAAATGTTTGGGTGCTGTAGTTCCTAGTTCTCCATGGTCCCCTCTGATCGTTTCCCTTACATTTAGTGCATTTTGGGGTGACTGTACCTTTCATACTACATCAATAGTAAAACCATCGCATTGTCATTACTCGGTGAAGACATGACATATATCATCACAATTGTAACAATTGATGTTGCCCGTGCGATTAGAACTTGGCTTGATGTATGGCTTCAACCGTGAGGAACTAAGAAATGTGGAACAACAGTATTTGTGTGGTTCGTAACCAGTAGTTTAAGGATTGTAATTAGGAGATGGTATGGACTGAACCTGGGGAACTGAAAAGTTAGGAACCATATTTGTATATGAGTCATTGGGCATTTGATTGTGATAATTAGAGCTATAACTCAACTCATTGATCATTCGCCTATGCGGATACCCGCCTTTCTCTGTGACATGGGTGGATCGCTTAAGATACACAATTCTACCAAGGTCGATCTTTAACTCTGCCCATGTACTTTCCCAGCTTTTGCAACCAGCAATTAGGTCTCCCACGTTAAAGAATTTTCGATCAGTTAATTGATACCGAAGGCCTGGTCTTATGCTCTTCATTAATATTTTAATAATGTTCTCTACTTAATTGTATGGCCAAGCTCGAAATCTGTCGGTAAAACTCGAGAAAAGTTTCATTCGGATATTGCTTGTGACCTTTAATTTTCTTCTTGATGTCTGAGTCAGGTATCCGGTGCTTAAATCGCTCCATCATGCAATGCCCTCCATGTCCAATACCAATGTGATGCCATAGCTTTTAGAACAAAACTAATCTCAGTAAGTAGCCTGTCGTATGACAAATTCATGGATGAAGCAATTGTTTCTACTTGAAATAGAAACAAGGTTATTGGAATATCGATTGGAGAACCGTTGAAGGATAACCCACTTCTGGACAAACCATGATTATCGGATACATCTCTGATTCCGGATATTAGGCCTGGATGATCTACTACTGGATTAGGCATCGCTGAAGTAGGAGAAACTGTAGTGTAATTCCCGTAAGGAGCAACCCCCATTATATTAGCTATTGACACAATCGGTGGATTTTGTAGCCTTACATTCGGATTAATTAATGGATTCGGCATAAATAACTGGTACGCTATTTTATTAGATGGTAACCCTAGCATCAATAGAGGATTTCCATCCGCTATTAAGTGCGAGGAAATCGGTGGTATTGTACAGTGTGTTGATATGGCCTGCCTGGCCTAAAGCCGGCTTGTTCAACTTTTAGGTGTTGATTAATTGATGGAGATATATGTTCAAGGATGATCATCGCTAAAATCGTTATTATGCTATTGAGGAGGGATATGCCTCGCCAGTTCCTGCATTCTCTTTGGTCGCCTTTCTTTGGGATTGTTATGGTCAAATCTTCTTTCCATTTCTGTGGATCCCTGTATTAGTGGTGTTAGAGTTTTTGCTGCTATATATGCGTTGTTTTGAATCTTTCAACTAGTAAATTATCTGCGCCACCGGCCTTATTGTTCTTTAGTTCTGCATGGCAAATCTAACTTCTCGCTCCGGTGGTGGGTGAGTGTTGATGGTTTCGTTATAGCCGTCATCCAGAAGCTCGTAATTTTGTTCATTATCTATGCAGTTGTCCTCAAAGTGTTCTTTCCATCTATTTAGTTGTTGCTGAAGTGTGGTTAAGGCCTGTCCAAATATGTAGATCCTTTGTGTGTAGAATATTTGTGTATTTACCGGTGACCTCCTTTACACATTGATATAATGTGCACATGTTTCTGACTGTAGCTGCTTCCTCTGCAGCTTTGAGAATGTCTTCTGTGTATTTTCTGCGATCCCTTCTTGCCATCTTCTCTACTTGTTGAGCTTCGTTCTCATATTTTCTTCGGATTTCCGTCGTATCATAGTTACATAATTTCAGCTTAAGTTCGTAATACTCTAAGTAAATTTACAGCCAATTACTGCTCTCGGGCGTTTTACTTTAAAGATATTCCCATATAGAAAATATGCGTGCCACTGTCTGACATATTCCCATATTACTGGACCAGAATATGTTAAACCATATTCACAGAGAACTTTTCGAACTATTTTCTGAATTGAAGACCGGAATTGTGGAAGGCCATCAAATCATAAAAATAATTATGATGTTCGCCGAAGAGTATATGTCGACTGTAACTAGGACAAAATGTCTTGGAAAATTTTAAGTCATACTATACATTACAAATTACAAACAGAAAATCTTGAAATATTTTGTACCAATCTAATATTCTGAATAAAATACAAGTACAAAAATAAAAATCTTAAAGACAAAAAAACAAGAAAACAAAAATCATTTTTAAATAAACAATTTTTTTTCCTTATAACATTTACAGTAGTTTTAATTTTGATGTTGAACGATCAACAACAAATTTAAGATCGCGGAATTAAGAAAAACAAAATTTTTTTTTAGTTTAATTTTAAAAATCTTATCTTCTTTCTATAACGTGTGAGAAAAGCAAAATAATTTAATAAAATTAAAAGTGAAAAAAAAAAGAAAATTTTTTTTTTGAATTTTTAAAATTTTTTCTGTGAAAATGATTGAATTTTTGTGTGAAAATTTGTAGAAAAAAAAAAGAAAAGAAAATTTTAAGTAAGAAAAATATTTATTGTGTGTGGTCTCAAATATTTTATCTAAAATAAGATACATATTACAAGTTTGTGCACGGGCGACGATTTAAGATGACAATGGAAAAACAATCATTTATTGCATTACCGTTACCGTCACCTTCTTCATCGGGCGGTGGCGGCTCCTTGAAACGGCGAAAAAATCTTAAATTTTTATTGTTTTCAATATTTATGGTGATCTTTTGTGTTGTGATTTCATTTGTTTTGGTAAGATGAATTTCAGAATTTTTATTTTTAGTTTATTTATTTATTTTAGTTTACAGTTTTGAAAAAAAAAGAAAAACATTTGTATTGAAGATAATGTTTTCTTTGTACAGTAGTGTATTGATAAGTGTGCTTGATAAATTTCTTAATCTAAGCAATATTCCTTTTGCCTTATCTATATTGACTAAATTTTTAATATTGCGTCTTAATAATATACAAAAATAAAATTACGAAAACTGGTGATTTAAGCTACAATCTGTTGGACATCAATTTCGAGATGTCAAAATTTTGGAACTCAAAATTAAAAAAAAAACAACTTACACATATACATTTATGTTTTGCCTTAAGCATGATTTATTAATCTTGATTATTTTAAATTGCTATCGCAAATTATTGGCTAACGCTTGAATATCAAGATCCTAATTGTATAATTAATTCCTAATTTAAACCTTGTGAAATTCTAATCTGGGCCAAATTTTTCCTAAATGTTAACACCAGAAAACCAATGTTAACAAAATCTTATTGAGTTTGGACTAGTATTTGAAACAAGTTTGAACAACAATTAATTAAGCAAATTTTAAAATTGGAAATACTGCAAATTAAAATCCAAGTGTCATTTGACAATACAATGGTTCAAATTTAATTTTGAAAACATTTCAATATATGTACCTAATTGGGTTCAGTTGGAACTTTCGTTTGAGACAAAATCAGATTTTTTTTTTTTATAAATTTATTTAAATTTAAATTGAAGTTCAAACTTGACGCAACAATGTTTTTAAGAAATAATTTTGAACTATTTTTGAATGTCTTGTAATTTTTAAGGTAAACAAATTAAAATTTCAATAAATCCAACCCATTTTCAATTCAAATTAGTTGAAATAATTTATAATTCGAAATGTATATTCTTTGGTTTCAAATTTCATAAATTTAAATCATAATTTAACTCAAATGGTTGGGGTATGTTTAAACATAATAAAAAATTTAAATGAGTTTAAACCAGTTGGTTCATTGAAATTGTCTTGAATTTGAATACAGTATTGTATATTGAAAACGTTTCAAACTAAAATATTGATAATAATAATTATGTATTTAAAATTCAATTCAAATTTCGTTAAGAAATAGTTAAAATTTAGGTGGACATTTTGTTGAGTTTGAACTAGAATTTGAACAAAAAATTGAACAATATTTTAGCAAAAATTTGATTTTCAAGTTTACATTACCAATATACCAAATTAAGGCTGAGTTTTAATTAGGGTTGGTTTTAAATTAAGATATTGAAAAAATTTTAAATTTAATCAAACTCACATTTTTAAGTGGGTTTGTATCTAACGTGAAATACTTTCATAAATTTGAAGTATTATTTGAAGTGAGTTTGAACTATATACGTTTAATACTAATATTGCAACCGGTTCAATTTTCACTATGATATACAGATTTACTATTTAGTCGAGGCAATGAAGCACAAAAGTTCGTAATTTTTTCCATAAAGACGGATCGGAATGCGGTTTTTTGCATTCGCTTCCAAAAATAATTTGTAAAAAATGTACCTACTTTGTACCTATGACAAATCGGAAATTGCATTGCTGCAGCCAAAAATGCATTCAAAAAATGCATTTTTTGAGACGCCTTTTGGAAGATTTCAAAACTTTGTAAATAAGAGTCAGAACTGGCCCAAATCGGGTACTCGGGGGTTTTCGAGCCACACCTGGAGCTCAGGAACGCCGATGAACGTCATCTCCGTGGGACTCTCCCACAAATCACGCGGGGAAGGAGAGAAACTCGGCGCTCGGAGGTTTTTGGGTCGCTGAATTCAAATATGCCATCGTCGAACACCCCCCGGACACCTGGTGCGCCTCAACCTGGACGTGGACGTCATCTCCGAGAATTTTCCTGACAAGATTGACAAAAACAACCCGAAAATCATTGTGGGGCATTTTTTGGGGCGCTTAATCCAAATTTCACGTCGAAAACGACCCCCCGAACACCTGGTGCACCGGAATCTGGACGCGGACCTCATCTCCTTGGGTTCTCCTCGCACAATCGAAAAAGATGAACCGAAAATCGATATGGGGGGTTTTTGAGGCGCTGAATCTGAATTCCACATCGACAACGACCCCCCGAACACCTGGTGCACCGGACCCTGGCCCCGAACGTCTTCTTACAAAAGCTTTTTCTCAATGAGTATAGAAATACGCAACATTGCCCCGCAAAATATTGTGCCCACTCTAGGTCGCTTTCGGGGTGACTTTACATCGGAAGTTTGGTTCTAGAGATTTAGTGGAGATGTGCAACGCAATGGGATTCAGTTGCTCTTATGCCGAAGTGCGTAATTATGAGATGTCAGCTACTATGCAGGGAGAAATTAATGTCAAAGAAAATGCTTTCGTTCAATTTGTCACGATAACGCGGATTGGAACGTAGAGACTTTGGATGGAAAAGGGACATTTCATAGCTTAGGAGGCTATGAAATTATCACACCTGCATCCTATTTATTTCCTAAAAAACCTCTGACCCGCCTTAAACGTGTAACTGAACAAGAAATCACTGCAGAAAGTAAAATCTCACTTATAGTTTACCCATACCTCGCAATCGATGACATGACATTTTTCAATTTTCCACAACCGAATGCACCCTTGAGTTTGAAACTTACAGACTCTTCAAAAATTAATTGCTTTTGGATGTTTCACAGGTATGTTAGGCCCAGTTTCGAGAAAGGTTGGAATGGATACATAGAAGACTTGACCAAAAATCGCCAGTACGATTTGTCAGTGATAAATTTTCTGCCTTTCATACATGCTTATCCAAGTGAATACAATACACTATACACAGCGATAAATCAATCAGTCTCTGAAGCCCGGCGGTTGAAAATGACGAGTTGTATCATAACATTCGATCAACCTTTGTATTTAAAGGCTCGGGACATAATAGGCGCAACAAACTTGGCAGATGATATAGCTGTTGTCGTCGACTAGGTGCGTTCCACACACTGTTGTCCTTTCTTGGAAGCATTGGCTTCATTATGAAGGACAGTGAGCTGGCCGAAGTTTTATTTTCTGTATACGGCGAGAATACGGTTAAACAAATTTTTAGCGGGCGCCAATATGCTCGCGCCGTCCGGGCACATACCTTAGTACTATTGGCCTTATCAAAAATAATATTTAAAAGGGCAGAAAATAGATGTGATGAAATCCAAAAATGCGTCCAATTTTTAACCGAGTATTCCTTTATGTCGCCTGAAGACATTGAAGAGCTCCAAAACGATGATAATTACAGAACAATTACAGCAGAGTTTGAAAAAGAACTTGAAAGAATAGAAGGAGTCAATCCGACATGCAAACTATGGATTCAATATTGTCGAATGGTATTCATAGTTAAAGATTTCATTCACGCGGAAAAAAGTGGAGATTGGCAACTACATTTAGATACAATTGAACGCATGTTACCTTTTTTCCATGCAACTGAGCATTTTCCATATGCAAAATCTGCTCATGTTTATTTAGAAGCATTGAAAGCTGTCGAGTAGTCATAGTTGCCGAAGATATAGACGTTGCCGTAATATTGACCGCACTCTGCCCGGCAAATAATGAAATATTTCTACAGAAACCGCCAAGGCTCAATAAACCCGAAGAAGTCTACTCTTCACTTAGCTTATCCCATATGCCAGTAGTTGCGAATAATATTTTGTTGCTCCATGCAATAACGGGATGCGATACCGTTTCAGCAACGTACTACCAGGGAAAAACTAAATTTTTCAAGACCTTCCAGAAATTCACAGGCCTTAAAGCTCATGCAAAGAAATCAAGCGAAGAAATTTTTGAGAACGGGGCGCAGCTAATCCTGATAATGTACGGTGCTCCACTGTTATTCAGGAAGTCGAATGTTCCTGATGAATACAAGCTAAAATGGGACCAGTTACTACAGGTGTACAGGTACAGAATGTATATAAAAACTGCTCTAAAGGGAAGCGTAAATTTAAGCGTTCAAGCGTTTGTCCTGTAATTGCAGGAAGCACGGCCTCCCTTGCAATGTTGCCTGTAAAATTTGTGAAGGCTCAACTTGCAACAATACTGACAGATATTCAGTTGTAAACGTTATTACAACAGAGATAGAGGCCTTAGATGAGGAAGATGATCTACTTATGAATACGTCAGTTGATGACGAAGAAAATGAACAGACTAGCGATGTGTCACTTGATGAAGAATTTGATATTGAGTTACGTATTTAAAAATTAAAGGTATTAATTAATGAGGGAAGGTAAAGTTACAGTTGGATTGTATTTGATTTGAGTTCAATAAAAAGTTTTTTAAACGCCAATTACATAAATATTGACTTTCTATTCATTCTATTTCTTTCCTCCTCACATAATTTAACTAGAATCAACAATTCCACACAGCTGTTGCAGTATTGATGTCGGTCTCTAAGACATCAGGTTTGGTTGACATTCATGGGAATGACATCGATGTCAAGATAAAAGTTCAGGTGCACCAGGTGTTCGGGGGACGTGGAATTCGGATTCAGCACCCAAAAAACCCCCCATATCGATTTTCGGTTCGTCTTTTTCGATTGTGCGAGGAGAACCAGGTGTACAGGGGGTCATTTTCGACGTGAAATTTGGATTAAGCGCCCCAAAAAACGCCCCCACAATGATTTTCGGGTTGTCTTTGTCAATCTTGCCAGGAAAATTCTCGGAGATGACGTCCACGTCCAGGTTCGGGCACACCAGGTGTCCGGGAGGTGTTCGACGATGGCATATTTAAATTCAGCGACCCAAAAAACCCCCGAGCGCCGAGTTTCTCTCCTTCCCCGCGTGATTTGTGGGAGAGTCCCACGGAGATGACGTTCATCGGCGTTCCTGAGCTCCAGGTGTTCGGGGGTTCAATTTGAACATCATAATCGTGATCAGCGACCTCGAAAACCCCCGAGTACCCGATTTGCGCCACTTCTAACTCTTATTTACAAAGTTTTGAAATCTTCCAAAAGGCATCTCAAAAAATGGATTTTTTGAATGCATTTTTGGCTGCAGCAATGCAATTTCCGATTTGTTATAGGTACAAAGTATGGTCTTTATGGAAAAAATTACGAACTTTTTGCGTTTTTAGTGCTTCATTGCCTCGACTAATTATCTTTACAGAAATTTGAATAAAATTTTGGTTGAGTTTGAAGGAGCATCTTAATTTGATTACAATTATTTTGTTCGAAATTGAATACATTATATATATTTTCCTAACGGCTGGATCTTAATATTTCTTCTAGTCTTCGGGTTTTGCAGCCAATGAAACTATTTCTTAATATTTACGACGATGCTTCGATAAATTTATTATCTTCTTCAGGTCTATACATGGTTTTAACAATACATCAATTTAATTAAAATATATGTATAGGAATTACATGCCATACACTAACTTACCGTTAAATATGCCTATGAATTTGAAGGGTATTTCCTTTCATGTCCCGAACTTGTAAACACAAAATAAAATTTGGAACTACATATTGGACGACAACAATCAAAATATTTTTACTAAACAGTATTTTTGAACTTTTAATTTCAAGTATTTACAAACGATTTATATTTTGGGAATTTAGATATAAAATCAATGATGCCAGAATAAATTTGATTAAGATAGACCGTGTCACTCTTTTTGTTGATAAGAATTTCATGATTACCAATAATGTGAGCCATTTCCAAAATAAACGATTTTTATAATGTTGTTTACTGTTCAAAATTTTTACCTGATCAAAATTAAATGTGTGCGCAATATCAGATGAATGCTGGCATAATGTGGTAGCTTGAGAATTTCTGATAGGTGGTTTGACGTCCGATTTATGTTGTGAAATTCGATTTTTTAATAGTTGTTTCGTGGTACCGATATATTTCAAATGGCAATGATTACATGGAATTAAATATACAAGATTTGAACGATTTAATTTAGGTGTGATATCTTTAATTTGACTAAAAATATTACGAATAGAGTTGGCCGGTGAAAATGTAATTTTACAATTTGTATTGAATTTGCGCAAAATGCTGGAAATTTGGTCGCTAGGGTTTTTAATGTAATAAATTGATTTATATATTAAAATTTGATGAACATTAGTATTAGTACCGAGACCGATCGTATTCACAATTTGCGCACTGTTAGCTTGATTAAACTGGTTGATTCATTTGTTGATCAAATATTTCGGGTATTTATTATTGGTCAGATAATCCCTTATAATTTTATTGATATCAACGGTGACATCTGTAGTTAATTTTTTCACCTGGTAAACGAAACCAAAAGCCGTATTAATTCGCTGACTTAAAGGGTGAAAACTATTAAAATTGAGAATTCGACCCGATGATAAATTTTTCGCGTACGTCAATTTGATCGTTATTCTGCCGAACTAATATTGTGTCCAAAAATGGTAATTTATTATCTGCTTGTATTTCTAAAGTGAATTTTAAACTAAAACGATTACCATTAAATTTTGAAAGTACACAATCAATTTTATCATTCGGCGCACACACAACAATAAATCATCGACATATTTTTTAATAAACAAGATATTAAACTCAATTGAGCTCAAGATAGTGTCAAGTAGCACTTACATTACGATATCAGCCACTACTGGAGATAAAGGTGAACCCATCGCAACGTCATTTATCTGTTTAAATTTAAAGTAGCTGTTGAATAGGCTAAAATAGCCTGATTTTAAACAAAATTCTAGAATATCTAGAAATTTTGTTTTGGGTATTTTGGCATGTGGCTCTATCATTGACCACCTTTTTGAAATTATTTCTACAGCCAAATCAGTCTTAATATTGGTGAACAATGAAACTACGTCTAAGCTTATCAACATATATTGATTTGGAATATTTTGTTGTTTTATGACCTCTACTAATTCGTACGAATTTTTACGGTTGTACCTCCGATTATCAATTGAACCTTTCAAAATTTCAGCTAAATATTTAGATGTTTTATATGTAGGGCTACTTATAAAACATACAATAGGTCTAAGTGGATGATCCGGTTTATGGATTTTAGGAAGTCTGATCTTAACATAATCACCGAAATACTCCCTTTATCCGAACTTAAAATAATAATATTTTGATTGTGTTTCAGAAAATTTTTTGTTTCAATTGTTAAATTTTTTAAATAATTTTCTTTCATCGTTAAAAAACAATTCCGAGATAAGAAATTTTGAAAAACAATGTAAATTTGAAACCTTGCGATGTTTTGTTGATGTTCACAATTGAATATGCAATTTCGAAAAGGGCACATCTCTGAAATATTAAATAAAATGCATTAAATTTGAAAAAGGCACATCGAGCCAAAATCGTTAATGCTGGAACCTCTTACTTATTAAAAAATGGCACATTAAATTTTGGTCCCAAACTCACAATATCCAAGACCCCATTTGGAGCATCAACATTTCTTATGTTTCGGCACGCATCATGTTGTACAATATCAACGGTGTAGTTTTGCTGAATGCGTATGACATCGAATTTCCTATTTACAATATTTAAACAAGAATTTAATAAATTACAAAATAATTGGTCCTGCGTAGTATAAAATTCTTGGAGAAACCGTCCGTCTAAATTTACTTGGTTCAGTTCGTCTTTGTAGGCCGAACTAATACGGTTAAAATCTTTTATTTTCCAAAACGTAACTTCAATTTCGACATTTAGGATTTTTCTTTTAAAGTTTTCCAATAACCTCTGAATTTTACTATTAAATGGGATATTTGGTTCTGTATTTGTGAACAGGCAATTCACGATGTTAACAATACGATTAGGGACGGAAAACACCATACCTTCTCCATCGTGCCAGGAACATTTTCCTTGATGTATAACTGGTCAGCTTTCGGTTTACCGTCATGTATTTTTTGATGGTGAGACATCATTATTGAAATGCTGTCGGACATAGATTGTTCCATTTTGTCTATCTGTTGTTTTTCATCCAATAATAAATTTTCATATATATTTTCCCAACGGCTGTATCTTAGTATTCCTTCTAGTCTTCCTTTCATGTCCCGAACTTGTAAACACAAAATAAAATTTTTCATAAACGACAAATTGATGCAAATTGGATGACTTCAAATCCCTTTTACGAAATACCCTTCAAATTTATAGATATATTTGACGGTAAGTTAGTGTATGGCATGGTAATTCCTATATATTTTAATTAAATTGATGTACATATTGTTAAACCCATGTATAGACCTGAAGAAGATAATAAATTTATCGAAACGTCGTCGTAAATATTAAGAAATAGTTTCATTGGCTGCAAAACTCGAAGACTAGAAGAAATGAATACAATATAGACACTTCAAATTTAGATTTCAGTGGTATTCCGTAAAGTTTAATTTGAAAATGAAGAAAACATTAATGCGTAAAACTAGTTTGAACCAAATAATTTGAATGCCAATTTAGCACATAATAAAACATTGCAGTTTGAAAGTAAAACATTAAAAAAATGTCTAGCTCATGTCAAATTTCAAATTTAGCTCAAGTGAAATTTCCATTTAATTTATTTTCAACCATAATTTCCCTAAAATTTTTTAATATTTAAAAATTGAAATGTTGTTTGAAATCTGTTTGGACAAAATTTGAATAATTTTGTGTATGACAAAAAAGATTTAAGAGAGTAGAATTAAAATTTAAGAAAAATCGATCCTTAATTTAGAATGATATTTTAGCCAACTGAAAGACAAAAGGAACACCAAAAAAAAAAAAAACAAAAAACTGTATTTCCTGCCCCATGTGTAAACTGTTGCCACACATTAATTTTCAGCACTTTATGTAAATACGCGCTCTATATATATACACACACATAACCTTGAGCAGTGAAAATATCGTATACGTACGTACGTAACGTTTATACAATAAGAAAATATCTTCTTCTTGTGTAATTTCGAAAAATGCTATACATAACTATTAAATGGAAAAAGATAATAGACCTTCTTATCAAAGTTAGATAAAATTCTTTCAAAATGTTTGTATGTATATTGTTGTTGTTGGTTGTAAAAAAGTAAAAATAATTTTGTAACGTAGGTGTAGGAAGCGGTCGGCAACCTTAAAATTTGTGCGCTAACATTATGTTGACAGCACAACTTTTGGCATTTGTGAGAACGAGAATGGCGGGGAAAATCTAACTTTTGGCATTTCAGTCAACTCGAGGATGTAGCTCCATGGCAGCCTATCGATCATTTTTTTTTTATAACAATTACGGTGGGATTCGGAGCCTCAATGCACTTTTTATTAACCATCGTGTTTTATCCCACAAAATAATGCTACATTTTCTTCACATTTTACCCATTCGTCTATCCCTTAACAAAAAACACGCAGGAGCGTCGTTATGGTGTCGATAGGTGTTTGAAACATCAAATGGGCTGCTCTCTAGTAGGCTTACTAAAATAAAGTTTAAGATCTACATACGATGATTGGCTGCTGAGTAAGTTTTTATAATTGCTGGTCTCCTTCTATTTTTAAGCTTCCTTAAGGTAAGCTGTAGAAAATAAATCTTTGATTTTTGCCAAAGTTCCATTGAGTTTACCCACTACAAAAAAATAATAAAATAGAATCGTTTACCAGAAGCTTCAGTAGTCTACATGCAGCTTGGTAAGTTGTGCTTATTACTCCATCTAGCGATTAAAAACTTTCGAAGGATGTTGAAACTATTTCCAGGATCAATTGTAAAGACTCTCCCAATAGCAGCTTTCTTTACTCCAGGTTGATGTTCTATAAATTCTACAACATCTACAAATTAGGAGAGGTTTCACATTGCTGTAGTTTTCGATATTCATGTCAGTATTTAATGTCCCAACATCACAAACTCATGACCTGGTCAATATAGTCTGTGTGGTTGTCTTCCTTGAGCCAGAATAAAATATGGGCATGCTGCAATTTATGTGTTTGGCATTCCACCGAATACATTACAAAGAAGAATATTTTCTCGATCGGTAAAAAACGTTACCGGTTACCGGTAAATTGACAGATATTTTACCAATAAAACAATTAGGTTTTTGCACTGACTATCTTTGTTATTTCGCTTAGTTCGCTCCTTTAGAATGAGACATAAATTCTGTTGGAAGTTGATTTAATATTGTTATGTTGTAAACACTTTTTATATTCTTACGTATAATAAAGCAACCATATGCAAGTTTCCTTTGTCTTACATTATGTTGAAGTATATAGTCGTGTTTTATTTGGTCCGCGCTCTGTAGTAAACTTTACAACAGTATTTCAACAGGTTATGGGGCCAGTCCATCGTTGAAAATCAAATAATAAATCAGTTAGTATTATTAATTTAAAAAAAAATGTCAGGCACCACGTTTTCAATTCCAAAACTCATTGGACGGGAAAATTATGATTCCTGGAAAGTTGCTGTAAGGGCATATCTTTAGTATGAGGAGTTGTTGGATTAGCAAAAATTACATTACTAATTGATGCGAAGTCAGCTAAAGATGCTTGGGAAAATTTAGAAAAAGAATTTGCTGATTAAGGATTAATGCGAAGAGTTGGTTTAATGAGAAGTTTACATCAAATTGGCTGATTGCACATCAATAGAAGATTATGTGAATAGAATTATATCAACTGCGTATAAACTGAATACGATAGGTTTATCAGTTAGCCAGACCGTTAATACAGATAAAAAAGTCATATTTAATAAATCAGGGGCAAAAGTTTACAATGCTGAAAATGAATTGATTGCATAGCAATTCGTCGCAATGATTTGTTTATTTTAAGTCAACCCAAATAGGAGTTTGCAGCTAACAGTATATAAGTAGATGATCCAGCAACTATATGGCATCGTAGAATGGGTCATATTAATTTTGATAGTCTACAAAAATTAAAAGTTGATCAAGCTGAATGTGTTGATTTCAAAAAAATTGAAAATCGTCAATGTGCTATTTATTTAAAAGGAAACAAACTCGACTTCCTTTCAAAAATGTTGGAACGTGTGCAAGTGATGTTTTAGAAATTATCCATTCAGATTTATGTGGTCCCATAGAAGAAACTTCATTAGAAGGTGCACGTTATTTTATGATTTTTATCGATGATTACACCAGAAAATTTTTGTTTATTTGTAAAAAATAAAATCTGAAGCTTTAGATTATTTCACCGTATTCAAAAATTTTGTGGAAAATCAATAAAACAAAACCGATAAAAGTTTTACGAACAGACAATTGTACAGAATTTTGTATTGCTCCGTTTCAAGCATTGTTTCGTAAATCAGGCATCCAATATCAGTTAACAACCGTATATACACCGGAACAAAATGGTGTATCTGAACGTATGAATAGGACACTAGTTGAGAGAGCACGTTGCATATTGTTTGATGCAACACTCGAGAAAAAATTTTGGGCTGAAGCTATAGACACCGCGGCATATACTATCAATTGTTCACCGCATCGATTATTAGAACGAAAAACACCGGAAGAGTTATGGTCCGGCAGAAAATCAAATTTAAAGGGGTTACGGGTGTTTGATTATAATTGTTATGTTTATGAGTGTATTCTCGTGTGGTACAGTGATGAATCGAAAGCGTATAGAGTCTACAATCCTGAAAATAAAAAGAAAATCAGCATTATGAAAATCAGTCGCATGTGAAATTAAATAGTACAGAATACTATCACATATTTTCAAAATTTGATTCAGAGGGGTGGGGGGGGGGAGTGGAAGTGAATAAGGAAGAAGAGCAACCTGATAGTTTAATCACAAATGAAGATATTATTGAGAATACTAATTTAGTCAGATCCTCAGAAGAAAGTGATGAAGATACGTATTAAAATACGTAAATGATTATGTTTCGAACAGTACAATATCATTTGTTAACGACTGAAGAAGCTTTCAGTAAAGCGACTAAATTTTCGGAAAAACTCCATGAAAAGTGAGTATAGCTCACTAAAATCTTATAAATAAAAAACCAATTGACTGTAAAAGGTTTTTAAAGCAAAGCGAGATGTTAGTGGTAAAATTGTGCAACGCAAAGCTAGATTGGTCATTAAAGGTTGTGTTTAGAAAAAGGGAATAGACTATACGAGGAGACATATTCACCTGCCGTGAAATAGTTCAATACATTTTTTATTGGCGATGGCAGCAAAGTACAATTTAGATATTGACCAAATGGATGCGGTCACAGCGTTCCTCCAAGGTAATTTGGAAGAGGAGATGTATATATGATCCAACCTAACTGTTTCACAAGGGACGAAAAAGTATGTCGTCTTAGAAAATCATTATACGATCTAGAACAATCCAGCCGAATAAGGAATATTAAACTAGATGGTGCTTTAATAAATTTTGGGTTGCAAAAATCGAAAGTTGATCCGTGTATTTATTTCAAAATTCAGGGGAACCGAATAATCATAATTGCCGTATATGTTGATGATTTTTTGATATTCTCTAATGATGAAAAATTTAAAAAGGGGATTGATGACATCAAATCAACGCAATAGGGAAGCGGGAAAGATTTGAATCGATCAAGAGCAGAACATTACAGAAATTTTAGCTATTGCAAGGCTGTCTTTACGCCATTAGACGCAAATCAAGAAAATCAAGAGACAATCGATCAAGAAGCCTGCAATGAGATGCAAAATGTACCTTATCAACAAGCCGTTGGAAGTATTTTATTAGCATCCCAGATATCCAGACCAGATATAAGCTTTGCTGTGAATATGATGAGTCGTTTGAGTTCAACAATCAAAATAATGATTTGGTTGGTTATTGTGATGCAGATTGGGTAAACGATTTAGATCAGAGACGATATACAACGGGATATGCGTTTGTATATCAAAATGGCTCGATTTCATGGAATTCGAAGAAACAACCGACAGTGGCATTATCTACGACCGAGGCGGAATATATGTCTATGACTTCTGCAATATAAGAGGCATTATGGTTAAAAGGTCTTCAAGTGGAACTTATGAAAAACATTTCAGAATGTGGTTCGATCTATTACGATAATAAAAGTGCCATCCAATTTAGTTCAAATGGTGTTTATTATCCAAGGACAAAACACATAGACATCAAGAATCATTTAATTCGAGGAAAGGTAAGAAGATTCAACCGAGATACTTACCTAATTGCAGATGTGTTGACGAAGCCGTTGAGCCCGATGAAACATATGAAGTGTTCGAAAGCTTTAGTGCTGAAATTTTAAATTATTGTTATGTTGGCAACACTTTTTATATTCTTTCAAATTTCCTTTGTCTTATATTATATTCAAGTACATATCCGTGTTTTATTTGATCCGTGCTCTGTTTAGTAAACTTTATAACAGTATTTCAACAAATTCTAATTTACTTTTATCATTAATTATTAATTTAAAATTCATCCAATGACAACAACAAAAAATAAATAAAGGTAGTATTAGATAACAATGTTAGCCCGGCCGACTGAGGTTCCTTCAGATACTTTTGACAATCGGACAAAACTGAAATTAAAGTATAGCTTCAGTCATTTACTGCTTCAGTTCTCTAGAGGCCTAGATATAGTAAATCACTCGTTTCTTTTGATATTTCCGATGCCCGGAATCACTGTTGCATTCATTATAAACTACTTAATTAAACACAAATGGCATTTAGGATTAGTATGTTAGTAGTTAACTAATATTAGCAAAATGGGTTAATACAATATTTTGGATTACAATCTTTAACTTTACAATTCCCTTCAATACGTACCACCTAAAATAACTCAAATCCAAACCCTAAACTAGCAGTCCAAGACATATTCAATAAACCCCACACCCACCCCATCGGGAATCCTCCAAAAAGACTACCGCATTCCGAACATCGTTTCTATCTCTCAACATATTCAACCAGTTAATATAAAACCAATTTACTCTTATAAACCCCAAAAATTAAAATGTTAAAGCTGATGCCTGTGACGCTATCCTGTTCAAATGAAAGGATATCGATTGGTCAACGCGAGGGGTAATCTAGAATCCCTTAAATTAGGATAGTTGAAAATATTTCAAAAGGTTAACTTGTATGCCAAATTTCAAGTTCCTAGTATACGGAGGAGCTAGCTAAAAATGACTTTAAAAAATTTCAACCATATAGAAATCGCTCGTATCAAATTCAATGAGATCCCTCTTATTCAATTTGTAATCGAAAATCCGCCAAATTTTGATAGGTGAAAATGTCTCACCAGATAAAGTTGTGATGCAAATTTCAAGTTTCTAGTGCGTAAGAGGAAGTTAGTAAAAAATGACCTTGTAGAAGTTCGAACAGACGGATACTGTTCGTGTCAAATTGAATAAAACCTAAAATCAAAACAAAATTTACGCATACATTTACAATATATGTACAACATTATCCGGCATTTCGAAATCATCTGAGCATAGGCTTGCCAGATATTTTTTTTTAGAAATACGTACAACGTACATCACCAGAAAATTAAAAATAAAGAAATGAAACATATAAAAAAAAATGTATTTCATAAATCACAAAGAATAAATATCGCAGAATTTAATTCAGTCTTGCGGTTTGTTTAAATCAGTAATACTAAATACATTAATACATACATATATGTATAGTAAATGTTAGAACTATCGTATAAAGAGTAACAAATAATTATATGTAAATAAAAACATAAATCTGATAATATATCATAAATTAGTTCAGCTATTTCTCAGTCGGTATATTTCTCACTTGACTTAATTTTTTTTAAAATTTCATCATTTTGAATCACATATTTGAAGAACTCTTTACATGTTAAATTAAAATTATGCTTTACCAAAATTTCTGCCTCTATATTTTTAATTAAAAGTCGATTTCTTTCAGGCCTCCAAGCTTGGAACATTAAGCTAAACATTCGTTCACACATTGCATTTGAATGAGGCAAACTAAATACATATTGTACAATAATTTCCAGATTTGGTGAACTAAACGACTGCAAAATTTTCTTCCATTTTTCTTCATAAGATAAATTTTGAATTTTTGGGATCAACTCTTTACAGAATGTGAATTCCTCAAACAAATTATCCTCTTTGACATTATCGATAGGGAACGCTTTTAAAACATTTAGTAGATCCTGAAATGAAGAATTTTCTTCGAGTTTAAAAAATCGAAGGGTTTGGTATTTGTTGTTATTGAAATCGAAACGTTTCTCTATGTATTCAATCAATACTTTTAAAAATGTTGAGGCCCGTTTGTTAAATAATTTTTTTTCTGTAATATTGTCACATTTTGCTAGTGCTTGCCTGGCTATACTGCCATAAAATTCTTCCTGCAATTTTGAATTCAATGAACTTCTTAAGTTTTGTAGCAGATCAAACATTTCAATAACTACCGGCCCACTTTCTTCCAACTTTAATATGACTTTCTGTACGATGGTTCCAATGTTTGATAACAATCCTAAATAAGCTTCGGCTAATTCATTATTTAAAAATTCCAAGAGAAATGCAGATGAAGATGATGTAGAATTGAAATACGATTTTATTGGCTCAAAATTTTTATATAGCCGATCAATAGCTGGAACCAAAGAGAGCCAACGAGTTGAAACATGACGTAACATTTCGGTATACTCTACGTCGCAAAAGTCGTAAAATTCAAGTAATGTTTGTTTCCTTTTTGTATGGCTGCTAAATTCATTATATATTTTTATAATTATGCAGTGAAAGTCAAATTTAAGACAATTAGATGCTTTTTTTACACCGTTTGATAATACGTGACAAAGACATCCAACAGGAACTAGATTCGGATTTACTTCCCTTAGTTCTGTGAAGACGCTTTGGTGGCTACCAAAATTAACGTTGGCGTTATCTCCGCAATAGCTCGAAATCCTTTTCGGGTTTAAACCGGCTTTCGCAATGCAATTAAGCAAATGATTTGCGATATCTTTGGATGTTTCGGTGGGACTTTCAAAAAAGTTTAAAATTTGAGTTTTAACGCCGTCATTCTTTAAAAAGTAACGCAAAACAAGGGGAAACATTTTTATGTTTCCCTTATTTGATGCGTCCGTTGCGATTGAATACACAATATTGGAAGAATTTATATCTTCAATAATTCGATTTTGACATACCTTAGCTAACACGTTTGTTACAATTTTGGAACATTTTGTTCGTCCACAAGTAAAATCGGATGCTACTTTTGAATCTGGAAATATCGTTTGAAATAAAGAACTGCTACAATTTGCCGAATTAAAGCTGTGTGCATGTTGAATAGTGTGATACACGAACGTTACTTCTGCCGCGCTGGTTTTTTTAGATAACGATGTCGAAGGAGATGAAAACAAGTTGGTAAGGCTTTTATTACCTGCAGTGAACTTTAAGTTTCTTAAATGTTTCGCAGTTCTCATGTGAGATTTTATGTCTCGATTTCCAGATTGGGCATAACTAAACTCGGAGTGGCAGTAAGTACATTTGGCGGTACTTACTTTTCCCGTTACATTTACCAACCATGGGTATAATTTTAACCACTCATCGTTGAAACGGTTTTTGCCTCGTTGACGTTTTTGTTTTTTCTGTTCTATAATTTTGTTCCGCTTTTCGTCTTCAGTATTTTCATCATCCGTAACTTCAAAGTTATCAATCTCATCTATTTCTACTTCCACATCCATTATTGCATAATAACTTTTATTCGTTACCTAAAACACCATTAAAGTAAAGAATTTAATAATTTTTTAAATCAAACGCAGTGAACGGGTAACTTTGTTCGAATCCCCCATGTTCAAAAAGAATTACTTTTAAAAAGGAAATTTAAATAGCGATAAGGGATTCGCGTGCGTGAAACCAGACCAAAATTATGTAAATTTACCAAAATAATGCAAATTTAATAATGTACTTACATATAATATGTATTTATTTCTATTTTCTTTAATTTTTATATAAATTGTAATTTTTTGTAATTTTTTAGATAGCTTGTTTGAAAATTTCTATTTTAAAATGAAACCATACGTCCAGACCGTTAACAAAGCAAGTACATTTTGACATTTAAAAGCGTTATAATAAAGTACATTCACATATGTATTATAGAAATCACTCTAAAGTCTAATTCACAATATCGAAATAATACCAACTTAACCAAAATAAAGATATAATTTACGCTAACTTCATATTGAACGGTTAGGAAAAGTAAAAATATTATTAAATAAATTATTACTATTATTTTTTTTTTTTTTTTTTTTGGAACTAAAAATACGTACATTTTGATACGTATTGGAGAATTCGGGAAAACACGTATATCATAAATTTGATAGTTTAAAATACGTATTGTACGTTTAAAATACGTATGTCTGGCAACCCTATCTGAGCAGAACGCGAAAAAAATTAGAAAACCGCCTACTTTTTATTTTTATTAATTTTGTTTATGTGAAATTTTTTGCTAAAATAGCAAGCCTGTTAAATCCACAGTACTTGCGCATCTATGTAAAAACAAATTGAATATGGCGGATATAGTAACCAAACAAATCGTGTTTGTTAGTTTTGCGTAATAATTTTGAGTGTTGAGTGAATATAATTAAAATTTTGTGAAAAATTCTACTGACTTTAATTCAAAATAATTAACAATGTATCATTGTTTAAATATTTCATAAACTTTCAGTCACGATCCCCGCCATTGTTGTTGTTGTAATTTTTTGACATCCTGCGCAATATATTACCTTCAGTTATTATGGTTTTAATTGGTGTATTTTGTACACGTGACTCGAAATTGACCGATTTAATGAGGGACTTTCCCAATATCGATTTTAGTTCATTTGTCCCACGCTTGGGCAGCGCTGGCTACTTTTTTTATTTTTTACATGCAAAAACAAGTAAAATCATGTTTACAAATACAAATTTCTTGTCTAAATTAGTGGATGTCCACTCCACCTACTTTTTTTTTATGATTAATAAAGATGAGTAATTAATAATTTAATGAAACATTCAAGACACATTTTGACCATATAAAACTACATACGAAATATTTTAGCCGCCAGTCAGCAAGCGTTGGAATTATATTTGGGAAAATCACTAATAGGCTTGCTATTTTAGAAAAACATACTCTGGCTACTAAATGAAAAGAATTTATAGTTTTATCACAGATAAGAATAGACAGATGGCGATCTTGTATGGGCCATATTTACATTCTAAATTTCAATACCAAATTCTAATCTAATCCTTTTAGAGCAGGACGTATATATTATAAAATACAATTTTGTTTGAAGTTGGTTTATGTTTGCTTTGATATAATCAAAATAGCCATGCCATATCTGCTTTGATATAATCAAAATAGCCATACGTAAAAAATGATAAAAAGAGACAGAAATGTACGTCCTGCTCTAAAAGGATTGGATTGGAATTTGGTATTGAAATTTTGGAATGTAAATATAGCCCATACAAGATCGCCATCTGTCTATTCTTATCTGTGGTTTTATTTTACAATAAATACGTACTGTTTTAAAATGACACTTTTATAGAACAATTTACAATCTAGCAGCCTTACTACTAGAATAAAATAAAATTGCCAAAAATTTTCTCGTCGAATACCCCTCGAGCATTGATAAATACCTCATAATTTTATTATATTTTCCTCATGCACGTTGCTTTTAGGTAACAGTCCTCAGCCTACGGCTTCGGGCTGTTACCAAGCAACGTGCTTTTAAAAAATAGAATAAAATTATTTCGGGAAATTATCAATGCTCGTGGGATATTACTGCTGAAAACAGCTTTGGGGGCAATAAGGCAACTGCCTACAATAATAGTTGTTAGCGTATTTTGTTGACCAAAATTGAATCCAAGCTATTTTGGGTTTATTTGTTTCCCAAGAAAATAGCCAATTTGATTTAATTGGCAAAAGCCAACTTTTCGAAATAAAATATAAATTTAATATGTAATATGACCTGGTGGCGGGTATCATAACCAAAAATTAGAATTGGGTTTAATTTAACCCAATATTTTTTTGGGTTAATGTTATTCTTGCGGGGGTTTATCCTATGCAATTGTTGTTGTAAATTTTTCAAGGAAATATGCTTTGTATTGCTTTCGCCAAAACAAACAAAAATACAATAACAATCATACTAGATAGACCAAAAAATAGTTTAGTTAACCCAAACAAAAATTAGTGGTTAAACAAATCTTAACCACACTTTTAGTATTAATACCTGGCACAAGAATCAAATTGACAAGAAAATACACGAACAAAAATTAGACCAAATTTGTTTACTTTTTTCTGTTGCTTTGATCAGTCGTTAACCAGAAAAATTACCTAACTCATTTTGGTTGAAAGCAATACACATAAACCTAGGTTTCATATTTCGTGGATATAATTCATAATGGAAAAGAATTAAATTGGCGCAGAATAAATTCAAATTTATCAGAGAAATTAATTCATTTCCCAAATGAATATAACTCCGCCGATAAATATAAATTTATTCTGCCACAAAAATTAGGAGGTTGAAATTCAAATATCGTAACAAATACCAGAAACAAAATCTCGATTTATTGGCGGAGTACGTAGCTCCAATCAGGTTCAGGCCAATTTTCATGTTACCTGGCAAATTATAGCCGAACAATCCTTGTTTCAAGTTTCCAGCTAGTGCAGTTCATGAGGTGTTCAAGAGGAAAAAGTACTGAACACTTTTACTACAAAAATAGATTGAAATGAATTTCACTTACAATATTATTCGAACAGGTACAAATAACCAAAAAAAAAAATTCTCATTGGATTTAATTTAGTTTTTAAAAAATTACTTAATGATTTAATTCCCGCAGACTTAATTCACGGAGTCATAAATGATATCCTACTTGTTAGACTAAATTTAAGAATCTGAAAATGTACATGTTTAACTTATATAAAAAAGTCGGGTGTTGGCATTAACAGAAAATCGTAAATTTTTGCGCTTATAACTGTATGTATATGGATATTTAAGGTATCGATAGAGCGCGATGAGATCTACTAACGCGTAAAAGGGAAAAATGGTTGAATCCTTAACTTAGAAATTATACATGACAATTCATTTCAAATATTGAGGGAGTATAGTAATTAAGATGAGCCAAAGAGGCACAAAAATCTCAAATTTCAAACCAAACACGACCAAGTCCGTTTCTGTGGAGTACAAGGTACGGCAGTAAATGTGTAAAGGGGCGGCGGTTTACGGATGTTTCATGAGCTATGTGGCTATTTCTTTCACTGTTTACTAAACAATTCAATCTTATAATAAATAATAACAAAACAACCATTTCATCAATTTCTCCTAGAACTGTCGTCGCTGGCAAATGTAGTTCTTCGTCTACTAGGCTTAAACTATGTTTGGCTTGAGTTGAGCGTGAACTCGCTCGTTAGTTTTTTTTCGATTGAATTCAAGAATATGGGCTTATTATGTTCTAGAGACTCTGACATACGAATGTAGTGTTGCCTGACCTGGCCGTATTATGTCGCAACTTGTTTGTTTCCTTAATTTTGGCACTTTTACTGATTTTAAATAAATTTGACCTCTTTCGAGTTAGTATTGTCAATTTATTATCGGTCCAAGAAAAAAAATCTCACTCAATTAGATAAATTGAGTATGTACGTTTGAGCAGCATTGCAATTAACGTTAAGAGAATTAAAAATATTTTGGAAGACATGAGTTGTCTACTTGTCTTTGATCTGAATACAATTATAGGCCAAGATTACAACTAACTTATTTTTATTTTTAATTTTCTTAGGACGTGTCCGATTTCTGTGATAAATATTTCTGCTGTAATAATTATGACGTTATTTTGTATGTATTTTGTTTCCGAAATAATTTTTGTTGGTTTTAGTAAAAAAGACTTTTGTATAGATGAAATTAAATTTACGACCAATAAATTTTTAATCGTTCATTAAAGTGGTCATGCATGGCTCTATTCTGTCCTTTTTAATCATTTTGTGAGCAATTTATACGTTGTTGTGCTGCACCAAAAATTGTGTAATATTGTATCAATAATATTATCAGCAAGGCCGTAATTGTATTACATCGTTAAATTATGGATTTTAGATTATTAGTATACAGCAAATATTGTTGATCAACTAGCAATTTTATTGGTTTAAAAATGCTAAATTTTCGTTTGGCGTGCCTAAAATTTCAGTCATTTCTGTAATAAATATGCCGGTGATCCGTAGATTTTTATATTTGAGGTTATATTTAAAAAAAAAAAATTGATCTAGACGCTATTTTAGTGTTATTGTATTATTCTCCAAGCTTTATCTGTCAGTATTCGGGCAGCAAACGAACTTATTAAAAAATAGGGAAGAAAAATTTATTTCATTCACGTCAAAAATATTGCAAAAAAAAAAAAAATTATCGGAGAATTCGGACATGTCCTTAGTATTTTAAAATCTACTATCTAACCCAAATGATAGGAATTTTCCATTCTTATGGTCAGGTTGTGTTTACTCGGCACATTCAAGTTCAGCTGCTTAGGAGCCTTATTCTCGAATTACACATTTATTTTCCACAAGTGGACTTCTTTCTAAATTCATAAAAATTGTCGGAAATTGTTATTACTGTATTCTTGAATTCACTACTAATTGAATTTTTCGGTACTAAGGGAATATTTCCGAATGGGTATAAGCAGCTAAAACAACTTAAGCCCAAAAGTTTACCAAAGCAGTACAACAAACCATGATCAAAATAAACAAAATTTTGTAAATTTTATGTCTCGCTGACAAACCAAACACAAACAAATATCAAAAATAAATTATTCAACGCACTATGAAATTTGACACAATTTCAGAGTGGTGAATAAAAAATTCTGAATGATTCAAGAATAGGGTATTTAAATTGGTTGCATGTGGAATATACATAGGGAAATACCATATGTGAAAAATAGATGTGGAGAATAGGGCCCCAGGTTTGCATTTAAAACGTGGGAACTGGGAACGTTATGTTGGATTATAGTATGGACTAACTTCAGAATGTAACTACATTACATATATGTATATAATACAGGGTGGGCCATCTGTTAGTCCTTTTTCTATTTGTAAATAAAACACATTTTGGGTTGAAAAGTCAAAATTTTTTATTGATAATGAAAGGTGGTTCAATGCCATTTAAGTATGAAAAGTAATATCGTTCATTATGCCCACCACGGCTTCGATTACAGACCTGCATCCGAACATCAAAATTTTCAATGACTTTTTCCAATTGTTTTAAGATGTTGAATTGTTTGTGGATGATTAGCACAAACGTTATCTTCCAAATAATCCCACAAAAAATAATCAAATGGTATTAAATCCGGGCTTCTTGGAGCCTAAGGAACTTCATAATATCTTGAAATTATGCGATCAGCAAATTTTGTTGACAATAAATGGAATGTTGCACGATTTGCGTGGCATGTGGCTTCGTCTTGTTGAAACCAAAGGTCGTCAATTCAATTTGGGCCACAGAAAACCAGTTAACATGTTGCGATAACGTTACCCATTCACTGTAAGGGCATTTTCCTGTTCGTTTTCAAAGAAAAACGCCCCAATGATGCCACCAGCCCATAAACCACACCAAAAAGTGCCTCTTGGAGGATGAAGTCCTGCTTCGTGAACAACATGAGGATTCTCCGCTCCCAAAATTCGACAATTTAGCTTATTGACGTACTCATTAAGATGAAAATGAGCTTCATCGCTAAAGATGATTTTTGATGAAAAACCTACATTTCGTTTAAGCATCCAATTAACAAAACGACAACGATTTAAATGGTCTGGTGGCCTCAATTTTTAAGTTAGTTGAATTTTGTATGGATACAAATGAACAGCTGTCACTGCATCAGGATTACGAAGTGGATGAACATGTTGATACGGTCTACGACCATCCATTGAACCATTTTCTTCAAAACGATTAATAATTTTGCCAATTGCACGCTCAGTAGGACGTCCATGTCGACCAAAACTCTTACGTAATTTACGAAATGTTGGTGTTTTGAACGACTATTTTCATAATAAATTTAAACAATCAAAATGCGTTGTTGTGTTGTTAGCGACTACATGACGATAAATGGCATATTTTTGACTTTTCATATGTCAAAGAATTTTTTAGAACAGATAACATTAAGTAAAATTTACAAAAAAAGAAAAATTCAAATAATTTTAAGAATTTCCCATTGTGGATAAATCATTGAATTCTACTAACTCAAGATTCTGAAAGTTTTAAAAAATGTCATGAATTTTAAAAAATCAATACTTCAAGAAATGTAAAATTAAGAAATTAAAAAATTTTATGAATAAGTAATTTGAAACTTCTAGACATTTATTTTCTAAGAATTTGAGATTTAACAGTTACATTTTTACGTTTTTGAATGTTTATTTGTATTTTGAAACAAAATAGCTTCCAGAGCTTTCAAAATTCTAGGAAATTTAAAATTTTAAAAAATTGTAGAATTTAAGTTAAATTTAGAGTTCCTTGGGTTTAAAAAATGTAAATCATTTTAAGAATTTTAGATTAAAAAAAAATTAAGACTTCCTAATATGTTTAAAATTTTGAAAAATTAACAAATTTTAAAAATGTATGCTACACATCCAGAAGTTCTAACGGATTTAACAATTTAAAAATTCATTTTGTTCTTCAAAAGTTTAAACAGTTTAAGTGTTTTAAAAGTTCAAATTCTGAAAAGTTTTGAACTCATCCATTTAATCCCAAATTCTTCAAAAAAGTAAATAAGTTTAAAATTTTAAAATGTTTAATACTTTCAAATTTTTTTAAATTTTACTGTTCGGTGTTTCACTAAATTAACAATTGAATTCAATTTTTTGTTAAATTTTGAAAATTTTTAAAAATTAGAAAGTGTTTTTTTAAAACACATTTAAATTTTATTTAAATTCTGTAAAATGTATCTTTGACGAGTTTAAGATTAAACAAATTTCGTTATGTTTTGTGAAATGTTCAAGAATTTGAACTTTGAAAAAAAAAATTGAATTCCGAAAAATATCAAAGGTTTTTTAAAATTTGAAAAATAATAAAAAATTTTAAAACTTCTTTTTAAAACAATAGAATTCTAAAAAATTCAAGAATTTTAAAAATTTTTAAATTTTTATTTTATTTGTAGGAATTGGAATTAACAAACATAAATTAGTCTAACAATTTTAAGAGATTTTTATAAATTTCAATATCTGAATAATTTTGGAATTATCAAAATAAAAATACAAATTTAGAAAATAATCTCAATAACATTTTTAAAATGTATACCAATCTTATGAATTATTTTTTAGCTTTATAAACTTAAAATGCTCTCTGATGCTGTGTTTATGACTTAGGAACATACGAAGATAGGGAGTGTGACACGACCAACCAAATTATTTAAAATGTCACCAGCCCCGCCTACTAGCCTACTTTGATCAAAAGTAAAAAAATTTTCAACTAGAGCATGGAAGTAATAGGCGGGGCTTGTGATATTTTAAATAATTTGGTTGGTCCTTCCTCTTTCCCACTCCTTTTCTTCCTATGTTCCTATGTTCCTACGTCATAAACTCAGCATAATGATGTGTTTATGTCATAGGAATATAGGAAGATAGGGAGTGTGACACGATCAACCAAATTATTTAAAATGTCACCAGCCCCGCCTACTAGCCTACTTTGATCAAAAGTAAAAAAAATTTCAACTAGAGCATGGAAGTAATAGGCGGATCTTGTGATATTTTAAATAATTTGGTTGGTCGTGTCACACTCCCTATCTTCCTATGTTCCTAAGTTCCTATGTCATAAACGCACCATATATCTCAGTTCATAACTTCGGGAGCGACATAGGAAAAATACCATAGTATTTATTTACGAACTCTCGATCAATCAAATTACTTTAAATGACATAAGCTCCTCCTATTTGTTCCTTACTCGAGTTGAAAAAGTTCTTAGGTTAGGTTTGAGTGGCAGTCCACCAGGACCAGGCATAGACACAAAAAGGTCCCTAGCCATTGAAAAAGTTCTTACTATAGTTTAATACATTTTAAGAATTAAAAAAAAGTTTTTATTAATTTCAAGGATTTAAAAATTTGAAGAAATAATAATAAAGCTTACTTTATTTGAGGATTTCAACAAATTTAAGACTTAATTTTTTACACGAATTTTTTTATCCAACTGGTTTTACCTTTTTTAAGATAATCAATCAACAAAATCCCTTTTGCATCCCAAAAAACTGATGCCATGACCATTTTTTGCCGATCGTTTTGACTTCACCTATTTTGGAGCTGAACAACCAGCTTTAGTTCACTGTAAACGTTCTTGTTTCAGTTTAGGATAATGGCGGTAGATCCAAGTCTCATCCATAAATATAAATCAACGACAAAAATGATTTTATTATGCTTAAAACGCTTCAAATTACGCTGAGAAATTTGTTTTCGATTCAGTTTTTGTTGAATTGTTAACGAATGCGGCACCAGTTTTCCAAGCAGCTTTTTCATACGTAATTTTTCATGTAAAATATGGAATACTCGTTCGCCCGAGATGCCTATGGCATCAGCAATTTTACGCTTAATCAAACTTGGATCTTCACAAACAATACTTTCAATACTTTTCCACGAACCTATAAGTTTAAAAGAATTAACAGTTTAAATTTTACGTTTATACGTAGAAGATTATAATTTCAAAATTTTAGAAATTCAAAAATTTAATAAATTTAGTAAGAATCTTGAGAACTTTGAATGTTTATTTGTATTTCAAGAATTTTAGCTTCCAAAGTTTTCAGAATTTTAGGAACAATTTTTAGAATTTTATAGTTCCTTGGCTTAAAAAAATGTAAATCATTCATTTTAAGAATTTTAAATTCTAAAAAATTTGTGTATTCCTTAAATGTTTAAAATTTTGAGAAATTTACAAATTTTAAAAATTTAGAAAATTCTTTAAAATATATATGTTGTGAATTATTTTTTAACTTTTTAAACTGGAAATGGACCCTACAAATTTACAAAATTTTAAGAATTTAACAAAATTTAACTGTGTTTATTATTTTCAAGGATATAATGAAAGAAAGCTACTTAATTTTAGAATTTTAAGAAATTTGGGACTAAATTAAGATTTTCCAATGGTGAATTAATTATTGAATTCTACTAACTCAAGTTTCAGAAATTTTTTGAAAATATAAGATTTTAAAACGTTGTTAGAATTTTATGAATGAAAAATTCGAGACTTTTTATGAATTTGAAGTGATATCCAAGTTTCAAAAATTTGGAGTACTTCAAGAATTTCCAATAGATCTATAAATTTAAAGGAATTAACATTTTTGGTTTAACTTTTAGGAACTATAAGGCTAAAATTTTCAAATTTTCAAACATTTTGTAAATTTAAAGTTTTAAAAATCTTGAGAACATTGTATAGCATGCATAATGTTCTCAGAATTTTAGAAAATTAACAATTTTTAGATATTTAAAAATTTGATAAATTTTAACAGTTCCATTGATTTAAAAAATATAAATAATTTTAAAATTTTTAGATTCTACAAAATTTAAGACTTTCAAAAATGTTAAAAATTTTTAAGAATTTATAAATTTTAAAAACTTTCCAGAACTTGTATTTTTTCAAGGAATTAAGAACTCATTTTTGATTTTTTTGATTAAAAAGTTTAAAGAGTTTAAGTGTTTTAAAAGTTCAAATTCTGAAAAGCTTTGGACTCATTCATTTATTCCTAAATTCTCCAAACAAATAAATAAGTTTAAAATTTTAAAATATTTAATACTTTCAATTTTTTTCAAATTTTACTGTTCGGTGTTACACTAAATTAACAATTTAAGAATTCAATTTTTTTTAAATTCTTAAAATTTAAAAAAATTAGAAATTGTTTTAAAATTTAAATTCTGTAAAATGTATTTTTGACGAATTTAGGATTAAACAAAAAATAACAAAATGTTTCAAGAATTTGAACTTTAAAAACAAAATTGAATTCCTAAATTGTTTAATCCTTCAGAAAAATAAAACCTTTTAAGGACCGAAAAATATCAACGGATTTTATAAATTTTTATAATAATAAGCAATTTGTAAACTTCTTTTTTAAAACAATGGAATTCTAGAAAATTCAAGATTTTTAAAAATTTTTAAATTTTTATTTTTATTTTTAGGAATTGGAACAAACATATATTATTCTAAGCATTTAAGAGATTTTTATAAATTTCAATATCTGAATAATTTTGGAATTATCAAAATAAAAATACAAATTTATAAAATAATCTCAATAACATTTTTAAAATGTATACCAATCTTATGAATTATTTTATAACTTTATAAACTTAAAATGCACTGCAATAGTTTAATGAATTTTGAGAATTAAAAAATTTCAAATGGTTTATTAATTTCAAGAATTTAAAAATTTGAAGAAATAATAATTAGATATATTGAAGGAAGGTTACTTTATTTGAGGATTTCAACAAATTTAAGAAATTTTTTTATAAAAATGTTATGAATTTCAGAAAATTTAAGATTTTAAATCCCGCTTAGAATTTTATGAATATGTAATTTGAGATGTCTTAACATTTATTAAAAATTTCAAGAGCTATCCAAGCTTCAAACATTTGGAGTATATCAAGAATCTTAAATAGATTTATAAATTTAAAAGAATTAACAGTTTAAATTTCACGTTTACCTTCCAAGAATTTTAAGATTATAATTTCAGTATTTTAGAAATTTAAAAATTTAATAAATTTAGTAAGAATCCTGAGAACTTTGAATGTTTATTTGTATTTTAAGAATTTTAGCTTCCAAAGTTTTCAGAATTTTAGGAAATTAAAAATTTTTAGAATTTTATAGACGTTATAGAGTTCCTTGGCTTTAAAAAATGTAAATCATTCATTTCAAAAATTTTAGATTCTAAAAAAAATTGAGTATTCCTAAAATGTTTAAAATTTTGAGAAATTTTCAAATTTTAAAAATTTTGAGAATTCTTTAAAATGTATATGTTGTAAATTACTTTTTAATATTTTAAACTGGATGGACCCTACAAATTTTGAGAATTTAAAAAATTTTAACTGTTTTTATTAATTTCAAGGATATACAATTTTAAAGAAATAATTATTAAAAATAATGAAAAAGGTTACTGTATTTTAGGATTTTAACAAATTTGAGACTAATTTAGGATTTTCCAATGAATAAATTATTGGATTCTACTAACTCAAGTTTTTGGAAGTTTTTAAAAATGTTATGAATTTCAGGAAATTAATAGTTTCAAGAAATTTAAGATTTTAACCCTCTCAAACGCCTTGTACAATATATTGTACATCAACTTTCATCGCTTCGACCAACCGTAATTTTTAATTTTTGTCTCATTACTCTTGTGCGATCGTTCTCTTATATATTTATGTTCACACTACAGTTTTATGAGCAATGCCATATCATAGCAGTGCATAATTGTGCTACGTATTTTATTTTTGGAAGAAAGTCAATTTTAAATGGCGTTTGAAAGGGTTAAATCCCTGTTAGAATTTTATGAATAAGTAATTTGGGATGTCTCAACATTTATTAAAAATTTGAAGAGATATCCAAGCTTCAAATTTTGGAGTATATCAAGAATCTTAAATAGATTTATAAATTTAAAAGAATTAACAGTTTAAATTTTACGTTTACCTTCCAAGAATTTTAAGATTATAATTTCAAAATTTAAGAATTTTAGAAATTTAATAAATTTAGTAAGAATCTTGAGAACTTTGAGTTTCAAGAATTTTAGCTTCCAAAGTTTTCAGAATTTTAGGAAATTAACAATTTTTAGAATTTTATAGACTTTAGAGTCCCTTGGCTTTAAAAAATGTAAATCATTCATTTTATGAAATTTAGATCCTAAAAAATTTGGGTATTCCTAAAATGTTTAAAAATTTGAGAAATCTACGAATTTTAAAAATTTAGAGAATTTTTAAAATGTATATGTTGTAAATTACTTTTTAACCTTTTAAACTGGAAATGGACCCTACAAATTTAAAAAAAATTGAAAATTTAAAATTTTTTAACTATTTTTATTAATTTTAAGGATACAAAATTTATAAGAAATAATTATTAGATTATTTTGTTTTAGGATTTTAAGAAATTTGAGATTAAATTAAGATTTTCCAATGGTGAATGACACATTGGATTCTATTAAATCAAGTTTTTGAAAGTTTTTAAAAATATCATGAATATCAGGAAACCAATAATTTCAAGAAGTGTAAGATTTTAAAACGTTAGATATTATGCAAGTGTGAAAAATAGAATTATAAATTTAGAAGAATTAACATTTTTGGTTTACCTTTTAAGAATTTTAAGGCTAAAATTTTCATATTTTCAAACATTTTGTAAATTTAAAGTTTTAAAAATCTTGAGAACATTGAATTGTTCTAAGAATGTTAGAAAATTAACAATTTTTAGATATTTAAGAATTTAATAGATTTTAACAGTTTCATTGATTTAAAAAATATAAATAATTTTAAAATTTTTAGATTCGACAAAATTTGGGACTTCCTGAAATGTTAAAAATTTTCAAGAATTTACGAAAATTTTAAAAACTTGAGGCATTTTCAAAAGTTGTATTTTTTCAAGGATTTAAAAATTCATTTTTTTTAATTAAAAAATTTAAATTTTTAAACCTTAGTTCTTGACATTTTTATGGAATTCGTATTTATTTAATTTAGTGCTCATATTCATTTCAAAACTTTTCAAATATTCAGCATTTCGACCAAAATTGTGCTCAAATTTTACTTCAATTTACATCAAACATCACCTTCAATAAAATTGGGATAAGTTTGTGCCGCAGGTCAAAATGTTAGATGTACATATTGTAATTTAAAGATAACTCGTTTGAGACCCCAATATAAACAATAGTTTGTTAAATTTGAAAGATAGTCTTTAAGTCAAACTAATTTGGATAAAATTGAGCCGGGCTTTATTTAAATTTCAGAGTTTCTTAAATTAAATTTAAATGCAGTGTAAGTTTAAATTCAAATTAAATTTTTAATTTTTAATCAGATTTCTAAATAAATTTCCAACTATCGCCAAATTTCCGTGCGCTTTAAAATTTGACAAGAGATTTAATTTCAGTTAAAATGTTTAAAGAAACTTTACTTCTTTGAACAATCAAAACGGAATTTGAATGCGTTTGAAACGAATTAAATACAATTTGCTCTATCGAAACTTTAATTTTGTAATGCATTTGATAAGATCAAACAATATTTGGTCAATTTCATCATGTTATAGTTATTTAATAAAAGCAAAGCTGTGGAAAGAGCAGAAACAAAATTCAATATTGATCAATTCGAGATCAATCGTCATCATTAATCAAGAATTGAATTATTATAAATTCAAAGTACAAACGTATAGAATAGGCTCAGTAAAAAGTTTTAAATAAATTATTATTTTCATTATAATAGATCATTGGAAATTTACATTTCTATTTAACGTTATGAATGATAGTCGTTACCTCACATAATCTCTAATCTCATTGTGACGGGGTTATCGCACATTTATTCTTCTTTTCAACTGTACTCAAAAAAACATTTAACTCAGATTAAAACAAAAAGTCAAAAATCTTAAATCTCGTACTAACTAACTACAAAACATACATACACAACTAAAATAGAGTGAAACAAAAACAAAAAATATTGACGTTATCACCCACGATCTCATCTTTCTTACAATTTTATCATGTTATTATTGTTGTTGTTTTTATTTATCATAATAATTACTATATTTATTTATTTTTAGATTTGGAATATTATTCAAACCAATGAATTAAATCAAGAAGTTGAATCACTACAAAAAGGATTAGCAAATTTAAAAGAAAAAATTGGTTATGAATTATTGGCGGAGTTGGAAAAATTTGAAGGCGAGGTAAGTAATTTAAATATTCCGTAAGGTTTAAGGTGAATTCTGTTTAATATTGCTCTTAAATACTCACTGTTTAGTATACCAGCTAAGTAAACTGCGAATTAATATAATAATTAAAATGTTGGACATCATCCAAATAATTAATTTAATTAAAAAAACAGAAATGTTTGAATATGTTTGTGGACAGTATAGTGTGTAGGATGTGTACAAATATTTGCATCTTTATGATTTTACGTGTGATTAATTCATTTCCTGTCCCCTTATTCGAATACAAAACAAAAAATTCACACAATCGTGAATTTATTGAACGGAAAATTGAAAATGTATTTTCTTTTTGTGTTTATAGTCCTATAGTTACATGCGTATATTGCTGACAGGAAATGATTAAAATAAACACGTTAATGTATGCGATCATTTAAATTCATTCATTGACATGTTGGCACTTGGCATCACATACAACAGTTTCTCCTTTATCGCAAAAATCGCGTTTTTTTTTTGTGTGATGTTGTGCCACCCACGCATTTGCCCCTTTCGATCATTTTTTTAACGGCTGAAATGTATTTTTACTAACTGCGCGTCGTCGTTACGCTTATATATGAGAAAATATAATGTGGGTTTAATTCATATACTGAATTATTACTTTTTAGTAATGCGGTTTATATGTTCCAAAATAAGGCACGCAGGTAATGTGTACATTCGAAATAAAATCGCCGCACGCAGCCATATTTTTTTTCTTTTGCGATCGATTTGTAATAGGTTACCAATTTTTATTTTCGTGCAATTTAAATAAATCGATTTTTTATTAACAAAAACAAAAAAAGAACAAATTTTTTTAATTGATTTGAATTTGATTCAATCACATAAAACAGAAGATAAAACAAACACACGATCTACGCAAGGAATAAAATCACCAATCAATACACCGTACAAAATATGTCAAGGTTACATGGAAATTGCACCAAACAATTTATTTGTATAGATCAGTGATCTTAATGATGATAGCATGATAAGGTATGTACTCGTACCAAACTTATATTTTGCTTGAATACTAAAATTCGTCTTAAAATGGAATTTTCGTTTTGTTTCTCTTCAAATGGAAATGGTATGATGATCACAGATTCAAGATCGCGAATAAAACAAATAAATAAATCAGCGCGAGATCGTTGCTATTTTTAAATTATTTTTTTATGATCTGCTATGAAAATAAAAAAAACAACAAAATAACGACAAATTCTTAAAATAACAGCAAACTCGCGATCACGATGGAATACAGCAAAAAAAAATTTTATGCGGAGTGTCAAAAACATCTGTTCTGGAAATACGCACCATTACATTGAAATACAGATGTATTCAGAGTTTCTTTGTCTGATTTTTAAAAAGATTTTTTAAAGTTTTTCTTGGAAATTCGATTTTTTTTTTAATATTAGAACAATTTATGCGCAAATTCAATGCATGAATTGTTGTATCGTTTATAAAATTGAAAATTAGTTTTTCAATGAATTTTAAATATGTGTATCAATTTTCTTTTCAAAATCAAATTTTGCGGGATTTAAAGTATCAGTTAACAAAAAATGTGAAGTTCGGATATTTTTTTTTTTAATTTTGGAGTCTAGGCAAATCAGAATTTCAAAAATATTCAGAAAGATTAACAAAATCTTGAAAATTTAATTTTTTTTGTTTAAATTTTGAAATTTAAATATCATAAATAAAAGCCGAATCTTCAAAGGCTACAAAACAAAATAAATTTTAAACAATTTTAAGCAACACTATACAAAAAGTAAAAAAATTTATTTCAAAAGTAAAATTTGGAAGAAACTTGACCTCTCGAAAATTTAGATTCTAAATAAAGAATTAAATGCAATCCCAACGCTCATATAAATCTTGAGATGAGCGCGAAATTTAAAAATATTTTGAAATTCATCCTAATTTCCAAAATTTTGTTCTTCTTTATTTTATTGTAATTTTGTGACAATTTCTGTATCTATCCCAATCGGAACAAAAATTGCACAAATATTCTGTTTTTGAGAAATTTAATTTACGAATTTTAAGAGGAATCACAAAATTTAAAGAAAAATTTCAATATTTCGACATTTAATAACCATTTTTTGAAAAATTTGAAAGTTGTAAAATCTTCAAAATTTCCAGATTAAAAAAATGTAAACTTTGGGACAATTTCTATGTACCGCAATTGAAGCAAGCTTTTCAAATTTTCTGATTATGAGCAACGTGAACCAATCGAAAAATTTTCAGAACCTTAGTATTTGTAAGGAAACTTTTGATGATTTGAAATTTTGAGAAACCAATGCCACTTCCTTAGTTAGGGCACTTAAAATTGTTCCTACAATTGGGGAGAACTTAAAATTATAAATTTTGAAATCCGTTTTTTTTATTCAGAAGGCTCACAAAAAAACCAATATAAGCTTTGAAACTCCAATCGATTTTCAAAATATATTTTTATCGAGTTTCGAGCAAATTCAGCAAGCCAAAATTCTAAAATTCTGAAACTTAAAAAATTCATAGAATCTAATCACAAATTTAAAAATTGGATAGAACTTAAATTTCATGACTAATTCATATTTATTGTGTCAGTTTTTTAATATTTCATTTTTTCTCAATGTCACACAATTTAAAAAAATTAAAACAATAATGGCCAAAATTTCGTGAAGTTTTAAAAATTAATATTTATTTTTAAAGAATTTTGCGAAAACCTGTACAATTTACAAAATTCAGTGGTTCACATGTTTTTATAAAATTTAATCACAAATTTAAAACCTAGGAAATTTTAAGTTTCAATTTTAAAATTTTCCATTTTTTTAAAAATATATTAGGCAATTTCTATACATAAACAAGTGCGAATTTCACATGTATTAATTTTTTGAGCAAATTGAATTCATTAATTTTGAAACAGTTTACAAAATTCTAAAATTCTGAAGTTTAAAAAAAATTTTTATGGTTTTTAAGAGAATATATACTTATGCTGTGTGCCTCACGTCGATTTTTTCGACTAAATTTCTTACTAAGTTGTCTGGTTCTGCCACAAGTTTGTAACGAAATGCTGATGCTATAATGATTATACGAGTATTCTGCATTTACGAATTGAAATCATTATTAAACAAACTTTGAGTTTTTGTTAATAGTGGTTTGATTTATATTGTCAAATTGCCAGTGCGTGATCTTGGTGGACAAGGGTATAACGAACAGCAAATTAACAATTATAGAGCAAAAGAACCTACCAGATTTATGCAAATTATCCCGTTGGGCTCTCTGTGATTGTACTCTAAATCAGAAAAAAAACCTTACGGGTTACGATGGTTAACCTATAATGTGCAGTTATAACATCTCGCCCGTTTTTAGCTTTAGATATATTTGGAAATCCGTGCCCTCAACAATTTTTGTCAAAAATAATTCATAATTGTGAGTATGATCTTTCCAAATCGAACTTTACTTATAGAGTTTTCGGATTTACGAACCCGTTTCCGAATTAAGCGAAACTATTTCCAAAACTATACGTTTTTTTCGAATTAAAAGAAACATTTCCCAAATTCAATGAAAACTTGTATACGGAATGAATGAAATCTTTTCCAAAATAAATAAATTTAAAGTCATTAAATAACTAAATCACTAAAAATGTTTATTTTTTATTTGTTAAACAAAACACTCATTTAAATTCATTAAAACTAAGATGAAATTGGAGTGGTCCAAAAGATGAAATTGGAGTAGCAAAAAATCATAAAAGGTTTCTTCATCCCTTCTGTCTGCTTTTGCAGATTAAATTAAATTAATTTTTCCAATGAGAGCCTTTACTCTTTAACTTTTTCCGACAAATAAATTAAACAATTTTTATAAATTAAAATAATCCTTTGCTAATTTAAATGAAACTATACGATCATAAATAGAACTTTTTAAGTTTTATTTAAACTTTGTCTAATAGATTTTAACTATTTTCCTAGAAACAGATCAGTTTGCTGATTGAAAAAAGGTTAATTTACGATCGTCAATGGTTTAATTTAAATTGAAAAATTCCTGCAAAAACTATAAGTCCGATTAAATATGGGCCTTCCTCAATTAAAACCGGATTTAGAAGGCATGATTAATTATAGAATTGAAGTAGTCACAGCTATACAGATTGATCAAATTTCGTCTTAGACACTATGACACTCCCCCTGGTGTTATAGGAGAATCAAACATATTTTATTTCACAATGCATTTATTGATTTTAAATTTATTTAATTTGATCTTACATATTTCTGAAAAGGTTTCATTTAATTCGCAAAAGCTGCACCACAAACCAAATTAATTAGCTAGCACCCAGTAAATTAATATCGAAATAGGTTTTTTCCATATTATACCAATAATGTCGTTGCCGGTACTTAGACAATAACGATAATATCGGTGAGCACTTTTAAATTGGAACGTCTTTGTCTTTACCGATATCGGTGGTGTTAAAAAATTACAAAACTGTCGCTATTGAACAGAAAAATGATGTTCTCGATTTATCAGTGTATCAGCGACAATATATCGTTAATGTGTCGTCTAATGGAAAAGCGCCTAAGGGTAAAACATCTCGCCTCAATTTTTACTAATTGTCTTAGATACGTTTTTTACTGTTTATTATCCAATTTTACCTGCCTCTTTCTTGGGTTAAAAATCATTAATGTTGCTACAACCACGATTCCCACTTTGTGGGCCGAAACTTTTGGGTCGAACAGAAATTTTTAGTTTGTTTGCTTTAGCAAAATAATCTATCTCCGTTTTTGGGTGAATCCATCTACGTCGTTGAAAATCTTATGATTTTCTTATACCGATAATAAATTAATTTAATAATGTGTAGACAATTTTATGTACGAAATATTGAGAAATTCCAAAAAACACAAATTAACATTATAAATTAACCAGTGCAAGGATTTTGTTCAAAAAACGAGACTTGAGAGTTGCGTTTTTCACGTACGCACTAGACATAGAACAGTCAATATTATTGTTGTTTGATTTAATTTTAATATTATCGTACATCTAGTAAGCCGATAAAAATTGCAACTCTCAAGTCTCGTTTTTTGAACAAAATCCTTGCCCTGAACGCAAGCCAAAACGAAAAGTATTTACACGAAATTTCAAACAGTAATCCTGGTTATATCCGTCAAAGAATAATAACTTTCGGTTGACGTTCAGTTGCTGTTTAGAATAATGAAAAGCGAAGCATAATAGCTTGCCTTATTGACCCTACTGCCATCTATGAATAACTGGCATGAACTAGTCAATAATTTATACTGTGTGCCTCGGAGGACTTTTCAAACTAAACTTTTGTAATACCCAGTAATTCATACAATATTTAAATAGATGTCACTAGGTTAAAAGAATTCAATTGTGCCTTATACCAGAGCCTACTGTATAAATAAGAGCCTCCAGTATCGACTGTATTTTTTACTAAACTTAAAATAAGGTACATACAATTTTTTTTTTTACTATGAAACTATATGGGAAAACGGTTATTTTCATTTACAGTTTTAGTTTATTAGAAATGTGAGCTTTTGTTTTGTTTTTATATGAAAATGTTCATGAAACATGACATGTAATATTATTTGATAGAAAAATCGAGTCTTGAAAATGTTTATTTCTTAGTGAAAATCGACATGAAAAATAAGGTATTTTTGAAATTTACAATTTTGTTGTTTTATGTAATATACATCATAAACATAACTCCAAATTTATAAACAATTCAATAATCATTTGCCTCCATTCAAATTTGAATTCGAATATGTTTCTATTGTTATTTTGAATTTGCAAAGCATGCTGTAGTTAAAATAATATCTCGTTGAAAATGCATATTCCTTCATTCTCGAGTAAAACAACAACAAAAAACGAATTTGTTGTTGTATTTACTCGAGAATGAAAGAATAGGAATTTTCAGCGAGATATTATTTTAACTATATGTAGATTGTTTTGATTTTTTGTTTTCTTCGCACTTATGTTATTGATTTATTTTTTTCTATTTAGCTGTTTCTGATTTATTTTATTTTGATTAGGCATGTTCGGAAATAGACGTTTAGTAAATTCACAGTAAATTTAGACCATTATAGTGTAATTTAATGATCGAAATTTACTGTGAATTTACCCATGGTCTATTTCCGAAAACGCCTATTGTTGAGCGGAGACGTGTTGTTTTTATTCTTACCATTGGTTTTAGATGTGAACATATGATGACGTCATTAAACTAAATTTTCTCTTTTTAGTACACATTGTTGTTGTTGTAGAATGTTTGTTAATTTAATTTCCCTTATTTTTTTGTGATTATTTAAATGAGTAAGACATTGAGTTGTTTGTTAGCGATTTCATAAAACATTATTTAAATGGATTTAACTTTTAATTCATATTTTATCGTCAATCGAAATCGCGTTTCTTCATACAAAAACTATATAAATATGTAAATGAATTTTTAGAGTTTCTATATCACTTATTTTAAGTTCTTTTTTCACATGGCGGCTCTATTTCATCAAGATGGTTCTGCTTATACTCAACTAAACTTTTTAAATGCCATCCAAATTCATGAAAGCATTGTGGAAATATGTACATTGTAATAATTAAAACACGATGGCGGACGATTTTTTGTAAAAATCGCTGGATATTTGTACAAATGAGAGTTTTGAATTGGAACCGTTTGAAGAAGTCGGTGCGGTTTTTTATTTGCTCTCGATAGATGCTATGCAGAGCAGTCAATTTTCTTTATCTAAATATAAATTTGACGTGCTATTTATTGGAAAATTAAATTTTTTTAACGTCAAACTATGATCTTTAATTCAATTCTTCATTGAAAACTTCATATACAAAATATTTAGCTCTACCTATTTCTACGGGGCCGCTTTTCGGAGCTATTTTTATATGGCAGCTCTCAATAGTGGCTCTGGATAGCGAATAAAAAAAACACTTAGAACTTCGTAGGACATTTTTAAAGGGATTATTGGCATAGTTTAAGGAATCTTCCTATAGAAATAAATATAATATAATAAAACAATTTGAATTTAATTATTAATTCAGTGTTTTATTTAAAAGTATGATATATAATTAACATATAAGGAAAAGTAAGTGTGTACGAGTATAAGTATTCTTAAAATAATTCAGCCTTTCAAAATTCAATATAAATAATTCACCATTATTACCAGTTTTATAGTTATATGTATTTATATAAATTACAAATACACGTCATCAGTCATCTTCGCTTAAACTAGAAAGTTTCACCAAACTAGACTTATACTTTATGTACAGTTTGCTGGCTTTCTTCAGTAATTTCATATCTTCATCTATACCTACTCGTATATTGGATTTTCTCTTCTTAGCATTTGAAGTGGATGGATTTTTTGAGGCGGATTTATATGATGCCGCTCTCAACAGTATTTGTGTATTAAATCGAAAATGGCCAACTGGCAGCTTTCGACCCTGTATTTTCGGGTCCTCTACCTATAGGCGGCTCAATTATTGTCTAAAAATAAAATAAAAAGCTATATCAGTTAATATATATACTAGAGCGGATTAAATTGTATGGAGAAAAAATTTTTAGCCTGGAGACTCCACTTTTCTGTAAATTCATTGTATTTGAAGCAAAAATGTCCACTACACCATATGGCTACGATGAATTTCGAGCCTGCATAATTTCATTTGAAGATTTTTTTATATAGAGTGAGTTTTTTAAAATGCCAGGCTTTTATCTCGAGAACGGTGCTGGATAGAAGAAAATTACTTTTAATGAAATTTGTTAAGAGTCGAGGGGACATCAGATGATGACCTTTAATTCGACCTTCAAGGTCATTTGATGGTCAAATTGATTATTTAAATGAAAAGCCCTATTTATGGACCTCTGATTCGGAAAGGGCACAAAATTTTACGTTCAGATAGGAAGTTTATTCTCTCTTTTTGAATGACTTTCAGATGTTAGTTCAAGGACAAACTACTAAATAATGTGAAATAATCAGCATATAATGAATTTTATTGGGGAATGACTTAATTTAAATTTGTTGGCACCATGACCAAAGGTACCAAGTTAATATTGTGTTAGTATATTCCCCATTTCATTATTTGCAGATGATTTCTAATTATTTAGTAATTTGTCTTTGAACTAATACCTGAAAGTCATTCAAAGGAAGAACCTAAAATGCCTATCTGAACGTAAAATTTTGCATTTTTTATGAATCTGGGGTCAAAAATAGGGATTTATATTTAACAAATTCAATTTAACCTTCAAATAACCTTGAAGGTCGTAGTCAAGGTTGAATTGAAGGTCGCTATCCGATGTCCCCTTCGACCCTTAACAAATTTCATTAAAAGTAATTTTCTCCTATCCAGTACCGTTCTCGAGATAAAAGCCTGGCATTTTAAAAAACTCACTCTATATAAAAAAAAATCTTCAAATGAAATTATGCAGCCTCGAAATTCATCGTAGCCATATGGTGTAGTGGACATTTTTGCTTCAAATACAATGAATTTACAGAAAAGTGGAGTCTCCAGACCACTTAAAAATTTAATCCGCCCTAACATATATATATATATATTATATTCATTAGGTTGCTTCATTTTTGTTTATTTTCGCCAGTTTTCTGTGGTGATTTGAACCTCTTCTCAAACTTTCCTGTCGTTTTTTGAAACTTTCGTTCCAAAAAATGAATAAAAATTATTTAAATGTTATGTAAATTAATTAATTAATTTATCTTACTCCCAACTAGATTGAACGTCGAAAAGCTTTCCATTGAACACATGTCCTAATTTTATTCTGGCTTTTATGCATTTTTCGGTTTCTTCTTGAGTCCCTATTTAAAAAAAAATTAATTTAAATTTAAAATGAAAAAAGTACGAATTATGTCAATTATGTTGTTAACACTAGATATACCAACCGGTCAAAATGACCGGTTTACAAATTTTCTCCTAAATTTTCTCCGTTAATTTAAATTCCAATGTTTGATGTATTATTATGACAATTATTATTTATATATCATATATTCGATAATTATTGTAAATATTTCTATTTATTAGTTTTATTTTTCCTGAGATAGGGATGTGGTATACCTAAATATACCAACCGGTCAAAATAACCGGTTGGTATTTCAAGTGCTAATATTTGTAATTTTTCAGTTTATTTTCAAATAATTCTACAGAATATTATAACGGCTTTACATATTCTCTAGTTTCTTCTAAATTCTTCTTAATTTCTATTATTTTCTAAGCCATTTACTTGTTGCGGTGAATGTGACAACGGAAAATTTTTTCACAAGCAAATCACTGGCTTCAAAACTTTTAGAAAATAATACAATTTTAGTTACAACGATTCGTTCAAATAGAAAGGAATTACCGAAAATTACCAAACAAAAAAGATAAATTGCCTAAATTTTCAGGTTTAATTTACAAATCTAATAATTGCACACTAACGGTATACAAAGCTAAGTCAACTAAGAAAGTACTTCTACTTAGCTCTAAGCATAATTCCCCAAAAATTGAACAAAAATGAAAAAAGCTTCTTGAAACCATTTCATTCTACAACAGCAATAATTTGGTGTGGATATAATGGAGCAAATGGCTAAAAAATACACTGTTAAGTCGCGATACCGGAGATGGCCTTTACAAGTTTTTTTAATATCCTCGACATAGCTGGAATTAATGCTTGGATACTGTACAAAGAACTCACGGTAACAAATATTACCAGAAAGGACTTTTTATTTCAATTAGCAGAAGAACTTTCTACTGGATATCAAGATTCATTCGAATCAGGAAACCTGAATGAACTGTTGATGGTAGATAAAATTGAAAATTCTACACGAAAATGCTGTCAAATTAGATTTTACAACGAAAATAAAACCACAAATCTGTGTTGGTTGCAAAAAATATGTTTGTGGGAAATGTACATTAAAAAAAGTTTCAATTTGTATAAATTGCCCTAATAACAGTTAAAAATGAAATTACTATATTACTTAAATTTATCACATAATGTATAAAAATTATAGAAATAACAAATAAACATTGAATTACATGCTTCTAAAGAACTCAATAAATCTAAATAATAAATCGTTTATTTCAAAACACGTCCCGGTCAATATGACCGGTTGGTAGAGATAGGTATATATCAATGCTTGGTATATCTAGTGTTAAACGTACAGCGCTCAGAATACGGTCTCTGCCACTTCTTTTTTGATAATTTTTATATTTTAGTATTGTAATTTATTTTTAATTATTTTTTTTTATTTTTTAATTACATTCACATACTATGCAGACTACATGTTTTAAACAGGCCGTCATTTAAATTGAAAATTCGTCGAAAAGTAACCTCGTTGACTTTTCATCTAGCATCTATGAGGAAATAGCGAAAGCTTCAAAATTTGAAAAGTTTAGTTTGAAAAGCCTTCTAAGGCACACAGCATTAGTTGAAAAAATCGATATGAGACACACAGCATTAGATTTCAACGGCTTCAGAAATCTGAAAAATTTCCAAAATTCTTAGATTCAAAAAAATTCTTGAATTCAAAAACATTTATAATTTGTGATTGAATTCAAGAATTTAAGGAGGAATATAAAATTTACAATTTTTGAATTAAAAGTTTAATGTTTTGACAAATAAATATCTAGCGCAATTTTACAAATATGTATTTCATTATTGCTTAATTTCACAAAATTAAATAAAAAAAAAAACAAACAGCAATTTATTTGATTTTCGTAGAAACATCAAAATTTTTTAAAACTTCATTGGGCACATTTTTATCGATCTTAATTTAGAATTTTATTTACAAAAATTCACTTTTTAAGCAGTTTCAACGTATCAATTTAATTAAGTAATTCGATCAAAATCAAAGTATTGCATCATCAGAAATTTAGAAGGCCCACCACCAAATTTAAAAATATTTTGTATCCAATTATAATTCCCAAAATTTCAATTTTCAAAAAATTTTGTAATTTACACAGAAAGTGAGATTGAGAGATACTTAACCTTTCGGTAAATTAAAACTGTACAATTCCATTACTTATGAATCTTAAGAAGCCGCACGAAATTTTAAAATATTTTGAAAATTATTAGAATTGAAGTACAAATTTAAAATTCGGAAGTATTAAAAATAATAAAATTCTAATTTTTTTAAATTTTGTAACAAATTCTATATCCATCGCAATCGTAAATAATAATTTCACAAATAGTTATCTAGTTTTTGAGAAACTTTAATGTAAAAATTTTTATAGAACCCACAAAATTAAAACAAGAGCTTCAAAATTTCGATATTCAATAACCTTCGTAAGAGTTTTGCAAATATTTAGTTTTAGATAGGGCATCCAAATTTTGGCCATAAAGTACTTCCATAATTTTCGAATTTGAATGTTTTCGATTCATGAATTCCGGAATCGCAGAAAATTTTACAAAAAACAACAAATTTCTTTTATTTCGTTTAAAATAATAGATAAGTTTATAATTAATGCTCATATGTATGAACGATACTAAATCGCAGGTACGATAAGAATATGCACAAATTTTAAAATTACAAAATTTACAGAATTTATAAAGTTTATCAAATTTGTATTATTTATAAAAATTCTTTAAATTTAAAAATTATATCAATTCTATAAAATTCAGTAAGTTCTACTAAAATCTAAAAATCTAATAAGTTTCTTAAATTCTATAAATTCTGTAAATTGATACTGTAAATTTGATGTGTCAATAAACTCTATAAAATTTTAAATTTTAAGGTTTTTATAAATGCTATCAAATTTATAAATTGTATAAAGTTTATGAATAATATTATAAATTCTTCACAATTTTCAGTTTCTTTGAGTTCTATTAATTGGTTCTCTAAATTCTACAAGGTCTATAAATATTATAATTTCTAATAAATTCTATAAATTCTACAAATTTTATGAATTTTACGAATTAAATCAATTCTATAAATTTTATAAATTCTCTAAATTTTATAGATTCTATAGATTCTATAAATTGATTCAAGTCTGTCAGTTCTATAAATTATAAAAATCCAAATTTTACTTATGTATTCCAAAAAAATTCATAATTTCTATAAATTCTTTGAATTGTACAAATTTTATAAATTCAAAAATTAAATCCGATGAACATTAATCATTCTACATTTTTATAGAATTAATGGATAAAGTTTTACAATTCAGTAAGTTCTTTAAATTTCGCAAATCTCATAAATTGTTTAGTTCTTATAAGTCCAATAAATTCTATAAATTTTATAAGTTCTACAAAGTCTGGATATATTATATATATTTTAATATGTTTATAAAACCTATAAATTCTATAAATATTGAATATTTTATAAATTCCATCAATTCTATAAATTAAATATACTCCACAGATTCTTTAAATTTTATAAATTCAATGGGTTCTATAAATTGTTCAAGTCTTTCAGTTCTATAAATTTTACAAACTCAAATTTGACTTATATTAAAAATTCAATAAATCCTATAAATTCTACAAATTTTAGTATTTTTAAAAAATCTTTAATTTTTATAATTTTTAATTTCAATAAATTTTTTGAATTCCGTAAGTCTTTTAAATTATACTAATTCGGAAAAACGAGCAAATTTGTCTTAGTAGAAACATTAAATTGAACTAACAAAATTAAATAATTTTTCCAATTTTGAACGTTTTGCTGTCTTAAATTTAATTAAAAATGCTAATCACTAATTTTCTTAGCGATAAATCAATAAAAGGAGTTTAACGAATTTTGTACATACAATTTTTCATCGTCACCAGCAATATGTTTATTCTTTCCATTATTTAACAAATGATCCAATCATATATTTTTGTTGAAACAACCTTCCCGCAATGACCATTCTGAACCAAGGAGCAAGATTATTGAATTCATCAATTAAATCATCGCCGACCGAGCTTGAAGCCCTCTCATTAATTTATAACTGGAATTATAAAGTAGTATAGAATAGTATAAAGTAGTATATATAAGTAGTAATAACCACTTCCATAGATTAACCAACGTTTCTGGGTCCCTCTAATAGAAACTTTAAAGAAGTATCCATGTGTATACTATATGTATGTAGTTTTTTTAATACAAGAAAGACTATAACTAATTACATAAAATTATGTTGAAATCACTTAAATTAGTGTGAAAATAGAAATTCATTAATTCCGGAATTAGTGTTTCCAATTCCGAAATGATCGAAACCAAAATATGGGCCGGTCCGGAATACTGGAATTCCGAATTCCGGAATTGCATACACTAGTTTTAGAAAACTCAATACCCAGAAAATAATTTGAAAGTAGTAAAATTTCCAAAATTCTCAGATTAAAAAATTCGCATATTAAATCAAAAATTTAAATTTTGGGACAAGTTTTATTGACCGCAATTGAAAGCTTTTAAATGTCCAGATTATTAGCAACTTGAACCAACCGAAAATTAAGGGGTCAGTGCTATTCATTACGCCTAAAAAAACGCTTTTCTTGAAACTTTTTTTTGAAGACACATTATTTCGCGTTAATTTAATTATTATTTTTCAATATGAATTAAATTCGTGACATTAAACTTTTAAAAAAATTGGTACAGACATCTCATCAATTTAATTCATATTTAAAATGGGATTTGTGGAATAAATTCCTGCGAAGTTATTTCGAGCCCTGAATCAAATTACCCGGGTAATCGATCAAATTACTTGGCTAGCCGAGTATTCGAAAATGGACCAAAATACCCGAGTACCCAAGTACTCGATAATCGGTATTAAATACACTAATCTACCGAATTCCAATCTGACGAATTTCGAATTCATGAGCCATTCCACTACAATTTCACAGTAGGTTTGAGTAGTTATTGTAATCCCCTATAGGATATCCAAATTTGGTAGATATTATTTGAGATTTATTGAGATTATTCAAGATTTTGTAATTTTTGAATTAATCCAGATTTTCGGATTTGAATTGCATTGAGTTGCTTGACAACACATTTATTCGAAATTATCGACATCAACCAATATTCTTGAGATTATTCGAGTTTGCTTTTATTCGAGTTCATTCTAATTTCTCTAATTACTCGAAATTTTCGTTATCTTATAGATTTATTGATATTTTTAATATTATACGAGTTTTTACGATGTTTTAAGCTTGGTAGAGGTTTGTTTGGTCTTGAATTATTTGTAACCGATTCACTTATTCGAGGTTTTTATAGACTTTTAAAGTTTATTCGATATTTTTGATATTATTCGAGATTAGCATGTATTAACCATCCACTGAATTGCAAGATTGTACAGAAGTGAAATTCTCGATATTCAAGATTTTTTACTTACGGATTTGAAAAACGTTGAGTTTGCTTGTTGATACACATTATTTCACAGTCTTGTTGAGCTTTGTAAATTATAAGCCAAGCTTAAGAAAGGTATTTCTACATTACGCTTCCGGACTTAATATAATTTTGAGCAAATCGATCTTCACAAATTGATCAGTGCTGGGTTTCCAAAATATCCACTAAAATTTAAGCAGTTTTAATTAACATCTGAGGGCTTACACTACTAAAATATATTAAGTAGGGCCTTTCCTAAAAGAAATTTTAGCCCCTGTCAAATGATTTTATGAACCCACAATTTAATGTGGAGCAGTACTAGAATCCATAGCATATTCTTCAGGAACTGAAAAATTTATTCAATTTTGAAAGAACTAAAACTAAAAAATTTACTTTGGTCTGTAAGTTAAAAACAATGATTCGAATCAAAAATTTCAAGTTCTAGCTGAGTTTATAATAAATTACCCAACTGTCATCAACATTTAACATCATTTCCTACTAACCTTCATGCCATATTTTATCTATAGTATACACTACTACATGGTCCACTCAACGAAAACAACAATTTAACCTGTCAAATTCAATAAATCCCAAAAAAATTTCCTGAATAGATCAATTTAAGGAGAACTTTTATGATTTCGTACACAATACACACAGCGCATATTTGAGTTCTCCCGGTTGATTAATGATCCAAGATTTTAACTCGGTGATGTCTACGTTATGTCTAGTCATTATGGTTTGGCAGTACTAACTAATAATAATAATAATAAATAAAAACAAAATTAACAGAAACACGGTTCGGTTTATCTTTTAATGTGGGGGAGCGAAAATAAAAAACCAGACCCACAACGTGTTAATGATTAACTTCATGTCAAATAAGGGCAATTAATCACCAAAAAGTTCAATTAAATTTTGAATATATCGTGAATTATTTTAAATATAGTTTTGGAGGACAAGAAATTTATATAATTTTAAGCTTTTATCAGATTAGCTAACCAATACATACAACAAATATATTGTATATAAACAATTATAAACAAAACATAATAGAATTATTTTGGCGCCATAATTTTGTGATTACATATGCTCGAAGTTAATAAATTAATTAATGTGAATTATTTGAGACAGGCGCACACAAGAATTTTTTTCTTAATTATTTATGGTTTGCTATACATAATTTAATTTATCTCACAATTAATAATGATTTAGAATTTAGTTCCGACAAATGATCTTACTATGTTATTTATGCGACAGACGTAATACTGCATCGATGATGTGATCATGATGACAGTTTGGATTTTGTGAATGGATGGGTAGCGTTATGTGATTGTGGAATTTTTGTGGTGGCTGCGTTTTATGGAAAAATTTCACAAAATTTGTAAATTTTCTGGGTTTCTCCACAAATTTTAGATATTTCATCCAAATTCTAAAATTTTGTGATTAATCGCAATTTTGGAAATTAATTCTATTGGTATTTAAGAATTTGTTAAATTTTGTGAGTCTTGTGTAATTTTGAATGTTTGCTTCAATTTTACAAGTCTTTTGTCAAGTTTTTGACTTTCATAAATGAAAGTTATTCAAAAATGTATAACTGCAAAAATTTCTTTAAAATAACTTTTGTGAACCCTGTCCAAATTTAAATATTTAAGTTAACTCAGAACTGATAAAATTGTGAATATTGCGATCGGAGAAAATTTCCAGAATTTAAATTTTCTTGTTTAAATTTGTTAACTGTAGAATTTTCCTTTAAATCCCGGAATTTTGGAAATTTTATAGAAACACTACTTTTCAGTAAAATTATAGTTAAAAATTCTTGAATTAAAAAAAAATATTTTTCAATCTGGGAATCTTGCTGAGTTATGCCAACATTTATAAGTATTCCAGAGTTGCTTAAAAACTGAAAACTTCTCAAATGGAGTTTAATTCGTATTGTAATTTTAAATTATGTCTCGAAATTCTGGAGTTTTGACACATTTTTATCTGTTGAATCAAAAATATTAAAAACTGTATGTATGCAGAATTTAACAGAATTTTTGAAATTGTGATAGGTTTCAATTTTTCGTTTTCAATTTTATGTGTCCCGTCAAGATTTATGCAATAAAGTCAAAAATTAAAAATATTTAGTTTTCTTAAACTCTTTTTTTTTGCACAGTTCTATGACAAATATTCTTTAAATATTTTTTTAATCTCTAAATTATCTGCCGGTAAAACTGCGCACAAAACGAAATATTTTTAAAATTCTGAGAATTTACCTAAGAAAAAGTAGTATAACTCTCTAAATTTTAAGTTTTTAAATCGAAATTTTAAACACCTAAATTCTTCAATATTGCAACAAATTCTAAAATTTTTTATTATTATAATTCTGGAAATTCTATTAGATTTCATAAATTTTGTGAACCCAATACAAAATTCGCTTTAAAAATTCTTTTTGAAAAATCACAGAATTTTTGAATTTTGTTTTTTCATTATTAAGTTCTGGCAAGTAACGATCGTCAACTGAATATATAATAATTATACAATTTCAAATTTACGAAGTTGTGAAATTGCGCAAAAACGAAATATTTCTAGAATTCCAAATAATTTCAAAATTTTCTGAAAGTTTGTGAGGCATTTTCCGAGTCACAGAATTTCCCAAAATTTTCGTTTTTAGAAAAATATTTAAATTTTCGAATGTTGCAAATTGTGTTTCAATTCGATTCAATCAAGATAATAAGTACCTGCTTGCATTAAAATTGCTCAAAATCTGAACATGTAGCTGTTTGTAAAATTCTGACTTGCAATAGACCAAATTTTAAAAATTTCCTTCATTTTAAATTGGTTACTCCCAAAATTATAAATTCTATCATACAATTTTTCTAGAAACCTCAGAAGTTTGAAAATTGCTTAAATCTTCCAAATTTTGTAACCTATTTTAAAATTTCGAAATTTAGAAAATTTTGTTTTAATTTTTAAATCATTCAATTTAATTTTAAATTCTCTTTAAATCGTGAGGTTTTAAAAATTTAATTTTCTATTTATTCATACATATATTGACATTGTTACAAAATGTCCCAAATTTTAACATTTTTGTTAGAACTTGAAGTCTTTTAAACCTAATAATTTTAAATTTTTTCAAATTTTAAGCTTTTCAAATAATAGATTGTTGAATTTTGGAAATTGCACTATTTTACAGAGTGCCGGCCTGTAGATATAAGTAAAAATTTGAATATTTCTGAAATTCGCTTTGCGATTGATATGAGAAATTTTACATTTTGGGTAAATCCTATAATTTTTTAAAATCTTTAATTTTGAAAGTTATGGAATGCTTAAGGTGAATATGGGAATGTGTTCACCATTTAAAAAAATTACAAATTTTCAAAAAATAACTTAAATTTTATGTTACTCCTAATTTTTTATAATCAAAAATTGATTAAATCGCAAAATTTTGGTAGTTGCGTAAAGCTTTTAATATATTTGAAAACCCATAAAAATATTTTTAAGCTTCAGAATTTTGGTGTAAGGATTTTAATTTTGTTAATTTTTGCTTTATCAAGATTTTTGTATTGCATTTGTTCAATAAATTATTATTTGTAAAATTCTTAATTCCTTGTAATTAAGGAAATTGTTCCAATATTTAAAAATTTTAAATTTTAAGTTTCTCCTAGATTTTAAATTTATGATGATTTCTAAAAACAAATGTAAACTGAAATGAATTTTGTAAATTGTACTGGTTTCCACGAAACTCATACAAAATTATCTTTAAAAACTCTGTGATTTTGGCAATATAAAATTGCGAAATTCCAGATTATTTTAAATTTTAGAATTTTGGATATTAAATCGTCAAATAAGTGCCTATAAACTAAATAAGTAATTGAAAAATTTTCTTTAAAAATCGTAAAAATTGTTTTTGAACAACAGAAATTTGAAATTTTTGAGTTCTCTCAAAATTTTAATTTTAATTGGTTAGGTAGAAATCGCTTCAAAATTAAAAAAATCCTGAATTTTGCAACAAAAGAAAATCTTGGATATCGATTCGGAATTGAAAAATAAAGGTTTTTTAAAAGAATCTAGAGTTTTGAAAATTATTATTAAATCTCGAAATTTAGAAATTTTTCTTTCAATGTCTCACAAAAGTTAAAATTAATTTTAAATTCCCCTTGAAAATTTCAGAGTTTTGATTCATACATTGACATTGTTGAAAAAGTGAATAGTATGTCCCAAAAACAAACCTCGGTTATTTTGAAATTGTAACGCTCAAAATAATTGCTCAAAAGTTTGAAAAGCTTTCAGATGCGGTCCATGAAAATTGTCTCAAATTTTTTAAATCACAAAATTTTGGAATCCTTGTTTCGATTTTGTGTGCTTTTTGAAAATTTTTACATAGGGTGTTTCTCAAAATCTGAATATTTGTGAAATTCTTTTTAGCGTAATGGGATAGATATAGAAATTGACACTAAATTTTAAAATATGTATTTCAATTTTTTCTTACTCCCAAATTTGAAATTTATTTTTAAATTCTGGAATTTATTATTAAATTTCAAAATTTTAGAAATAATGATTAAGTTTAAGTATCTCTCAAATGTTACTTTCTGCGTAAGTTTCAGAATTTTTTAAAGTTTAAAATTTTGAAAATTATAATTGGATTCAAAATATTTTTTAAAATTTTTGAGTCCTTCTGAATTTCTGATTTAATTTTGATCGAATGGACTTATTAGTTAGTGAAAATCAATTTTTTGAAAATCAAATTTTTATGTTTTGTCCTATCATGCTTAAGATCGATAGAAATGTACCCTAGCTTTAAAAAATTTAATTTTTTTATTTTTTATTTGAATGAAACAATAAAGTTTCCTGAATTTTTATGAAATTATTTAAAATTATGAAATTTTAAATTCAAGATTTTTTTGTATTTCTAAGAATTTTGGAAGTCTTTCAGATCACTGAAATATAGAAATTATTACAAATTTTTTTTTTAAAAATAAACAAATTGTTTATATACTTCCGAATTTTAGAATTCCAGTTTCAATTTTGTAGGCTCAAAATGTTTGAATTGAATTTGCTTGAAAAATGAATATTTGTGAAATTCGCACTTGTTATCTATTCTATAGAAATCGTCTGAACATTTTTGGAATATTTTTTAAATTTTTTTAAGTTCATTTTTATTTTATGATTAAATTCTAGACAAAAATGTGAATCCCTGAATTGTTAATTGTATTGTCTTTTTGCAAAACTCTTTCAAAATCCTTGTGTTTTGAAAATATAATTCCAGTCCTTAACAAAAATCTAAATTTCTAAGAAAATGTTTAATTTTCAAAAATTTTCGATATTTTGGCCATTATGGTTATAATTTTTTAAATTTGAGATTAGATTCTACGATTCTTGTAAATCTCGGAATTTTGAAAGTTGAAATACTTTTCAGATTAAAAAAAAGTAGTTCAAAATAAAATATTTGCAAAATTTTCTTTAAAATTTATAAAAATTATGTTACAGGTACTTCGGAAATTTGGAGCTTTTGCTTCAATTCTCTTAAGAATTTTGAATTGAGTTTGCTCAGAATTATTTGTGAATAAGAGTATTTGCTAAATTTTGATTTACTTCCCAATTTATTGTACCAATATTAAAAAAAGAAAAATTCGGATTTCAAAATTTAAAATTATACCCTAATTATGGAAGTGAAAATAAAATATTGGTGTACAAGTTTCAACAAAAAAAAAAGTTAAAAAAATAAGGGCAATTAAAATGTCCGAACCAGTTAAATCTGTAGGACTCACAGGAACGGAACCTGGATCAAAAATTGCTAAACTCATCATAGTAGAATTTAATATCAGTTAGAACAAGGCCTTATAAACTGGTTTAGCCGAGACTCAAGCTATTAGGCGTACAACACATCGAGCGCGAACTGCGAATTGCGAATAAATTCCACAATGCGATATTCGTAAATATAGGTGCACATAGAGCGCGGCGCAAATTTAATAAACGTCAAGTTTCGGAAGATTTTTTATATTTGACATTTGTTTAATTCGCGCCGTGCTCTATGCGCGTCTATTTACGAATATCGCATTGTGGAATTTATTCGCAATTCGCAGTTAGCGCCCGATGTGTTGTACGCCTTATAGTCAAGACATGTGAGCGATTGTGCTTCGGTTAAGGCACGAATTTATAGTCGTGACTATTGCTATTGTTATAGCAACGATTTCCGAAAATCATTTCAAAATCTTTTCTAACTTAATTTACTTTCTTGTTTTGGATACTTTGTAGCAATATTTATAGTGATGGATTTTGATCACTATAAGCGTAGTTACAGTACAAACAAATCTTATAGTGAGGTCTATAAATATGAAAACTATTACTATAACAGTAGTTATAGTTGTAGCAACGACTATAAATTCGGGCCTCAATGTTAAGGACAAAGGATTTATGCAGTTGCGTTTTAAAGTTGCAGTGCAGTTTTTACTTGATACTTGGTCAATATTTAGCATCTTACTAAATAGCCGCATTTTCGGTGAAAAAGTTACTGACGTATAGGGTGTCTCGTTCGCACATATACCTGTTGAATATTTATTTCCCAAACTGCCGATTAACCTTTCGGATATGGAAAGCGAATTACGTATGATTATTCCCTTTGTCAGCACTCTGTGGTGCTTATTCATTCCGGTGACATCAAAGAAAATACAGTGCATATATATTTATAGTATAATAGAATAGAAAGAAAATAAATAAATAAATTATAACACCTTAAGACGGTGAATCAAATAGATCCTAAAATTAATAACAGACCACATCATCATATACATAAATATCAATCACCAATCCTAACAGCTCATTAAATAGTAAGAGAAGTTACGGGTGGAGGCCGAGCCCATGCTGCTGCTAGAGTGTGCTCGCGACTGGTTGATGGGAAACATTATGCCTACTAGCAATCTATTTATTCTCATGGAGGAACTACTACCGGTTCAACCTACACGTGGAATAAATAACATACTGAAACGTGATGCAATGCATGAAACAAACATGGGCACAGGGGCATGTTTAACCGGCAATTACACGTGGTACCTCGCCAATGAATCGCACGCTAGAAAAAGGGGAGTGGCTATATTAATCAGCAAAAGTTCACCTTTACAAGTCACAAAAATCAAAAATTACTTTGGGTCCATCATAACTCTCACTGGAGAAATTCCAACTCTTGGAGAGATTCACCTCGGTGTATATACCTAGCTGCGAGAATATTTTCAACATTGCACTCCAGAATTAACCTCCATAATATATTCAATTTTTATTCAAAATCCTTTCAAATATCGATTAGGTTTTGTACACATTTGCAGCTCTAACGATGATCTTGTTCAAATTATATTTTTAAGTTTTGATTCTTGAGCCAAATTGTTGAAGTGTTAGAATTTGTAATCAAATCAGTAAATCAAAACTTTTCAAATTTCATTTTTATTGAAGATAATTTTTAATTGTTTTCAAATAATTCGCTATGCATGCAAAATAATTTTAGTTATAGAATCTGGTGTGATTGAAATTTGAACAAAGTTTGAACAAAACTTGAAAATTTTTTATTGTAAATCTTTGCTTAAATTATACTTTGGTTTCCGAATAAGGTTGTAATTAGAAATGTAGTCACCTATTAGCAGTCTTTTGTGGCAAATTTGCACGATTCGAGGTTTTTCGAATTTTCAAAATCGGTTCAAATTTAATTCCAAATTTCTTAATATTTTTTTTTTTGTCAAATTATATACATTTTTACAATTAATTACATCGAATATATCAAGAAATAGTTCTGTAATAGAAAACAAGTTACGTTTAAAATTAAATATTGATTTAGAATTTTCTGGTAATTTATTCGAAATGGCAACATTGTAAACCAAAAATATATTATTAGTGGTGTGTATACTAATGTTTATCGAATGACGTCACACTACGTCGTTGAGGTGGAAAAGCAAGCACCATCCAAGGTTATTAGAGATAACAAAAGGTTTAATCTACAAATTTACATAATCGGTATATCGATTGATCTTTTCTACTGACCCTTTTACTTTCAAAACCGTGCATCATACCACAATATTAGCACAATGTATAAATATACATGACTTTAACGACCCGAGCGAGGAGTAATTGAAAAGCAATTTTCCACAATTAGTACGTGTACCATTAAACAAAATTTGTTTATTTAAATGAAAAATTATTATTGTTTACGTTATTTATTTATAAAGTTTACAATTTCTAAAAATATAAAATTTGCTTGCTCTTTTTATTTATTGATTTATTGAATTTAAGAATTGAGAGTTAATAAAATAAAAAATTACGTGAAAATTTTCTTCTTCTCAAATTTTTATTGTTGTTCGAACAAATTGATTGAATTCAATTTCATATTGGAGGATTTCATTGTATAAATTGGCGAACAATGTCAGCAAGGAAGTTAAGTGTTTGTAATTGGTTTTTGTATTTAATTCGAGCAAGTGTGCCAATATGTATTTTTCAAGCAAATTAATTGGGGCACACTCGTTTCTTGGCTAAATATTTACAATCATTGCATTTCATTCCTAAATTTGGACGGATCTTTAACCACGATTTAATAAAAACCACATTCTTGTACCTCTGTTCCTCTATATAAAATTCAATCAAAAATATTTAAATGAAGGTACAGTTGTTTTCAAACTTGATTCAATTTGACAAGAATTTTGTATTAATTGGAATTTAAAATATTTTAAGATTTAATTTAGTTATTTCAAATTTCATTAAATTTTTCTTAAACTAGTATTAATTAAATAAATATAAATTGAAAAAAAAACACAATTAATAATTAAATTTGAACCGATTTTGAAAATTCACAAAAACCTCAATTCGTGCAAGTTATAGCCATTAAGTTTCAAAAAAACATTAAAAGTCTGCTAATAGATGGCTGTATTTCTAATTACTAAACTTATTCGGAAAATAAAAGTATAATTTAAGCAAATAATTATGATACAATAATAGTTTTCAAGTTTTGTTAAAACTTCATTCAAATTTGAATCAAATCAGATTCTTTAGCCAAACTTAGTTTGCGCATGTAGCGTTATTTAAAAATAGATTGGGTAAAGAATCAGAACTTAAAAATTAAATTTGAACAAGATTTGACTTAACTCTAGTTTGTACGTTTTACTCACAATCCTTGCAAGATCAGTCCCGAGAGTTGAAAATTTACAAAACTCTTAATCGATATCTGACAAGATTTTGAGCGTTGTTTGTTAACAATTGAATACCAAATTTAATGTAACTGCGGGATTATTTTAGACAAGTGGAACACAGATTTGGGAAGCGAGTCGCAATTCTATTGCATGCCGGCAGAACAAGCTGTTCTCCAAAAAAATTGGTACCAATCTATCGAATATCGAAGTTCAATCTATTAAATTTCCATAAGTTGAATCCCTATCAAATTAAATTCACTAATCAATCCAATTTCAATCTATCAAATTCACCATTCCATCGAATTCTCCACACCAAATTTCATTATCAAATTTCTATATATCGGATTTCAATTGAACAAATTTAAATCTGTCGAGTTCACTACAATCGAATTTAAATTTTTCGAATTTCAGTCTATAGAAATTTGATATACCACTGTTTCGTCATGTCGAAGTTTAATCAACCAAATTTTAATTTATCGAGATTTTAGCACTATCCCTTTCTAATCTGTCGAATTCATGAATCTATCGAAATCTATAAAATTTCTATTATTCGAATTTCAATTTATATTGATGTTCAGTTCATCAAATTTCAATCTATCGAATTCACCAATCTTTCATATTTCGACTTATCAATCTTTAATTCATTACACATTAATTTAAAATCCACCGAATTCCAATTTATCGAATATCAATCTATCGAACATCAATTTATCGAATTTCAATCTATTGAATTCACTAATTTGTCGAAATTCAATCTAAAGAATTTTGATCTATCGAATTCCAGTCTACCGAAATCTATCGAATTCTGATTTTCAATCCATCAAATTTCGATAATCGGATTTCAATCCACCGAATTCTAGTCTACCAAATTTTGATCAATCGAATTTCAATCTACTGGACTTTAATCTATAGAATCTCGAATCTATATCAAATTCATCAACCTATCAAAAGCTATGCAATTTCGATAATTCGAATTTCACTCTATATTGATGTTGAATTCATCCTTGAATTTCAATCTATCGAATTCAATAATCTATCAAAATTCAATCTATCACATTTCAATGGATCAAATTATAACCAATCGATTTCGCCAAACGACCGAGTTCTAGTTTATCGAATTCACCAATTCATCGGAATTCGATCCATCGATATTCTATCGAATCCGCCAATCTATCGAATTTTAATCTATAAACTTCAATCTATCAACTTCACCATTCTGCTGAACCTCAATCGATTGAGTTTCAACTTGTCAAATTTCAGTCTATCGAATTGATTGATTGATTTGATTGATTTTGAATGTACGACCAAGCATTAAGCAAGATCTCCCGGTAATTCTAAGTATTTTTGACGCCGGGCCAACCGTACATACCTTTTTTGCATTTACTTTAGGATAGGATTGTTAGTATAGGCTTGAGATCGACCCGGCTACAAACACCTTGACGGTCAATTATTAGTATTTACATTTTCTACTAATTACTTTTCCATTGACTGCGCTTCCCCTTTTTGGCGTCCTGAAATCAATATTAATTGGTTATCCATTGCCCTTATTAATTCCTTACCGCTATTTTTTAATCTCCCGTCGTTCTCTTAACTCATTAAGCCTGAACTCAAGATTAAATGAAATAAATTTCCATAAACCTGTTATTAAAGAATCATTAGATGCTACGAGCAATCTTAATATTAGTATTTGTGTCTGTTTTAGCTTCCAGGACCAGCCTTCCGACCTTTGTTCTTGCAATTTGGTTTAAAGCTGCCTAAATCTAATTCTAGTTTTGTATTATTATGTTAATAACTGCATTCTAAAATAAATTTATTAGTTTATTGGGTCCGGGTCCGGGGAGGGATGCGAATTAAACAGCGAATTCGGCGCCGCCGCGCAGACTCCATTCTTTGCAAGGTCGGATATATACCTGAAATCAAGCTTATATTAGGGAATTTAATGGTAACCAAATGTTAGTTATTTAAGCAATCGATAATAATTGTGGGTTTGTAATTGCTGATCATTTCATCCTAGCATGCGACTGCCACCGCATGATGGCCACTTTACGTGTAAAACGATCTCATTACAGTTTAGTTTTGTGTAGAGATCTTATGTATCCTTCCACTACAGATATATGGGTTGGGAAATGTGATGTGTTAAATTTATCTGGATATTAATTGTGGAAATAAAATTCACAATCTCAGACCGAAGGTCACTGGCTGAGCAGTAAGGGGTCTAAAAATGTTGTAGTTGAAGCTGATGAATTATTCCATTGAATAGGCAGTTGCCGTCACTTGGAGTGGTTTTTACCTCCACATTTCCCATATTTCCATTCATGATTTTTAGGTTTAACAATGAACTTGTTGGAATTTCTACTTAGATTTTCTTATAGCGTCTTTTGTTGACCAAAATTGAATTTGGGTTTGTTTTTCTCAAGAAATAAGCCAATTTGATTTAATCGACTAAGGAAACTTTTCGAAATAAATCTTACATTTAATATGTATTATGAACCTGGTGGCAGGTATCGTAGCCAAAAAATAAAGTCCTGTTTAGTTGGAGACTTGTGTATAGTTACCTAGAATAACTCGCGCTCAAATTGCCATATATTTTATTTTCCTTTTCTTTTCTTCCCTTTTTTATCACTTTTTTATCGTTCGGAGGTAACAAAAAAAGCATTTTCTTGGTCTTTAGCCTAACTAATCGTTAAATTATAAAAGTCCCCCCCAAAGTTATGCACAATGAGGTTATTTTATATGCGTGTAAGGGCCACTCCAATATAAATCAGAAAATAAATTTTCTTCAGAGACAAAACACGTCCGTATAGTTCCTGTCAAATTTCAGTCTATCGAATATCAATAAATCGAATTTCGATCTATCGAATTCACCAATCTATCAAATTTAAATCTATCGAACATCATTCTAATGAATTTCAATTTTTTGGATTTTAGACAGCAATTTGTTGAATGGTATAAATTAAAATGTCAATATCCCAACACTACTTTCTTAAATCATAAAAAAAGGAAATACTTCTCCATTCTTTACATTGAGTTTTGAGTCTTTGTACTGTGAGGGATAAAATAAATTTGTTAGAACAATTTTTGTTTTAATTCAAGGGTGTATCTCAACAGGTTATGGGCCCAGATCACGAAGAAACATAAATTGTGTACAAATTACTAACTTCAGTGCTTAAAATAAATTGTTGAATTTTTTTGTGGTGCAAATTAAAAAAAAATAAAAAATAAAACACGAGGTAATATGGCGTCATCATCCATGGTACCAATAGAAAAATTGGTTGGACGAGAAAATTACAACAATTGGGAATTTGCAGTAAAAGCGTACTTACAGCATGAAGGATTGTGGTCATGCATTGAAAATCCCGAGGCGGCACAGGCGGCTGGAATTACTGAACCTGAAAAGAAAAAACTTATTGAAGCAGATGTCAAAGCAAAGGCGAAATTAATCATGTGTGTTCAATCAAATATATTTGTTCATATTCGTAATCTTGATACATCTAAACAAGTGTGGGATAAACTGATATCAGTTTTTCAAGATGATGGATTATCTCGACGGGTAACATTAATGAGAAAATTAATCACAACAAAGTTGGTTGAGTGTAAATCCATGGAAGAATATGTCGGAACAATTGAAACAACAACGCAAATGTTGAATGATATTAAATTTGACATTACTGAGGAATGGACTGGTATATTCTTGTTAGCTGGTTTACCGGACAGATTTAAGCCAATGATTATGGCTATGGAAAGTTCCGGTACGCGTATAACTGGTGAGCATGTGAAATCAAAACTGTTACAGGAAGGGACAGAAAGTATAGGAGGAGCTAAGGCATTGACGGTGCAGCAAAATAACAAAAAGAAAAAGAAAATTCGTTGTTACAAATGTAACGAATTGGGTCATTTTGCAAATAAATGCACAAGCAAGAAACAATTGTTTGGTGATAAGAGTACGTTGTTGTCAGTACTCAGTGCGAGTGATTTTGGGACAAGTGATGAGTGGATTATTGATTCTGGTGCATCGGCTCATATGACAAATAACAGGAAATATTTATCTTCCTTGTCGAAATCGTTGGATAGAGTTGTTCGTGTAGCCAATAATCAAACATTATCGGTCGATGGAGTCGGAAAATGTGAATTGGAAATTAATGTTAACAAACGGAATAAAGTTGTAGACGTAAATGTGATTCATGTTCCTGAATTAAGTACAAATCTGTTATCTGTCAGTCAAATTGCAAGAAATGGAAAAAACGTGGTTTTTGATAACAGTGGTTGTAAAATTTTTGATAACCAAACAAATCAGTTGATCGCTACAGCGACACTAGTGGGAGATTTGTATAAATTAGATATGTCAAAAACTCAAAAAATTGATACCGTTTTTCGAGTTGTTGATCTTGATTTGTGGCATCGACGAATGTGGCATACAAACTACAAATATCTTCAACAAATTTTCAAGTGTACCATGAGTGATAACAAATGTGAAATTTGTTTACGAGGTAAACAACATAAGAATTCTTTCCCGTCTTCGACAACAGTATCGAGTAAGAAATTGGAATTAGTGCATGGTGATTTGTGTGGTCCAATCGAATGTGAATCTTTAGGCGGTTCGAGGTATATATTCGTATTAGTAGATGACTACACACATAAAACATTCGTTTGAAACTTATTCTGTATTTGAAAAATTCAAGACTCTTGTGGAAAACGAAACTGGCAACAAAATCAAAGTTTTTCGTTCGGATAATGGTGGTGAATTCTGCAGTAAAGAATTTGAACACTTGTTTAGTGCGTGTGGCATCAAACATGAAACCAGTATACCATATAACCCACAACAAAATGGATTGGTAGAACGAATGAACCGAACAATCATAGAAAAAGCTCGTTGCATGTTATTTGATATGGAATTGCCAAAGAGTTTTTGGGCTGAAGCGGTAAATACTGCTGTCTACTTAATAAATCGTAGTCCAACGTCATCATTAAATGGTAAAATACCAGAGCAGCTATGGACTGGGAAAGATGTGAATTTAAATTTTCTCAAAGTATTTGGTTCGAAGACTATTGTTCACATACCAAAGAATAAAAGGAAGAAATTTGATCAAGTGGCTGAGCAACACATAATGGTTGGGTACAGTGAAACCCAAAAGGGTTATCGTGTTTATAATATTCACACTGGTGAAGTAAGTGTCACTAGAGATGCAGTGTTTGATGAATCAAATCGAATGTTCAATTCTTCATTGTTCGATAAGCAATGGAACGATACCGTTTTTATGCCAATGGTAAATGACATCGATGAAATTGGCGATACAAAAATGGAGGGAATGAGTGTTCCAGTGGGGGAAATCAAGCAGTTATTAACGAGCAACAATGTTAATGAAAGTGTCGATGGTGTCCGAGAATTGTGTGAATCGCAGGATGATTTATCTTCTGAACAGTCGAACCCGAGATTAGAAAACGATGATGAGGATTACATACCTGATGAAGCGATTATATCATCTGAATTGTTAAGACGTTCAGGCCGTAAACCCAAACCTAATGTAATGAATGATTTTATCTATTCGGTCGAAATGCTTGAATCAGGTGATCCGATCACTGTGGAGGATGCGTTAAGTCGAGGAGACTCGGGTTTTTGAAAAAAGGCAATGGATGAAGAAATAACTTCAATCAACGAAAGCAAAACATGGACATTAATAGATGCTCTGTTAAAGTCAAAACCAATTCAGTCAAAGTGGGTGTTTAAAACAAAACATAACCTGGATGGTAGTGTTCACTACAAAGCCCGATTAGTGATAAAAGGTTGTGCTCAACGTTATGGGGTTAATTATCAGGAAACTTACGCACCTGTGGTTAAATATAACTCCATTCGTTATTTGTTAGCAATGGCGTTAGAGCATAATATGCACATCGAACAGATGGATGCTGTGACGGCATTTCTTCAAGGAGAGTTGGAGGAAAATGTCTTGATGTATCAACCACAGCAGTATGATGATCACACTGGTAAAGTGTGTAAATTAAATAAAGCAATTTATGGACTTAAGCAAGCCGGACGGGCCTGGAATCAAAAGTTGGATAAGGCATTAAAAGATTTCGGGTTGACACCATCAAAGGCAGATCAGTGTATCTATTTTAAATGGGACAAAAAGACGAAATTAACTGTGGCGGTCTACGTGGATGACATACTTATCTTCAGCCAAGATAACATTGTAATCAAAACATTGAAAAATAAGCTTTCAAGCCGGTTCAGAATGAAAGACATTAGAGATGTCAGATCAATATTGGGTTTTCGAATAACTAGAGATCGCGACAAAGGTGTTTTATGGTTAGATCAAGAGAACTATATTAAAAATATCTTGGAACGATTTAACATGGATAACAGTAATCCTGCCGCTACTCCAGTTGATATCAATTTGAAATTAGATAATGCAATGTCACCTAAATTAACAGGTGAAATCGAAGAGATGAGAAATATTCCATATAAAGAGGCTGTCGGATGTTTGCTGTATGCGGCACAAGGCACTAGACCAGACATTTCTTATGCGGTGAATTTGATTAGTCGATATTCAAATGAACCGAGGAAACAGCATTGGAACGCGGTTTAACGCATTTTTAGATATCTGAAAGGAACAATGTCTGCGAAGCTGGAATATTGTAAATCAGATCACGCTGAATTTATAGGTTATAGTGATTCTGATTGGGCTAGTGATATTGATGGACGTAAATCAATAACTGGCTATGTGTTCATTAAATGTGGTGGCGCAATTACATGGTCAACAAAAAAGCAACAAACTGTTACATTGTCGACGACAGAGGCTGAATACATGGCTGTGGCAGCAACAACCCAAGAAGCTATGTGGATTAGAAAGTTAAATGGAGAGTTTGGAATAAACAACACGATTGAAATTTTTTGTGAAAATGTGAATGCGAACATTTTAGCCAAAAATGATGTATACCATGCTCGGACCAAGCATATAGATGTGAAACATCACTTTGTACGTGAGAGGATGGAGGCATCAGATGTAAAAATATCATATTTATCTTCGGATGAGATGACAGCAGATGTTTTGACTAAGGGGTTACCTCAGAGTAAGCATCATGCTCATCGATTTGGGATGGGAGTTAGAATTTAATTTAAGTGGGAGTGTTGAATGGTATAAATTAAAATGTCAATATGTCAACACTAATTTCTTAAATCATAAAAAAAGGAAATATGGCTTCTCCATTCCTTGCATTGAGTTTTGAGTGTTTGTACTGTGAAGGATAAAATAAATTTGTTAGAACAATTTTTGTTTTAATTCAAGGGTGTATCTCAACACAATTCGCTGAAACTCAGTTTCTATCTCGAAGTTCAATCAATCAAATTTTCAATACATATATAGAATTTTAATTTATTATCGAATATCAATTTACTGAATTCCAATTTGTACAATTTTAATCTATCACATTTTCGATGGGATACCATCATATTCCCGAATGAAAAATCCCAAAAGAATACCAAGTAAAATGCCTCATCGAAATGGAAGACTCCATTAAATATTCGTTAACTACAATATGGAAACAAAAGGAATCTACTTAATTTCATGTCATCCTTGCGCGGATAGGACCAATGCAAAGCGGCTTTGGGGAGTTTTCTATTTTGGTATGTGAGTAATTATTGAAAAACACAAACTTCTCAAAAATGCTCCAATCTCTATGATTGTTAAAATTTAACAAAATCGTTAAAGCGGGGGTTTGAGGGCGGGAGCCCTCATCCTCTATTAAAAAACTTGATTTTTTGGAATTTTTTGTTTTTGTGGGATTTTTTTATTTTGGATAACGATACCAACCCGCATAATATTATGTAGTTCGTTTAATAATCGTTTTAATTACAACATAATAAATTTCATTGAAAACGGGATTCTATAGATAATTCGATATTTTGATTTAGACGTTTCAAAATTACGATACATATTTCGAAATTCAATATTTTGAAATTCGAAATTTCGTTTTCGAGATTGTGATTTCAATATAAAGTTTTCGAGATATTAAACCCAGCACACCAAATTAGAATACATTAAATTCCGGTCTGTCTGGTTGGGTACGAAATATCGACAATCGAAATACCGAAATAAAAATCTCGAAATCTCGAATCTCGAATTGCGGCAAAAAGTTTTTTTCCTGCGATACAGAGTTTTGGGGATGCCTTTTCCACTTCCATCAAATTATTTGGAGAAAGGTAAAAAAAGATCAATTTGCATCAAAATATGGGAGAACAGAAATCTGGCATTTATACCCAGTGAAGAAATCCCTGAATATTTATAATCTTTTTCTAATAGTATTACCGACAAAGATGTAAAACGTATAGCATCTTGGTTCAAAAATATATACATTTATGGCATAACAAATAAAAGAAAGCTTCAGTATGAACCAAACTTTTGGTCTGTTGCTGACGCTTTTTTTGAAAACTTCCCACGTACTCAGAAGTGTACTGAAGCGTGGCATCGGCGCTTAAAATTAGTCGTAGGAAAGGAAAATGTTGGCATCTATCAAATTATTCACGAGCTTTCTAAAGAATTGATCATATCCAAAACTAACATACAACGAATACAAATGGGTGAAACCAAGCCGTTGAGTAGGAAAAATTATACAATATTAAAAAAATTAAAAGGGGGTCATCGAAAAACGGAGGAATAATGAAAAGGGGGAATTTTTGAAACACGTTGCGCAAAACATAAGCATTTAAAAAATGTTTCATTAAAAATTTAAAATGGATCAAGAAATTAAAAATTAAACAAATGAACTTTATTTCCGGAAACAATATTTAAATATTCGATATTTTGTTTTTCCGATTTTTCGTTTGGCGAGATTTCAACACTATCCCTAAATATTATACTTATTAAATTGAATCAAAGTTGAAGTGCCAATGAAACAAATTGGAAGAATAAATTTGAAAAGAGTTTGAGAAGAAATTGAACTCTCTAATAAGGTTTGATTACACCGAGTGTTGAAATTGAATTGAAATAATTTGATTAAAGTATGATCTAAATTTAAAACAGTTAGTTATTTTAAAAATAAAAGGAATCGAATACTGTGGGATTCGAATTTGAAGAAATTTAGCAAATTGAGTAAATTTGATTGGAATAAAATTCAAATTATAATAATTTTGTTTTTTGTTCCTTTGATTACAGTACCGAACCCTTGAAAAACATCGAAAACCTTTGGAGGCTGTCGAAAAAATGAAGCCCGTACCAAATACGGTAAGAATTCTGCCCGAAGATGATTTCAAATATGATGAGCCTCTATTCTTTGATGACGATGAAGATGATGATGAAAATGAGGATGACGACAGTAATTATGACATGGATGATGAAGACGATGAATTTTATGAAGAGTATATAACAGACGATGAGGCGGACAATGGCTTTATTAGTCGAGACGATGGTATACAGCGGGGTGGCATAGATTTGTACGAAACAATCTTACATGAGAATGGAATCTTAGGCGAAATTGCACCCAAAAAGAGGTAAGCATATTTTTAACACTATAGAAAAACTCAAATTTCACATTCATCGAGCTTTTATTTGTAATATTTTTTTTCTAGATCCGCACGATCCATTGCATACACAAACCAGGGCGTTCCAATTCTTGAGGATTCGTATATGCGAGCCAAACGAAAAAATAATACAAAACACAAAGATATTCCAGATGAATGGTTCAAACACAAAACTGTTACAACCCCTTATATCAGAAACAATAAAAAGAAACTGCTCTACGATTGGTCGGTTAAAAATGAAGCAAACACGAACACGAAACGTTCTTACAGTACAACCACACATGATATACAGCTGATGAAAGATCGCCAGGCACGTCAAAATCAATTTTACGTAAGTATTGCAATCAGGAAACAATTTAAAGTTTAACGGTTAAAAACAAACCCGCATCCTATATATATATATACAAAATATACTTAAATAAAACAAACGCATACACATACACACCCATAGCTCTCAAGGTTAAATCGATTGAATAATAACGATCTTAACATTCGTGATCGTAAGCTCATCGCCGATACTGAAACGACGACGTCAATTACAACGACGACCATGATGGATCTGGGGATGGGGACAACATCTAAAGATCGTTTGTATAATCGGGCGAGTCGCGTCATGCCAACTAATGAGGATAAAACAAAAGCGTTCAGACAAGTAATGACAAAACGTGAATATGCTAAACTAAAGCGATCACAAAAAAATAATTTTCGAACGGTAAACAAAATTTTGATAGAAACTGTTACATTTTGTATTTGGTGTTTCGTGTTACGTTAATAATATTATGTACGTGTATATGTACGTTGTAAAAGGACATAAAAGATTATTTTTTTGGTGATTGGTTGGGGAAACTAAAACTATTCTTTCTCTCACTCTATCTTATCTGCACATCATAATAAAATAGTAAAGTCATATCAATTATTGTAGTTGTTAAAAGAAAAAAAAACTCGTTGTAATAGTATTCGTTGTAGTATTCATTCCTAAAAGTACACAGTATTCTAGTACTCGTAGTTAGTGTGGTTCACCAAATTTTCAAATTTCTTTGACGTTGACGTTATTTCAATTGACGTTATATATTGACAAACTTGTTTAATCAAAATAATTTGACTATTTTGTCACTTTTGTAGGAACATGTCCAAGCGGAGCCACAAGTTGTGTACCCGACCAAGAGTTTACCACATGCAAGACGTAAGTACACTATTATTATACATTATTGGTGGAGGTTTTTGAATGTATTACAAAACACGTTTCAAACACGTTTTGACAACGGTACAATAATTTGAAGTGCGAAAACATTTTTACTGCTTAAAGCCTAGTACGCTGTTCAAGTGAAATGAAATTTTCACTGGTCTCCATAAATAGGAAGATAAATCTGACGTGAAAATTTAGTTTGACGAGTTTCGTAAATATTTTAGTGCGTATAACTTCATGTTGTCTCTGACAACATATTTTATACAATAAAATTCACTTCGATAGTTGATTACCCTCAAAACGCAAAGTCAAATGAAATTGTCAAAATTTACCTTCACATTTATCATCCGGGAAGATAAAAATGAAGTGAAAAATGTGTAGAGATAAAATAGAGACATCTGTAATCCAATACGAAAACTTTCATTTCGCTAAGCTGCGTACCGGAGGTGAAATGAACATGAACATTTTGTAACGTGGTTTTTTTTAACAAATCGTTTTGTTAATACATTCAAAGCCATCTAGCTAAAACAATTATGGTAAAGTTATTTTGTATACTAACATTTATATTTTAAGCTCTGTTTACTAAATGCTGTCTAAAATTTATTCTTTGCTTAATATAAACTTCTTCACTATTATTTTCCTGTCTATTTCGTTCCTCACTCTATATATCATGTATGTACACTTATGTAATAAAACCACATAAAAAGAACGTAGATCAGCTACTCTAACTCAAAATTCTGCAGGAAATCGCCATCGACCCATTGGCGTACATTACGTTGGCCAAGCAACAAATTATGATCCTCAACATCATTCACACTATGATGGTGAGTGAATATTTACCTTTCAAAAAAAAAAAATATCGTAGTGGTTAATAAGTGAACTAAAAATTTCGTTTTTTTTTTTTAAATATAAAGGTAATGGCCGCGTTCTTCATAATGGTGCACGGTATCGCGATTGGAAATTAGCAAAATGGTCATCCGAAGCCAGAATGCATGATTTCTTTCCAATCAGTAACGGAATTGTAACAATTCGAGAGCCAGGACTTTATTTTATTTATGCCCAAGTGAGTAACCATTTATTATAATAAAAGAAAATTTACACAGATTTTCTATCACAAATAAATTTACACAGATTTTCTATCACAATTTGCACGATACAAATGGCTATACGGTCCATTTGAATGATAGCGGCAATAAGCTAATGCAATGCACAACCATGACAACATCGAATGAAGAGAAAACGAATTCATGCTATACAGCATCCGCCCATTATTTGAACACAAACGATGAGCTGTATGTGGAAGATTTATCAGGTGGGCACTATACAATATTTGAGCCATCGCGAAGTTTCTTTGGTCTCTTCAAAATCGGTGATATTAGAATGAATGTGTAGTCAGTCAGTCAGCTGCTCGATTTTAATTTGTTTCTATTTTATTTTTTTATATTTTTGTAAATATTAAATTTAATTTATTTTTTGTTGTTGTTGGTTAATCACCACTAATAAGTCGATTTATAATTAAATTAACCATTAATTAATGATTATTATTATATGTACTATACTATATGCTTAACAATTAGGTAATAAGAAATTAAAATTACTTATGTTTAGATATTTAAATAAAATTAGTTGCTACATTAATTGTATTAGTCTTTTTAGGAAGCCTTTTGAGAACACAAAATTGTAAAACCGTGCCCAGGTAATGTATATATATACTATACTTCTTTAAGGCTTTAATTTTAAATGGAAACCTAAAGACGACAAAATATAAAGGGCTCAAATTAATTAGAACTCGTTTTGCCCCGACATAGGCCGGTCCAAGAAGACAAACATACTGGAAATCTCTGCCAAGCAGGTGAGGACAGCTTTAGATGCTGGTTTCGCGCATCGCTTGGAGAGGTTATCGCTGGATAAGCTTGTTGGTTCATCTTCGCGAATGGACACAAACCCCCGGTGTGAGGAATTTGAGCTGTTCCATCCTCAGAGCTCAGGTACAATCAACACTTGGAAAGTCAACACTTCGAGGATTCGGTTCGCAGGATGTACAAGTAGCAACCTTAACATCCCACGTATCCTTACTCGCATGGAGTCGCATCCTTGGTGAGCTAAGTTATCGGTCGATGAACTGGTGAGTGTTTTAAATTTGCGCTTAGAGGACGAGGCTCTGGACTGGTTCTGGACGCTGTTAAATCAGCATCCCGAAAGAGAGATAGCAATCGACTTCCAGTAAAGCAATAAGTTCGCTTCGACACTAGAGAACTTCGAGGTTGAGCTAACCGATAGTTACCTCAAGAAAGACAAAACTTCCAAATTTTGCATATAGAACTGTCAGATTAACATACGACTAAAGGCTCGTACCAAAATCAGAGAAAACTCAACGCCTACCAACCGGAACCACAGCAACGCGTCAGAACAGATACGTGTATTCTGCTAAGGATGCGGAAAAAGGGAATATTCAAGGTCATTTGCAGCTACTATACTCCAGCTGAAAACCACAAGCGCGAGATATAAAACTATCGGGAGGCGTACCACTCGCGTACCAGGCCAAAGGCAACAACCAAGGAAGCGGCGACGAACATCGACCCCAAGCTCTACAGGAGTTGGCGCCATCCCTAATCTATAAATCAAAATTATCTTCTCGTTAAATTCGATACCAAACGGATAAAGGATACTTCTTCGGATGTAGTTTCATTGACTCGTCAATTATCCACTCTAAGCCCGAAAATCGGCCTTATGCTCGGGTTGAGTTGTGCGAAAAGTCTATTGAGGGATTTCTCGATTCCGGAGTGAACATTAGCGTATTGGGTCATGGGAGGGAGGCTTTTCCAAAAAATTGCGGTTTAGGAGAACCTCTAAAAGGAGAACATCATCGGTTACATTCATGTACCCATAACATTTGGAGGTCAAACAAAGCACATACAATTGTTTATTGTTTATTTATAAGCCTACGATCTAACTCCGTTCCGGCAGCGTTTGTTAGAAGTAATCAAGGCCAAGTTTCCGTCATCAGTTAAACTGGGCCTGAGGAAGACACATCTGAAAGAGATGGATTAGGAACTTGATCGCATGCTTGAACTAGGGCTAATTGAGGAATCATCTAGTCTGTGGACAAATGGAAGATGGTTTGGAATAAGTCAGCTCAGGAGGCGTTCGACGCATTAAAAGCCTTGTTGAAAAGTGCACATGTCCTGATCCATTCAGATTTGCGACGCACATTCTATATCCAGGTAGGTGCTTCAACCACTGGAGTTTGGAATCCCATGTCATTTTACTCCCACAAGCTGAGTGGGGCCCAAAAGAATTATAGTATTACCGAATTGAAGTATCTGGCTACAGTGCTAAGCATATAGAAGGTTTCGTTCATACGTAGAAGGATATGAATCCGTTATCATCACTGATCACGCTAGGCCTGCAATGGTTGATGAACCAATTTGACCTGCGGCCTTACTTGGTTTTCGCTATAAAGGTTCTCTTTAGATATGTGTACAACGTTTTTTTTTGTTTGGATGAGTCCTGTGATTTTGATCTCAAATGAAATTATCTGTCAGATTTATAGCATTGCTGCTATATCAAGGTCTGGTCGTCCTTCACCAGCTAGCAGGAGTAGATAGCCGTGGTGAGTAAGAGGGCAAAATAAATTTTATGAAGCGATTTTGGTCACAAAATGAGGATTGATTTGAGACTTACCGGAACTAAAAGAGAGGCGCTCGTGATGGTTTACGGCTTGAAATGTCAAAATTCAAATATTACTTTAACGAATCGGTTAAATTTCAATTGTTTTTAAGGAAAATATAAATTTAACTTGGTTAAAAATGGAAAATTAACCAAAATTAATTAAAAAGAAATTAACTAAAGAAATTACTTTTCTTTAAAATTGTTAAATATATTGACTATCTAGCTTACACGAACGAAGGATTTGATCAATTTATTATCATTCTTCGAATATACGGAAAATTCGACCTGCAGAAATTAGTAAGCACACGAAAAATTGCGATGTTGATGTTCCGAAATGTGCTCGTAAACAGGATAAATTGTGAGTGTTTAGCAGCTGGAGCACAATACAAAGCATATTTACGATTGGAGCATCACGGATTCTACCTAGTGGACATTTTTTAAACTGAGCTAGCTGATAATGTGACGTTCGAAATTATTGAACAATTCCAATCTTGAATTATAAAAACAATTTTTAATTACCGATTGCCAAATTATTGTTCGTCGAATTTGTGACAAGTGTCATTTTATCAGTAGCATCATTTTAACTTTTTTCCTCGATAGGTGCTTTTTCAACTGTTTTATTCGTCAATAGCACTATAATATTCAACTTGTAGTTAACGAAATTATTTTAATTATTTAATCTTAAAATGTATAATTTTTAGGGAAATTGTTAGAAAGAATGTTACTAACTAGCGGCTTACAAACTTCAAGCAAATCACGTTCATTGTTTTGATGTACATTGATTGCGTTTGCGTTGAAGAAACTTAATCATCATTTTTGCTAAATTATAACTGAATTGGAAGGAACTGATATAAGAAATTTGATGACTTATATTTAATTTTTTATCAGTGCACAATTTTTATAATTCTCAGTTAATTTAAATTTGTTTTTTTTTTTATTTAATAAAGCCTAGTACGCTGTTCAAGTGAAATGAAATGTTCACTCGTCTCCAAAATTAGGAAGATACATCTGACGTAAGAATTTAGTTTGACGAGTTTCGTAAAATTTTAAATATTTTAAGTCAAATATATTGATTTTTACATTCAAATACAATAAAATTTACTTCGATAGTTGAGTATACTCAATACGCAAAAACTCAAATGAAAGGAAGATAAAAATGAAATGAAAAATGTGTAGAGATAAAATAGAGACATCTGTATTCTAGCACGAAAATTCTCATTTCGCTATTATTTATATTTTGACATTCTTGCCGTAAACTAACAACAGAGACATCTACTTAATTTGTGTTTCATATCGCGTAATTTGTGCATTCCATGGACGTGTTCAATCGGCCAAAAGTGGTAAAAAAGGGTATTTTATCGCACCCTAAAGGCAGTGATACATGTTCAATTTTTGCCTTTAGGCCTGATTCACCAGATTTGTCCATAAATCCGAGGAAAGATATTTCGCTCTTCATGAATTCGCACTTGTTGAGATTTATAACTAGTCTTGCGTCACTTAGGCGTTAGAAAACAATTCGAATGTGTTTTAGATGCTCCTCCGAGTTTTGTGAGGCGATCAGTAATCGTCGATATACGGAAACACGAATGGTAGATCTCGAAATATTGCGTGAATCAAACGTTGGAATGTTTGAGTCGCGTTACGTAACCCGAACGTCATCCGGGTGAACTCAAACAATCCGAACGGAGTGATGATTGCGGTTTTTCCTACGTATCTTTCTTCGATAGGAACCTGATGATACGCACGGACGAGATCGATCTTCGTGAAAATCGTGCATGACTCGAGTTGATGTGTGAAATCGGTCACAAAGGGTATCGGATACCGATCAGGTTTCGTTATCGAGTTTAATGCCCTATAGTCACCGCATAATCGCCAGTTTCCGTCTTTCTTTTGTGACATATAGAGTGGACTTGCCCAATTGCTCTTCGAGGGCCGACATACTCCTTGTGCTGTCCAAGCTTCAATCTCAGCTTTGGCTATTTTCATCTTATCCACGTTCAACCGACGAACTTTTGCGTGGCAAGGTTGACCGGATGTTTCGATGCAATGCGTGACGTTGTGTTTCACCGTGTTTAGATTTGTTGATTCCCGAGTTACCATTTTGAATTCATGAAGTAGTTCCAGAATCTCGGGATGTGTTGAATCGGTCTTTATCGTTGTGATGCCGTATGAAGGAATATGAATTGGCTTTCCTTTGATGCAGACGTTCGTGTTGGTTATTTAATTGGTATATGTTGGTTAATTGTAGGTTATTCTGTGAATCAACTATATGATTAGGCGGCTTTTTGAGTTTTGGCTACCGTTACTTGCCGCGTGAAGTACGATGCCTACCGGTTTCCCGGATTCGTTGTTGGCTGTTGCGCCTCGTTGAAGTACCACAGTTTTAAACACCTTCACGCTTGAATACCATATTTGTAATGATACCAGCAATTCGGGTGTCTTGTCACTTGTTCCTTTGATCGCGTACTGCTGCGTTGACGACTAATGTCATTGGTGCTGGGGCTTTGCGAACGTCCGCGGTATGAATTATTTTCAGATTTCCCGTATTGACCGAACAATGCTTCCACTCGTTATGTTAGGAAGTTGATCTGAGCTGTTAAATTATTTTGTTGTGCTCTGTCATCGTCTCGTGGCGAGGCTTTCAGGTTGAATATATTAGTAGGTTTTTGTACGTCGACTATTTTGTCTGCAGCGTTTGCTAGTTTCTGCAGGTTAGAATCATCGATGTACGACAAAATTTCTTGTGCATGTGTTGGGAGACGTTGTAACCACAGATTTTTTAAAACTGGTTCAGTAACCTGATTAATGGAGAGTGTTTCCATTTCCATCAGCAGTTCAGATGGTTTTTTATTGCCGAGCTGCAATCCTGATAGAAGTCGATAGAGTTTTATTTTTACCGATTCACTTAAGCGTTCGGTTATGATCTGTTTTAATGTTTCGTATTTATCATTCTTTGGCGGTGTGAGAATTTAATCGCGCACACATTTCAGTGTTTCATGATCGAGAGCAGCAATTAGATGTCCGTATTTGGTGGAATCGACTGAAATGGCTCCAATTTCAAATTGTGTTTCCAGCTGTGTAAAACAAATTTCTGGGTCGTCTCGATTGAAAGGTGCGTATTTTATCGACACCTTGTAGACGTTAGTTGTCCCAACCATCTTGGGTTTCGTTCCAGCGTTGTTTTCGTCGTCACTCATTTTGCACTCGTTAAAACAATTAAATTGAGGTTTGAATCCGAACTGGTAATAAGCGTAATTATTGGTGTTTTGCGAATGATTTGATTGCTTAATCACGTCGGTACGTGATCACGTCGGGAGATCACCAATGTGGTTATGTGTCGATACGAGGATGACTATGCGTGTTCTCTCGATTAACACTCCACTATATTGGCAAAAGGTTATGTTTATACACGTGCGTGTAGCAACCAATAATTAATGTACACCGATTGATATTTTATTAATTCGTATTTTATTCACTAATAAAGTGATGATTGCTTAATCGATTTATTTAATTACACAAAGAATATTACACTTCGGATGATGTGATGAATGTTGATTTTGTTAGGTCGTCAACTTTATATTTTCTTTCTCGTGGTTTTTACTTCGTTCGTGGTTGACTTCCGATTTTAGACTTTTTGTTTTTAGACTTCCGTCGTTTTAGAATACAGTGATTTTAGTCTTCCGTGGTTATAGAATACCGTGGTTTTATCAACCCAGTAGACCACGAAAAGGTGATGTCGTTTTTACTGATGACTTACCTTGACGGTAGGGTTGCCGCCACAGGTCAATGTGTGGTGTGAAATAATTGGCAACAAACTCATCGGCCCCTACATTATTGAAGGCAACTTGAATGGTCAAATGTACCGAGATATTTTGGAAAAAAAACTGCCAACATTATTTGAAGACTTGAGTTTAGAAGTGCAACGGAACATGTGGTTTCAACATGATGGTTGTCCCGCACACCATTTACCATTTGTTGGTAGCACGTGTAGTACTTGATCGAGGTTTCAATGGTCGCTGGATCGGAAGAGCTGGTCCGGTCAATTGGCCTGCCAGATCACCAGATCTTATTTCGCCAGATTTCATTTTGCGGGGCTATCTCAAAGACCAAGTTTACAAACAAAAACCAACAACACTTGATTGAGCACTTAATTTAATTGAAAGATGAAGAGGCGAGGGAACTCATGTAAATCAAGCACCCTTTTCCCAGTTATTCGAAATTTGGAAAACAATATATTGTTTAAGACTTATTTCGTGTATTTACAACGAAACCATGGTATTTTTATTGTAGAAGTATTGCAGAATCGTTTGCGTAGGCTCTCAGTAGGAGACAAATCGAACAAAATTGAATATCGTCAATTACAGCGCCATCTATCATGAATCGAAAAAATGATTCAGTCAAATCCTACGTATTTTTAGCCGTTGAATCGGAATCTGCAACAAAAAATATGGGTTCCTATTTTAGTTTCGAAGTTACCCCTCGCCCCACCTACAAGGAGAGGGTGGGGTACTTATTTTAACACTAATGCATTTCCCCCGCGGAGTAATTAAATTTTGATCTTTACCATTTTTTTCGTAGAGTGCTTATTTTCCAAGATATTTGAGTGTATCAGGTTAAAAAATCACCCGTTATATTGTACACTCTGTGCTACATATTTGGATAATCATGTAATTTCATATGTAAATCCACCTTTAATTTTATAGTTCTCTCAACCATCACTTGAGCATCTTACTTCATAATTTTGTAGTCTCTTCTATACGTCAATTCAAATAAAGTGGATTAATTTTTAATGTAATAAAATTTTTCAAGTATTTTAAGCATAAATCAGTGTTTTTTTATTTTGTGAGTGCGACAGTCAACTCAAGAAGAATAATCCTTCAACAACATGACGTATCTTTAGTATTTGTCACGTAAAACGACAATTTTGTCAAAAATAGATCAAAAACACTAAACTATGCTCAAAAACTGTCGAAAAGTGTCAAAAACTGTCTAAAAGTGTCAAAAACTGTCGGAAAGTGTTAAAAGCTGTGCGATTGATATTGAGAAAAAAAGGAAACAAAATATTCTTATTGTTCCATGAGCCAGTTTTGAAATACACTGGTAAATTTTGAAAATGTTTAAACTGTTGAAATAGTTCGGAACGTAAATAAAGTTAAAATTTTACATTTTTCAATTTTTTCGCATCAAAAAGTCATGTCAAAAAGTGGCGAAAAAATAGCCTGTCAAGAACTCGTGTCAAAAAATTGTTGAAAATTGTGTTATAAATACTACTTTTCGACACTACCCATCTCTGGTTAAAAGGAACGCAGTAACTGGAATGATACGTGTCTATAATAAACTGTACGAAAACCTAAACACAAAAATGTATATAGGTACAATATGGTTTGCATCCTCACTATGTATTATACCATTCACCAAACGTCAAACATTTCGTATAAATTATATTCGAGCGGGCACTGTATACATATTACCAGTGCTACCAACATAACAAACCCAAACAAAACACAAATAATTATTCACTGAAATCTGTGTGTGCACGAGGAGGTCATAACATCCATCTGTCAAAATCATAAAGTAAAAAAATCAAATTATTTCGGTCGGAAAGTAAAAAAAAATATACGATAACTTTTTTTTTTGTGTTTTATTTTAATTTTAATGGTTTTTTTTAAGTGCGCGACCCTAGTTAGATCAGCAAGTGTGTAGTGTGATTATTGAGTGTATGTAAATTTATTTGGCTGGTGTGACGAGTGCTACAAAGCAAACAACAAAAAAAAAATTGGAAGAAGCTTGTCAAAAAAAAACTTTAATTGGACCTAATTGAATGACAATTTCGCCAAATTAAAGTGTGTTCTGCTTAACTCTCCTATATTCTCTATAATAGCTACTAGTCGCTACAATAAAGAAACAAGTACACACCACACACAAAATTTATGATGTGTAGTGAATTTAGTTAGTGCTGTGTTATGTATTTTTAAAGTGTAAATTTATATAGTTTTTTATATTATTATTTATAAATTAGTTTAAATTATTGTACATAGAATATTAGAAAATTCATGGCGAATTTTACGTGGTAAGAAAATTTTGTTTTTTAGTTACACAAATTATGCGAGGTTTCACGAGAAAATTTTTTTAATTGATTTTTCCTCATTTACAATTTTGCTCTATACAAAACACACAAGACTGTGTCTGTGTGTCATTGTCTCGATTAATTGAAATTCACATGAATAAAATTACAAAACGCAAAACCACTGTCATGTTGAAGTACACATATAACTACAAATCATCGTTTTAATATGTAACTCCACACTGTGTTGTTTGATTGTTGGCTTGACTTGAATTTCACTTAGGTGGTTTTTCCGGCCTCTTGCATAACTTACACACTAACTAGACGTAGACAGTTGTGTATTACATATTATTAAATATATACAGTGTTTTTGATTAAATAAACAAAATTCGTTGATGTCAGGTGTGTTTAAAGTGTGATCAAAGATTTGACATATTATTTGGTGTTGCTTTAATGGAAAAAAATACACGTGACAAATTTTGTAATTATTGCCTGATTAGTTCCATTTTTGCAATTTAGATAAATAAATTCTATGCTATTAAGCCCCAACTCAAAATTCTAGTTAAATTTTGATAGAATAGGCAGACGGACATAACTGACTGATCATTCTCTTAAAGGTCAAATGTCTCAAGTTGGAGACATACAGCCGAATCTAGATTAGTTCATCCAAGATCTTAGTTTAGAAGCATTTTTGAACATCATTAGGAAAATTCCTAGTTTTACACGAAATTTTTGAAAATTTTTAGATTTTGATAGAAACAAATTGGTTTTCTTACTCCTAATTTTACGTTTGATGATAAAAATTTGTGTTTGAATTTTGAATTTAAAAGTTTTAAACCAACGGATTTCAAAATCATTAATGTGAAATTTTCAAATTACGAATTTTGTTGTTTTAATTTTTGCTCCGGAGTTCAAGAATTTAACGTAAAGAAATTATTCAAAGCACAAACTGTTTTAATACAGGTTTTACATTTCAAATTGAACCTTTTGCATTTTAAATTGAACCTCTAGCAAATTGAACGTATGGCCAATTAGGATGGAAATTATCTATTCTAGACGATAAAATTTGACATGTGCGTTGGAAATGGGGTCCCAAAATGATTTTTGGAAGAAGTTCTGGAATATGGCCAAGTGGGATGGAACATGGCTATTCCTTAACCGAATATGATGAAATTCGACATGCGGGTTGGAAATGGAATTTGAAAATAATTTTTGTTCCAAACCAAGAAGCGATGATTATGGTGGAGTGGCAATAATGTATGCATGTAATATAACGCTGCAAAAAGTACAGTTACCCACTTTTGAGGTTATTGAACAATAGCCGCCTCAACGACGAATTTGGAAAGAAATCTGTTACTAGTGAGCGTGTATGTAACCCAGGTGCATGATTAAAATGAAAGGAAAAAGCCTTGAGTGACTTTAAAAAATTGTTTGAGAGAATTCTTTAAAAGATAAAAGTGACCTGATTGTATGTGGAGATATGAATGATAGAATGCGGAATGTGGGAGGCACGGCCAGCGCTATAGATCTGTCTATGACAGCTATTGAACTTTCCTGCCGGGTCACTTGGAATGTTTGAGACGAGAATTTGTGTTTAGATAAAAATGTGAGTTAATGAATAACAGAAAATGGCTGAAAGAAATGAATGAGATTCTCGGAGAAAATGAAATAAATGAAAGCCAGTTAGTTGGATAGTGAAATATAACGGGTAAATAATATGTGTGTGGATACGAAAGGGATTAATGTGAATAGTTGGTGGAACAATGAAGTTTAATTCTGGTATGAGAGAGAGTTCCTGAGAGTGTTAGATACATCAAAATCTACCACTCCATGGACGAACCGCGTAAGTTATAAGATGGTTCGGTTGTTGACTTGCTTGAGATATTCAAAAAAGTGGGGATGGGTTCCAAAATACCGAGTTAATGGAAAGAAAGTAGGGTGGTTCCTATCCCTTAGCGAGATACAGATTCAAATATGGCATCAAATTATCGAGGCATATGTTTGTTGAAAGTTTTTATAAAAATTTTAATTGAAATGATGAAAGAACGAATGGAAAATTTTGTGAATGAAAATAATTTGTTGCCATCGACAACATTTGAATTGCGAAAGAATCACTCTGCAATCGAGTGTGTCGAAAAGTTTGTGTGGGAAGTAAGAAAGGATAATATTAAAGCTGTTGCGGTATTCTTGGATATTGAAAGAGCTTACGATTACAAGGTTTCGTGGAAATTACAACAAATTCTTTCGAATTTTGGATTTTCACGGAGTATGTGGATAAAAGACTTTATTGGGACTTCCACAAGGAAGTAAAATATCATCAGCTCTGTCCAACCTATATACCAGCGAGATACACCGCATTAATACTGACAAATCGTTCTGCAATTTGCAGACGATTTTGCAGTGATCGGAAAACGCAGAAGTATTGATGCGGCAGCTCAAAAAGCGCAAAAGGGAGTAGATGAGTTAATGCAAAAACTTAAAATGTTGAATCTGGGAGTGAATCCTAATAAGTGTGCTTATATGAGTTTTAGAACGAATTCTGCAAATGTTAGCATTAGTGTGGATAGGTATAAAATGAACAAGTAAATGCGTACAGGTATTTGGGTATTTGGTTTGACAGACGCATGAATTGTGGTAAACATATGAAAATTTTGGCAGATAACCGCAAGGAACGTTTAAATGTGGTTAAACGGGTGAGCAAACCTAAGTTGTTCGCTCATTCGAGTGTGACTGACATGTTGAAAAAGGCCCTTATATCCTCCAAAATTTGATATGGTATTAGTGGGTATGAAAATGGTTCAACAGGGGCTTTCAGCCAATTAATGAAAGTAGAGAATGCATGCGCCAGAGTGGTATTGGGAGCGATTAGCTCAACTCCAATACACACTCTGTGGTCTGAAATACACAAGAGAGAGTTGATCACAGTGAGAGAGTCAGTGAGAATGATAACTAAGAAAAATGAGTTTTGCAATGAAATGATAGTAAGATTACAAAGTAGGGCGGTTTACAAACCACCATATAGAACTAGCATTGTACTTGAAAATATGAACATGTATATGATTATGACATGTGTATGATTATAGGCAATGCTGGTCCACAACCCGTTCCTAATAATCTTACTGTATGCTTGAATATGGAGGCTTATAACAAGGGAATGAATGAAGGTATCGACAAAATTATGTTTGGAAAAATTAGTGTGCAAGAAAATATCGTTTATACAGATGCTAGTGTGAATGAGAGTGGAGTAGTTATTGATGTCTTTATGCCTAAAGCATCTGTATAATGAACGCTGAGTTGATTGAAATGTTTGAAGGAATTAAACTAGCTGTGAATGAAGGGGAAAGGAAAATAGTAATATTTTCCGATTCCCAGAGTGGTTTATGTTTGTAAAATATGGAGGTGGAAGGGAAGCTAATGTGTATGTTGATTTGATTTTTGAATTCGTTCGAAGCTGTCAACGTGATTTGACCATACAATGAATCCCATCACATAGACAGATCGAAGGGATTGAAAGGGCCGATTAGCTAAAAATGCTACATTAAATGACGTGGTTCAGGAGTACGAAAGAAAAGATGTAAGAGACGTACTTCGAATGTTTCAGATGAACCTGTAGAGAAAATGGGAGAGTGAATTTAACGAGAAAAGTCTAACGAAAGGAATGAAGTACAGAGCGATTCGTGGTACTCCTTTGAGAACTCCCTTCTATAAGGAGCTTAAAAGAGATACGCGAATCAGGCTGAACCACGGAAATTGGAAGGAATGCTTGTGGAAACGTCATTTGAGTGAGGACAAAGATTATGAGTTGTGTGGAGGTGTGGATGATGTTGATCACCTAATATTAGCTTGTCCTAGATACCGCCAATACAGATCTAAGTTCAATATCCTTCGAAGTGGAAGAAATTTAAGTGATTTAAGGAATGAGGGCGGTTTGGTTTATAAGCAAATGTATGAATTTATTAGGATGAGTGGGATAACGATTTAATATAAAATAAGGAAGAATCGACAGACTTTTTTGTTGTATCCTAATTTGTTGTCAATATTTTTTTGTTATATTTAGGTTTGGCTAGGTTTAGGTGGTGGCCCATTAGGACCAGGTATAAACACAAAAAGGTCCGTAGCCATACCACAATTTAAAAATTTATCTCCCAACTCAATGAAACCATTTTGAGCTTGTTACGAAACGTTGGATACTCCTGACGTCCATCTTGCTAAGGGCTGTCAGGTCATTGAAGAGGAGTGCCAGACGAGGGTAGGTGCAAAGAAGATGAAGTACTGTCTCTTCATTTTCGTCCTCGTAACTACGAGAGAAGTTATGTGAGAAGAAACCAAGTCTACTCGCGTGCCTGCCTATGAGACAGTGCCCCGTAATCACTCCAACAACCACACTGATCTGACTCCGCTGAAGTGAGATCAGCTGTTTGGATCTCGCCGAGTTCAATTTTGGCCAGATCTGCCGAGTTATTACGCATGAGGTGCTGTTTGACCATCTGTCGTTCGTCAACTTACTAGCTTCTTCCTGAAGCATAACGCAAGAAGCATTTCAATATCCTTTCTGCTTTTAGAAATGTGGTTCGTTATACCATGTCGAGCCAGTTCAACGGCTTTTATATTCCCTGTACTAATGAAATGTCCTGGCACCCATATGATATGAATGTTGAACTGATTTGTTATCTTGCTAAGAGATGAGAGACAGTTCTGGACTGCTTTCGACGTGAGGAGGTGTGATTAAAGCGCTTTAATGGCGGCCTGACTATCCGTATATGCGAATTTCACAAGTCGATATTACATTATACCTTAACCAGTCCACGACTTCCTTTATCGCAGTTACTTCAGCTTGAAAAATGCTACAGTAGTCAGGAAGACAAAAGAAGAGGTTTAACATGAGTTCCTCGCAGAACGAGGAACGGTTTTCAAAACTGCACCCATCATCCAATCCTCTCTGGATGGGATCCTACTTAGTCTGGAACTTTTTGTCGAAAGATAGTAGCGGGACAAGAAAATACATAATGGTGATAAAATAAAAAAAAACAGCTTGAAATTGTATTACTTCTGAATTAAAAATTCTTAAGTGTGGTTTGCTTTTAACACATTTGCATTTGTATCTCACTTAATTCAATTTTTATTTTTTACTTGAGAAGCACTCATTATTCACTATAACATATATCAATTATTCACTCTTTTCTACTTACTTATTCGTATTAAGTCTTTATTCAGTCGGTAGCTATATTGCTTCCGCGGATTTAGAAAATGTTACAGCAACAATTGGATTGGAAAACTCCAAAAAGATTTAGGCTAAATCATCAAACAAAAATTAAATCGTGGTCTGTTGAATATTCACTCGTTACTCACTCATAATTCATTCGTTATTCATTGATTGTTCACCAAATATTGGCCCATACTTCACTCATTGTTCACACATTAAATTCATTTCACTCATTACTCACCAGTTATCCAAGCATTATTCACTTATTATCCATTGTTGTATGATGATTTCATATAATATTCATCCATTACTCACGCATATTAATTTAGTGTTCTTTCATTATTCACTTGCAATTTGCTGTTTATTCACTAATTGATATTCAACCTTCAGTCTTCATTGGTAACCGAATATTCACTCATTATTCACTGAATATTTACTCATTATTCACTGATTAATCACATTCAAATAATTCTTTTTTTCAAAGTTTAGCACACTTAAAGGCAGAACCCATGATGTAAGCGTAGCTTGCACAGCGAATTAAGAGGCAATAACTGGAAAGCCGCTCCATCAAATTTATTCCACAGTCGAGTTGTTTGCGATGAAAATATTGACCTTAATTTACTTGTGCGTCTCTTGTGGGAATAATCAGAATCGTGAGCAGTTCTGTCATTAGCTCCTTTTATTCATCGGGACTGTGGCAGTGGTAGTAGTCAGAGCCGGTTTTGTATACGAATTAGTAGTTTTGTATAATAGCTACACGTTTACAAAAATTAAAGAAGAAATTACAACGTCTGAGGTAGCCAAGGCAACCAGGGGAATTCTTTGCAATTACTTTTCCAACTATTCACTCATTATTCACTGTTGATCAATGATGAGTTCACTTATTAGCAGATGCGGCTGGTCCATGAATGCAATGCATACATTGGTTGCGTAACTTCATCATCAACTGATGACTCTTTCATGGCCTATATAGTTACGGGAAATTACTCTGACGCTTAATTTCCGCTTGACTTTTATGTTTTTATGGTCGAATTGCAACGAGTTTGAATCTTAATTTCCACTGGAACAAATTCTCTGCTGGACTTCTGTCATTACACAAAAGTGTGGTATGATACCTTAATAGGATCTCGCGAATCTTATCGTAACTGGAGCTACTTTGGCCTTCCATAGCTTTTAATTTATTCTTGAAAGTTTGAACATAACGTTTTAACGCGCTTGTCCATTTGTAGCTGGATTGCCGGGTGCAATACAGGTTTGAATGATTCCCCAATTCGCACAAAAATTTATGAATTCTTTACTTTTGAAAATGGTAGTAAGAGTATTGTCCGAAATAATTACTTTGAGGAATCTGTGAAAGCCACAAAGAGATTTTAATTTTTTAACTGTCATTTCGGTTGTTGGACTGGAGTTTTTGATTTCCGACCTTTTTTGGCTTAGCCATAATTAGAAAAAATTGTCCCTTCTACGAACCTACGTAGTCAAGATGTATTCGTTCGAAATTCTCCTCTAGTATCGATGTAATATCTTGCAAATGCCTAGATGTGTATGGTGTAGTTCTTTCAGAACTTCCTCTTTAAGATTTTCCGGAATTACAATTCTACTCCCTAGAAAAATTGTTCCGCGATGAAGATTGTATTCATCGTCATTTATTTCACCATTGAGAAGGGATTGTTTGAGTTTTAACAGAACTGGATCGTTGTCTCTCTCTCTCTCAATTGCTTTAATCGGTGCTCTCGAAAATAATCCACATTTTGTTGTTGTTAAGCTTTCGATGCTCTACGTTGTATTGAAATTCTGAAAGAAACTATGCATAACGCAGCAAGCGAGTGGATGTCAGCGAAGGTATGTTCACATCTGGTTTAAAAATATGTGTGAACGGTTTGTTATCTAGCAACTTTTGTCCGTAGTTTTGCTCTGCCACAGATAGTAAACAAGAAATGAACACTAGTTTTTCTTCCCCCAGAATTACTTGCGATAATATCCCAGCTGTTGCAATCGAGCGTGCATCACATGAAACGGTTATAGGCAATGCTGGTTCGAGTGGCAGTAAAACTTGATCATTTGCTACATCGGCTTCTAATCTCACAAATGCTGCTTCACATTTCGCTGTCCATTGAAATTTTGGTTTACTACGTAGAAGAGGAAAGTGGAGACGAACTGTTAATAAATTTCGAATAGTACGTAATTAGTCCCAGAAATTTTTGTACTTTGTGAGGGTTTCTCGGACATGGCGCTTCCAAAACTGCCTTTACTTTTTCTGGTGCTTTTGAAATTTTATTTTGCTCAATCTGATATCCAAATATGTACATTGAAATCCTGGAATAACAAACACTCAAAGAACTGTTGTAAAGTTTATTATAAGCACATGGTTGTTATAACCGAGTGTTATAACCGAAGTTTAATATATCCGAAGTATTTTCAAAAGGTTTGTTGTAACCGTAGGTTGGTTTTTTATAAGCGTAGTTTCCAGTCTTTGGAGCACCTGCTCGAGTGTTCGATGAAATTCACATTGTGAGTAGTTATTGTTTGAATTTTTGCACTATCTTCATCCATTTGAACGTGATGATATGATTTGAATAACTCGAGTGTACAAAAGTACTTCACATTTAAATTGTTGAGAATTTCCCCAATGTGCGGAATCGAGTACTGAGCATCTTCAAGTCGTTTGTTTACGCTAACATTATAATTGACGTACTTCTCTTTGTGGAATACCGGTTTATTAACTGGTCGAAGTTTCTGCAAACAGTGGAAATTTGGAAGTTTCCCCACTTTATACTCGAAAATTTCACTATATCTTGTGTTTGTATTGTAGGTTGCGGATGTCCCCTTCGATAACTTCTGTAAAAAGGATTTCATTAACTAATTCACCCGATTTCCTTTTATCTAATTCCTGTAAATGTACGTTTGTACGTTGAGTTGTCGGATTCTCCTTCTTCCCAAAAGGGATTACCTTTCTTTATCGACAATTTAGATTTCCTCCATAATCAGTTTATCCTTGTCTTGACAGTTACTACTCCATGGGGCGCAAATATCTCTAATAATTCCATATTTGTTCCAAATGCATCCTTCGGAATCAGTTTGCATCCTGCGCCCGAATCAACTTCAAATTGCTGAACTTTCCCTTCTACCTCGATATTCAGGTTCTATTTTTCCGCCTGACTACTGGAATCTGAATAATATGAATATAGATCATGCACATTCTTGACGTAATTTTCATCTACACTAGCATTTACTGTACTTATTGATCTGTGGTTATTCACTACAGTTGTAACACACTCTTTATCGACATGTCCTTTCTGCTTGCAGTGTTTGCAGTATAGAGTCTCTTTGTTGCATTTGCAGCTGCGGGTATCATGATTGTTGCGTGCGCAGCGTAGGCAGAGACCCATTAGTCCCAGTGCTTTAAGGTCTATTCGCCCTGAGATATTGATTCATTATTATAACTAGAGCTGCGACCTTGGCTAGTATTACTCTTATGAAAAGCACCTACATTTGAGATGTTTATTTTCGCGTATCTTCACTCGACGGTCAAGTTCCAAACATTTAAATATTTAAAATCAACAGACAAACTTTAGCATTAAAAATGATAAAACCTTGATGTGACTAAATTTGTTTATTCTAATGATTACTTATGGGAATACAAAACATTCTTTGTAATCATTAACAAAAAATGTAGGCGATAATGAGAATTGTGATCATTGTCAAAAGTTGTTTGTTGGGTATAGTGTTACAATATGAATATTCTATATCTGTATGATTCATAAAATTCTCAGTAGTTATGATCGATGTATGACAATTTCAACCCAATACATAAAAGCCCCAAGAATATGTTTTTTCAAAATTCCTGGGCTCGTATTCTTGAAATTCACCGAAAATAGTTATCCGGGACTTAAGTCCCGAAAAAACGACGTATTTTACTACAGAAAACCGCTGGAGACCAACCATCTATCTGCTTTATACGAAAGTCACCAGCAACTTCTTTCAGTGAATTTCAAGAATGTGGGCGCTGGAGTTCATTCAGTGTGTTTATTGATAAGGCAGCTCTTATTCCATAACTAATTATCCATCATTTGATTTGCTCGTTAGTTGTACAATATGAAGTGCGGACATAGGATCCACATTTGAAAACACTAACAATTTTTTTCTGTGCAAAATTGCTCTTTGTATATTGAACTGTTTGGATAATTGTGTTAAACTGGAATGCTGATTGCTCATTTAAAATCTCGACATCTTCCGATACTAGCGATTCTAGATACTCAAACAAATCAATACTGAACGGGTAAACATGGGCCCTACCAATTCTATTAGTTCTAGCCCAGCCAGCACAAAACGCCAAATAAAAGAAGTGTAGAATCAACAATACAGGATAAAACATTCAATATTTTGAGCATCTATTTAGTACAAAGCTAAAATTTGTATTTTGAATGCATCTAATACCACTGACAGACTATAGGGATTAGCTAAGCGCGATTAGTGAATTTTTCGAGATTAGCTCAAATGTGTCAAGTTTAAGATTAGCTAAACGCATTTTATTTCGAGATTAGTGACAAAACGCGATTAGTGAACTAATCTCTCAATATTTTGAAGTTTATCTCTTTTTAATGAGTTTAGTGAGAGTGCAAGTGGCGCCATTATATTTAAATGTTAAAATAAAATTGTAAATACAAGTTGCGCTATTTTAATATAGATGGAACTATTGTCAACATTTTTAAAACGACAAAAAATTTGTGGTAGGTATAAATGAAAAAGATTGAAAATTGTAATTAATAATTAAAGTGTTTAAATTATAATTTATTTTTTAATGTCTATGTTGTTTTTATTTTGATTTAATTATTAAACAAAATCAAGAAAATCAACTCAAACAAGTTGATGATATTTGTATTAATACCGATATCATAAACTCATGGCGCCACTTACTAAACCTTAATCTGTCAATGCAATTAGATTAGTGGTAGATTAGCTAAACGGGCTTATTATGTGTACCGAATGAAATTTGTGATTCCCAAATTTATATTATCTCATAGGTTACTACGCAAAAGAAAAAAACTGGTACCGTTATTTTGTAGAAACACAATTTAAAAAAACGAATAAACGTCAAATTGGGCATTTGTTTTATTTGTTTCGAAATGGACGCATCATAAGGAGAAAAATGTGATTTAATAATTAGATTGTGCAATGATCATCCCGAGTATACCAATAAAAAAATTGATAAATTGGCCGTTGTTTCCAATAATACGGTAACAAATGTAAAAAAAAATGTCAAATCAATCTTTCTGTATCACGCAAGCCCGGATCCGGAGAAAAATTAGGTGCTCCAAATAAAATGTTGGATCAGAAAATTGTAAGAGTCATTTCGAAACATCCCTCGATGTCTGTGCGAGATTTTGCCAGAAAAACCAAAACAACCAAATCGATTGTGGAACGAGCTAAAACCAGAAATAATCTACGGACATACAAGAAGTCAAAAATCCCCAAAAGAAGTGTTGAACTATTTAATAGAGGGATCGATCGAGCAAAGAAACACAACAAATGGTTGAACGAAAGAAAAGATTCTTGTTTCGTAATGAACGACGAGACCTACGTCAAAATGGATTTCTCGACACTTCCAGGTCCCCAATATTACATCAAAAAGAAAGGTAAAGAACTGGACGGAACAATTACTACCATAGCTGTTGAAAAATTTGGCAAAAAAACATATGGTTTGGCAAGCAGTTTGCCAATGCGGCTTAAGATCACATCCATACATAATAAATGGGATTATGAAAAGGTGAATGTTCGCCGTAAAATGAACAAAAAGTTTGAATGAATACGATTATTTAAAAACTGTACAATATGTGCAATAGAACAAGTACAGAAAAATAATGATTATATATTGCCGTTTAGTTTTAATTCTTCATGTACAAATCACAAATTTCATTCGGTACACATAATAGCTAATCCCTAGTCTGTCAGTGGTATAATATAACATTTTTAAACATAATGTGGCTGTGCTTTAAAACTGTTTAGTTAATACATAAATCTGCGCGTCCTAAAAATAAAAAAATTCAAACAATTTATTACATTACGTTATCATTTAAATCATAAAAAAAATATTTCATGGTTGTTTTTGCCATTCTCTGTGAGTTATTTTCTCGGCCTTCAAACGGTATCGCATTTTCTGATTTTTTATACCAATAGGGTTTTTTTTATACAAATTCGAGTGATTATTTCTTCTGTAAGTTAATTTTTGAAGTAGCCCCAAAATCAGAATATGCTTGTTTTATCTGATCAAAATAAAAAGGAATGGCATGATTTATAAGACACAAATTCAACATCTGAACCTTTTCCTAAAAAAAAAACTGATTTGGCAGAAATTTCATTATTGAATTTGAAATAGCTGAAAAAAATGTTGAGGAACAAGTACAATAATAATATTAGATATGCAATATTTTTTTAACAAACTAATAAAACTTAACAATCACAATACATATATGGCTTTCGGATGCTCCCTACAGAATTTAAAGTTTATAAGCGAGCACAGAATCGGATTAAATTCCAAATTTTATTTTAAATGTAACATGTGTAATATAATTCAAAATATTTCGTCTGAACATCCAAATGAAAAGAAACCACATCAAAACTCAATAAATTCTCAAAGTGTTTTAGATGGTTCATAAACCGGTTAGCACCAAATATATTCAATAAATTACAAAAACAAGTTGAACGTGACATTCAAAAAGGTTGCGACCAAGAAACGTTTAAAGCTGCGATGGAAGCAAAACAAATAGCAATTGAAGAAAACAGCGTAGATTTCGATAGTATCCCTCTAGTTTGCGTTCAAATAGATGCAGGTGTTATTCTAAATGAACATATGGACACAATAGTAATTATTCCTCACTTTTTCGTGCCGGAACAATTATTACTCAATCTACAAAGAAGGTTATATTTATATGGAGTTCCGTTCGCAATAAATTTGCATAGTTGGTCGCAGAGCAGAATTGCAAAAAGCTAAACCTGAAATGAATATCATGAATGCAATTCGTACTATGCTGACCCGTGATGAAGGTTTTAGAAAAAGCGAAGAACTGTATGGTATGCGCTACAATAAAATAATTGCAGATGGCGATGCCAGCCTATAAGTAAAAATTTTAGAGGCTAAACCATACGCAAATACACACTTAGAGAAAATTGAATGCTGTAATCATTTACTTGGAAAAATGAGGTTTCACTGTAACCGAGTTATTTGCGAAAACTTGACCGCCACCACTTCAAAGGAGTAAAACCCACTTTATTCGAATCTTTCTTCATTCATTTGACATCGGGACTCAATGGATTCTTGCATTTTCTACGTCAAAAAATACGATTAAAAGACCATTCGACCTATTTATTTCCTTTATAAACCCTGAATAGAGCAGTGAGTGTCGTAAAAACAGGTACAGCTAAAAATCACCCATTGAGTCTCCTACGTCAGAAAAACGTGCTCATTTAAAAAATTCTTTTTTGTTAATTATTATGTGTTTAACCAAAGATTATTAACAAGAAGATCAGCAAACAAGAATACAAAATACTTACTATATCGTCACATTTTTAAAATTTTTTAAAAACACTTGTTAAATATTTCGCAAAATTACAAAAGGTTTAAAAAATCACTCGATCGATTTCGGCTTGTTAGGCCATCATCAGGAGTATCTACTAAACTGTAAAAATAAAAATGTAGTTATTTATGTACATATATAGTTGGAAAAAGCAAAAAATGAAACAAAAATACACAAATAAAAAATGTGGGAGTGGTAAACAATAAAAATGGCGAGAGCAATAAACATTAAAAATTAAAAGGGGGTGAGAAACACAAGTATATGATTATAGATTATTGATTAGTCAACGGCCGAATAACAAAATTTCAGATGTTTTTTATTTTTTATTTTTTTATTATAACCCGACGTATTAGTCATTTTATGGGATGGTATGAGTATGTGAATAAAACAGTGCGGGGTCGGTAATTGGTGAGAAACGGATTTCTCTCTGTTCGTTGAGGATATTTTGGTTAAGAAATATAGCTTTTCGGATTTCGTAAGATTCTAAGTTGTCTAAACGTCTGCTTTTTGGTTGTACTTGTAATATTTCTAAAATGTTTAAACTGGATGTGTGTACCAGATAAATGTTCTTTTACTCTAACTTCAAAATTACGCCCAGTCTGTCCGATATAAGAGGAACTACAATCATTGTAATTGATCTTATAAACGTCAGACTTGGAAAGGCGATCAATTCTTGGTTTGTTGTTAAAAATCATTTTCTTAATTGTATTATTGTTATAAAAAGCAAAGCTAATATCTGTATATTCTGTCACGATGTTACTAATCCGTTGGCTGGTTTTTCCTATATACTCTAAGCGGCGCCAATTTTTCGGCATTGGGCTATCAGGTGGATAAATGTTAGCTAAAGCTTTATGTTTCAGTTTTCTGTTTAATAGCTTTAATATAGTCTTAGCTGCATAACCGTTATTCGCTGCTATTTCTAAAATTATATTAAGCTCTTTGTTATAATTGGATATGGTCAAAGGAATGTTTATTAATCTATCTAAGAATGAGTGGAAAGCTGACATTTTAATATTATGGGGATGGTTTGAAGAGTTAGGTATAATGGCGTCTGTATACGTAGGTTTTCGATAAATCTTGAACTTTAATGAAAAATTAATTTTGGTTATTGTTATATATAGAAAGTTAATAGATTTGTTTTATTCTTTTTCTACCGTAAAATTAATGGTGGGATATTGAGAATTTAACCAAGTGAGAAAAGAGGTTAATAGCCTATCAGTTCCATTCCATAGACATAGTATGTCATCAACATATCTGTACCAAAAGATTACATGACGGAAATAAGGATTGTTGCTTGATACAATCGTTTGTTCGAAGAAATTCATAAAAATTTCTGCTAACAAAGGAGCCCATCGGTAGACCATCAGTGAATCTGAAATACTTATTATCAAAGCAAAAATAATTTTGTTTAATACAAGTTTCAAATATCAGCTTCAGTTCATTGCGTAGGTTCCCATCGACAACATCCCTATCTAAGTAAGTATAACCTATCTGAGACAAAATGTTAATTGGAATAGAAGTGAAAACAACGTCAAACGAAACTAGTTTTGAGTGTAGTGGAATATCAACATCCTGAATTTTGCTAATCAATTCTACCGAGTTCTTAACCGAGAAAGCCGAAACGAAATTAGTATGAATGTTGAAAAAGTTTATGAAACCCTTACATAGCTTGTAGGCACGTGCATTGCAATACGCTACTATTGGTCTAATTGGAATGCCTTCTTTATGAATTTTAGGTAAACCATAAAGAATTGGGGCATATGGATTCATAACCGTGTACCTCCAACCAGTGCCATCAAAGTCCTTTGGGCAGTGGTTGATACACTTACTGACTAAAGTCTTAAATGACCTAGTAGGATCTCTATTGATCTCTAATGCTTTGCTTTCTGTAATGAAATCAGAAATTTTGTTGTAGTAATCGACTTTTGTGAGAACAGTGATCGTATTGCCTTTATCCGCTTTACACGCTATCAGGTCATGATCACGTAACTTTTTCTTAATCGTACCAATCACTTTAAGGTTGTTATTAGAAGAAACAGGAGATTGAGAGGAGATAGAGGAGGAGGCGTTACCCAAACCTTTCTTAATCTGTAACGCACATATTGATTTCAGTTGGGTTGACTGGCCGTATAAGGCAGTTTCGGCATCAATAGCAAGACCCTCAAATGACTGAACGCCGATTGTATTTGGCACAGGAGCAAAATTTACTCCATTGCTCAGCATTTGAACCTCTACGCCACTGAAGTTCTTAAAACGTGACTGGAATTGGAAACCAGACATACCACTATTACCTCTATGGTTACGTGGATAAGCCTTATCTCGCAACTTCTTCTTCGCTTTTCTAGAAGTATTTTACAGAACTCTTTTGTGTGGTCGTTAACGTTAACTAAGTTGTTTATGTGTTCTGAGATAGTTGTTCGTTTTAATTTCTTATATTTATTAACGATTTTATTTCTCATTTTATTTTTTAAATTTAACAGGCGAACTTTATTTTTCATATGAACGGTTTTTATTGCTGAAGTCTTGCATTTTTCTTTTAATTTTGTGTTTAGTCTTCTATAGCATCGAGTATTTTTTTTTGTTGTTAAGACAGTTCTTACAATATGTATCTTTCGGATCATCGAATATTATTCTATTTGAATTTTCAGAAAATTCAACGGTGGAAATGTTTTGAAGAGCAAGCCGTTTTCCTTTAGCTGCGGAATAAGTTCTTACATTGCTTGAGCGTTTACTAACGTCAACTGTCGACGAGTTTGCAGTAGGGAAATAAGAAGAAGTTAAAGCGTATGTGTGCTGTGTGGGATACCTGGAAATACGGTATAAAGCTGCGGTAGCACCAATTCCGAATTAAAAACACCGGACTTAATTGAGGGCACACACAATGTACAGGTTATAAAATATATGTGGCCGAATTTTTATTGTTAATTTAAATTTACAATATTGTGGATTAAAATCCAACACTTCACTTTGCACTTTATGATTATAATTAGAAGCCCGGTACTGTTGAAAATTCGCTTGAAATTATTTTGTCGTTTTTGATAATTTTTTATTAAAAAGTAATGGCGATGATGTATCGCATACACAAGAGAAAAATTGGGAATGTTTGTTGTAAATTTTTAGCATGTCAAAATCGATTTGTTTATTTTTTTAAGATCTAAAAAACTTAGACTTAATTTTTACGTTCAGTAATGCGTTAATGATTTAGTTTGCGATGACGACAATAGATGGTGATAATTTCGGTGTTGCATTAAATTTATCCAAGATATTAATTTAATGCAAATAGTGAACTGTACTCAAATATAGGGAAATATATTTCTGTGGTTTTTTGAGAAACTAGTTAACTGCATAAAGACCATTTTTGGGAAATTGCATTTGAAACAAAAATGACTATAATTCAAATAATTTTGAAAAATTTATTTATTTTGTTTGTACAGTGGAACCTCTTTTATCCGGAACGACTGGGACCAGAACAATTCTGGATAAACGATTTTTCCGGATAAAGGTTTTTTTTTAATAATTTCATAGTAAAACAGCATATTTTAATATTTCTTAAACTTCAGTGTTATTTATTAAGATTTTTAATTCATTTTAGTTAATCACATAATAAAAAAACATTTCATTTTGGAAAATAAGATAAAAGTAAAGTCAATTTTACACAAGCGAATTAAAAGGGAAAATAAAAGAATAAGAAAAAAACGTTTTTCCGGATATTAGAGGTTATTCCGGATAAAAGAACTTGATTTTTGAGAACCAAAATTTACGGTTATTAGATATTCCGGTTGGTAGAATTCCGGATAAAAGAGGTTTCACGTATTATCAAATTAACACGATGGCAGAAATCAATTTACATAAACATACTATGTAAAACCAGTTTTGTTATGCTGTAAAATGGAAATATATCAGATATCCTGTTTTGAGTTATCTGAATTTAAATTCATGTAAATTCGATATCTGCAGATAACTAGTTTTATTAACAAACAAGAGGCTCTTTATAAATATTCAAGTAAAGATAACTAGTTTTAAAAAAACGAAAAATTTTCCATAATTTAAAAAGTTCGGATGAAAATCAAAAATTATTGTGTAAATTTTAGGATTTGTTGATGAACATAATGGAATGATCAACATAATAATCATCTTCGTCTGATGATCTAAATAATTCATTAATAGTATCCATAATAGTATTATTACCGACGTTGCTACATTTACAAAAATTACGAAAGTGTTTTATTAACAATATAAAACAAAATTTAAAAATGGGGTTATGAAGAACACAATATTTTTTTTAAATCACAAGAATTTTAATATACCTATCATATTATGTGCAACTTACGGTTTACTAAAGAATAAGATTATGTTTATTCTAATTAAGATTATACGAACAATAAATACACAGAAAAGTAGAAAAATATAAAGACATCTGATCGATTGAGACATCCGACGCGAAATGGCGAATTAGCTACATTTAAAAATGCTATAATAATTTAGGCGTTTTTTTTATTTCATAACAAGTCGGTAATTGAAGTTGTTTATATTTAATAAAATGGAATAGTTTCAAAAAAACATTTTTTTGTTTTATAGAAACTATAATAACTTATTATAACAAGTTCATTGAAAAAAAAAAAAATTATTTAAATTTATCTAATATAGTAATAACTTCACTTATCTTTTTATTTAATAAAAATATTTATTTTTTGAAGCAGTTATTCGCTTTCAATAATTTTTTTTGGGGAAATTAGGGAAATTTGTAAAATTTGGCAAAGTTATCTGAAAATTTTCACAATTTTAGGATGATTTTCATTCATAACTCAAAATCGATAAAAATGCAGTTAACTAGTCTCTCAAAAAAACCACAGATTTATTAAGTTGAGCACAGAAACAAACCGTAAATATTTGTAAGTTAAAATATTTTGCAGGTGTCACTATAAACCGAAAAGAGCTGTTCATTTACAATTACATACAGCTGCGGCAAAAATAATAGTAGGGAATGAATCAAGATTATTCAATACAAACTGCCTGAAAATAAAGCATAGTTTTTAAAAAAATTTGTTTTCCAAATTTTATTACATAATAAGAAAATAATATCATAATTTTGTTTAAAAGAATGAAAAATTCGAATATGTTGCAATTATGATGTAGCACTACTATTATTTTTGCCGCAACTGTATATTTCAAAGTTGAAACGCGTTACATTTCAAATAATTGTGGCGATAAACGAATTTAAATTAGCGATTTAAATGAGAGAATCGCTACAAAGTAATCGTTTCAGGAAACACATTTAATGTTGAGTTTGAAATGGTTGCTGTTGGATTTTTATTTGGCCCCGAGTACACTTTTAAAATGTTGGTAATATTGGTAGCCGCTTCTAAATTTTTATTTTTTAGCAAAAGAGAAGGAATAACCAATTTTGATAATTTTCTCTTTAGTAAAAATTTTTTCTCAATAAAATAATCTATAATAATAAAACCCCAGGTCAGTCGCTCGCTGATTCCGTAACGCTCAATGCATACTATGATATAAAAAAATAAAAAAAAAATTAAAAATTCACTTAAGCCTTGACGGAATAATTAATTAGAGCATAATTTGATTTAGCAGTGTAATATTATACAGCTAATGTAAAATACGAACATAATTTAACCAATTTGAGTACATTTTAGTACTATAATTAATTATCCTAAATACCCATAATTAAATGGAACATACTTCTACTTCTCGAAAAATACGGGTGGATCGCTTCGATCAATTAGTCAAAAAATTTAAAAAATGAATGTTTTCTGTTTTCTATTGTGTATGTACGCGTTTAGTTTATTTTGCAGGCTCAAACATTCACTGATTAGAAATAAATAAAACTCTTCGGTCTCTTCTTTTCTTCATTTTTTGGATTGTTAATTTTTTTTCAAATACAAATTAAAAAGCTTTACAAATTCGCTTCAGTGCTAAAAGTAAATAACATTCATTGACGCCTATTTCAAAATTTGACGTCTAATAACAATAACAAAATAACTAGTTTGCTCATTTGACGAAAGGAGGGAGGGTAGTAGTTTACTTTTACCGTCAAGACGATAACTCCAAATTATGATCATAAAATTAATTTTTAGAACTATAATTAATTTTGCCGTCAAGACAAGGCTTTACTCTGATGATTTAAAAAAATTTAAAAAAAATATATTTGAAAGAACGGTAAGATAGATTTTCGAGTAAAGAAAACGGGCGCCGAAGGCGCCCCAGAACAACCTAGTTTATATTAATAATTGTAATTTATTTGAATATTTTTTCTATGAGTAGTCTATGTAATAATATGTCTCAATAAATATTTATTCTCATCAAATGTTTAATAAACGACATTTATTTTGGAATAGACACCTATTTCAATAAAATTAGTTTGTAATTATGCTATTTAGCAATATAAATTTAAAAAATAAAATAATTTCTTTTCAATAATGAATATTTAAAATAAATGTAATATTATCATAATATCAACGTAATAGGTTCATAATCTAAACTTTCCTCTTCAATAAGTTTGTATTTCTAAACTGATTTTGAAAAGCGCATTTATTTACGTATGCCCGATTTTTATTTTATTATATTAAGAAACTAGATTTATATAATAAATATGTTTATTGTATATGTATTTATATAATAAATATATGTTTATTTCTGTCTATCTGTTTATTCGAAATCTATTCGTGAGAAAGAAACAATATAATGTAACAACAAAACAATATAATGTATGTTGGTGCTACCCGTCGCCACAGTAAACTGATCGATTGATTGCGCTATTTACCGCTATATAATCCGATCCTACGTGCGGCACGCAGTGCGACATGTTTGCTGATCCTGGCTCCTACGTCCCCTGAAGTTTAAATCTAGGAGACCCTCGGAGGGCTAAGCGGGAGGAAACGCAGCGACCTCCCGCGTGCCCGTGAGAGTTACCCAAGCCGTTATGTAGAGGCTTCTAAGTTAAATTAGGGGTTGGCCACGTATCACTTAATTATTGTTGTGCTAGATTATAAAAATATTATTTATTTATGTTAATTAAACTGTGCGCGCGTAGTGAAACTCAATAAATTATTATTAAATTTAGAAACAGCAAAGTTCCATCTTAATTGGCCACATTCCAGAACTTTTTCCAATTACATATCATTTTAGAAATCGTACTTGTCGAATTTCATCACAATCGGTTAAGAAATAACCGTGTTCGTTCCTATGTGGCCATATTCCAGAACTTCTTCCAAAAATCATTTTAGAATCCCATTACCATCGCCCAGGCCAAATTTCATCATAATCGATAAGGAAATAGCGAAGTTCCATCTTAATTCTTTCTTAAGCAGAAAGTACACTAGCATAAATAATCTACAATAAATAATTTATCCACATTTACCAACGTTAAGTGGCAAATGTGTACATTATCCAAATTTAGTAGGTAAATGTAGGTTGAACTCACATTACCCAAAGTAGCAGGTGAATATGCACATTTACCGGCGAATGTGCAGATTCGCCGCTCTATGCACATTAGCCGTAACATAATATACAAATTTATGTATCTTTAGTAAAAATATTAATATATGTATGTGTCTTAGGTAAAAATTCGATGACGTGTTTTCTTGTATTTGTCCCTTAACTTTTAAAGTCAATTATGACTAATTAATTATTTTGTATTCTAAAATTATTAAATGTTGCGGCATGAAATTGCATATCACTGGGCTCACCTACGATAATAATGTGTGTTCAAATACTTATTAAAATTGATAAGATAAATAATCGCATTTTGTCCTATTATGCAAACTTACTCAAAAAATTTGTCTGTACATTACAAAATTACAAATACATAAAAATATTACTTATGGTTGTAAATTGTATAAAAAACAACTTTTATTTTTTCTTATTTTCCTAATGGAAAATTGTTTTGGTAATTTTTACAAGATATACTTGTTGTTTGCTTTCTACTTGTATAACGGAAGAGATGCTGACGACAAATGATTATGGAAAAATCAACAAGTATCATCGATTTTTTTCTTGATGTTTAGTATGTCCTAAACTCTATTACAATGTAAATAACACCGCCAAAAGTAATTAGTTCCGCCAAAATATTAAATACACAGAAATGTTTACAAGATTTGACCTTAGACTGTGTCCGAAATCCATGATAAATATTTTTTAGTACAAATTTGTGACATTTATTTCAAAAATATTCCCCTACATTCACAATTTTTATTATGTTGTGCGAATATTGTAATAATTTTTCGGTATATTTCCCCACCTCATATATTTCTTGCTTAATTTTAATTACTGAAAAGGATAGATGTTTGGACAGAAAACGTCCAGGATGGTACAATTATTAAGACATAACTACGCCAATTAAGTAAAATCGACAGGCTAAATAAATTACAGCTAATAAATCATAAAATGAGTTCATTCTGTAGCTGTCATAAATTATCATAGGAATTGCCTATGATAATTTGGGTGTGTGCAGTTTTTTTCAAATAAATGTCAAAAACTAGTACTAAAAATTATTTATCACAGGTTTCGGACACAGTCTAAGGCTGCGTACTAATAGTCGGGTAAATTGCTCTTTTACCTACTTTTTAACAGTGTACATGGTAAATTGAAATACTGTACTAAAAAGTTGGGTAAAATAGGAAAAACAAATGAATTACGTTGTTGTTAACTTTTTGACGTTTCAGTGATTTTTGTTAAAATTTCCGTGTTTTTCATTATAAATAATATACGTACTCAAAGGTAATAAAATAAATTTTATTTTTATTTTACGAAATAAGAATATTAAAAAATATTTGACGTTTCCTTTTGCACCTAGCAGCCAGCGATTTTAACCCTCCGAACCATAATTTGTGTCCATCAAACCATTTTTACTTCTAGAGAATTGGTAATTGAAATTTACTGAACTAAATGATTTACCCGACTATTGGTACGCAGCCTAAGTTGATAATTTATTTAGATGTTTTCTTTCAAGATACTTTCTTGTGGAACATACTGTAATACATTTCATCTAAGCTATAAATCTTAAAATAATATGTATTGGAAATATTTAATGTTTTTATTTTTTTATTTTTTGTATTGAAAGTGTTAATTGACAGATTTTTTTGTAAAATATTATTGGTGTTTACATTAATATGTGTATAAAGAAATAATAAAAATTGTAAATGAATGAATCTGTATAAATTGGTAACTTACGGAGAAGCAAGAAATTTTTGAAATAAAAACCGAAATTCTTGCTTCCACTAAAAAATGATGAAAAGATTCTTTTTTAGTCTAGCGTTTCCAAGTATTAATTTGATAAGTTTGGATTGTTGTATTAATAGCAAATGTTTGGAGGAACTTAATGAATTTATGTTAATAACATTGGACAAAAATCTGGAAGGCCGATGAGTTCCTATTCTCTTTCTTTCTTCAGAATTCGCGTGGAAAATGCTTGGGACGATGAGGCTTTAACGTGAACATATTTAGAAAGTGTACTGCATTTTCGATCTTTTCTATATACGTAGTTACAGAACTTCCTTATAGTACTGTTCTATGAAATTGATAAATTTGTGAAAACGTTTCACCAGAGTCCACCTTTCTTGAAAAACAATACGTATTTAGCTAAGAACATACATTATTACGAAAGCCGGTTTATACTCTAGCTTTCCTATATGCATAGTTACTATATGGGATGTGGTAAATCGGTCTTTTTGTTCTGTTTTGTTTATTTTATCGTATGTTTGGCTACATAAAGGATCGATTTATTCCGCCGCATATTGTGTTTGTTTAAAAAAAACTGGTTCGTTATTGAAGTGGTGGTCCAGAATAGTGGAATACTTCAGGCTAGTTTATGGCCCCAAATAAAAAATACTTGATTTGCGAATCACATTTAACCTTTAGTATTAATTACCTTGACTTGATTTTATTTGCAACGTCAAAAAGTCGGTAGTAACTTACCCATAACGTTTTTATTACTCAAGCCGCAAAAGCAAATAAAACTTAAAAAAAATAATAACTTTTAATTGAAAACGTATGTCCTTCGTAGTATACTGCAAAACACTCTCTCTGTAAATGACAACTAAATTAAAAAGTAACCTCACAAGGATACTTTACGTTAATCGTCTCTTGGTGGTGAATACCGTAATTTATAGTCTCTAAATGAAAAGTAAAAAATGTAATAAAAAAAAAAAATCGAACTGAAACACACAGCATGAGTCGAAGTACCTAATATGTAATCGTGGGATTTTTTTGCTAAAATGATCCAAAAATTAAGATTTAAATGGCTTGGCAAATGTGATCGCCAAAGTTTGCAAACATAAACTCATGTGCAGGCGTTCGCTGGTTCTACGGTAAATACATTTTGGGAGCGAGATGGAAAGGAAATTTCAACACTACTGTTGAATATAATATTACACACATACATACTGTATGGTGGAGACATCCCTTATTTACACTTTTGTTTAGTAGGCCTAGTTTTATTATAGCAATTGTAGTTCTGCCCCAAAAATATTTGTTAATTATAGTGCGGAGAGATATGAATAACGGTAGAGATGACCGTCGATTAGTGCTTTGATGTGATTATACCTCCACACGTTATTAAAAACACCAGATACGTTTATGACAACTCCCAGATCGTACTTTGGCTTAGGTCACCGTAGCGTCCTCCTTGTATGGATGCAAATGAACATCAACATGCAAAATGCGACGTAATATGGTTCGTGACATGTTTAGTTCTTGTGAACGATGCCTGGTTGATGTGCTTGGTTCATTACGAACACAGGAGTACGAACTGGATGAACATGTTGATACTGTCCACGACCTTCCACTGAACCAGTTTCTTCAAAACGATCAATAATAATTTTTCCAATTGCACGCTCAGTAGGACGTCCATGTCGACCAAAACTCTCACACGAAATGTTGTTGTTTTTGAATGATTATTTTCATCACAAATTTGGCAATCAAAATGCGTTGTTGTGTGCGACTCCATGATAATAAATGGCATATTTTTGACTTTCCATATGTCAAAGAATTTTTTAGAACAGATAACATTAAGTACTAAAATTCATTGATTGAAAAAAGGATCAACAGATGGTCCACCCTGTATATTCAATAACCGACTAGTAATCAACTTCTCGAGTAATTTACCCAAGAGTCTATATGATTTGGTGTCGGTTTGTCCAAGGCCACCGCCCTTCCATTAGTTTTGATTTTTTCCATTCTTCTGTGCTGTAGAAGGGTGTTAAGGAAGCATTGTAAATGATACCCAAAGGTCCCGCATTTCTAGGTTTCTTGAGTTCTTATTTGAGTGGCATATTTTTGTTATACACCCGAGTAAGTCGATTAGTGAGCTCAACATTCTATGCTCAACTTTATCTACATCTTCTACAGATGCAATAGTCAGGTCGCCTTTCAGCCCTTAGTCTGTCCTGAAAATAAGGCTAAATTACTTCCACATACCTTGTCCGATGGTTTCCCATGTTTTGCGTAGCTTCTTTGTTTAATGTAAACCCAACTACTATGTGGTCACTTGCAGTCCAATTCTTCTTTTTAAACAAGTGGCATGTTGTAAAGATTATCAAATCGTTCAGATTTCCCTTCTTCGTTAATAGCTATTAGGCCACTTCTTGCTACAGACCCTTCAACAGATTTTGTATTTTTAGTAAGCAAAAGGTTAGACTTACCGTTGAAGTAACCAATTATGATATTGGCTGATTTTTTATGGCTGCTTTGTAGTATCATTGATTCCAGTCACAACGCACGTATATGCCGCAATATCGTCTATTTTACTCTTTTAACCGTATATCTGTTTCTGTACATTGTAAATTTTCATGCCCAATAGCATATTCAGCTGGATTTGTTTAAACCCTCAATAAAAATCTTTCTCGTGCAAGCCATGTTTTAACGGGAATAGAAAAAAAGTCAAGTGAATCGGGTGGATGCGATGGCATTCGTAGCTCAGTTCGTACAATTTGGCCATGGTGATACTCGATGTCCTCGACAAACCAGAAGAGTGGAAGATAGCTCTCATATATCCACTTCATAAAAATGGAGATCGGTTAAACCGCAACAACTACTGTGCATAGCTTTGTTGAGCACAGGCTACAAAGTGTTGGCCAACGTAGCCGTGGCAAAGTTTATAGCAAGAGCATCTTGGGTAAATAGCAATGTGGTTTTGGTCCAAATAGATCAACAACCGATTAAAATTTTTATTCTGAGGATAGTAGTGGAGAAGTGTTATGTAAAGGACATCTCTGTGCACAGTCTATTTATGTCCGAGAGTCGTACGACAGCATTAAGAGGAATAGAACTATGGAACGTCTTGTTCTACAGGGGCATACTGTCAAAAATGGTTCATCTATGCCAGCTTGAATGCTCAATACGCAAGGTGCTAATAAAAGTCAAAAGTCCGAATGCTTTTGATCTAAAGTGTAGTAACGAGACCCAATATGCACCTCAATATGGCACATTTATTATAAATCAATCCAGCTATTAGCATACGCTGACCAAATTTGCGTTCTGGGTCCCAACATCATCTCCCTGAAAGAGGTTCTTTTTCCGAGCATTTTACGCCAACAGTTATCACCTTTGGATGCGAGTCTTGTACACTGACAAGACGAAACATCCAGAAAATTGATGTAACTGAGTATTATTAGAACAATGCTCAGTCCCATCAAAGAGGGAGACTCGTACAGAATACGAATGACCAGAAATGATCTCGAGCTTGGGCATATTCTTCGTTCGTAAAATTGAACCACTAAACATGCCTTAGAGTTGGCACCAACGAAAGTAAGGCCACATGGGAGACTGCACCTACTCGTTTCATGGATGACGCGTTCTCTTGCAGTGTATCTAACTATTTAGAGGAACATCGTTGAGGCAGCCAAATCCAAGAAGATACTCGATATGTGAGATGGCGCGTTGTGTTCAAAGCGATCATTCAATACCATTTTTTGTCTTTTTTGTGGTTCGGTCGCCATCTATTAGATTTTGCACGAACTTTTCAAACTGCCCTCATGTACTCCCCTTTTAGACCAGTTCTGAAACCGCTCGTCATATTTTCAATTCTGAAATCATCAGTTTTGTTGGTTCCTTGATATTTCCCATAGCTTCATCCGCTTAAAGCCGCCAGTTCAACATTGAACAAGGTGTATTATTCAAGAAGAATCCTAAATTTTGTTTGTTACCAGTTACGGTCGTGGCACGATCTTTGATATTACAAAGTATTACTGGTCCTTTTAATGCTAATATTGGTATTTGCGGGATTAATGACCTCGCATATCTATTTATTAATCTGCTCATACTATTAGCAAAGGCAGCTGCGCCGCCTACTATTGGTTTTACAGTGACCACCTTGAAAGATTTCCACTGAGCCTTTTTTTAGGTTTTACTATATTTGCAGCTGTCTCAAGGACCGGCGCCTGAGTTGACTTCAACGCCACAGAGTAACTTGCCTTACTCTCAGCGTTCTTCAATGATTTCACAATTTCCTTTCTCTGTAACAGCCGTCTTTTCAAACCGACTATCTCGTAAGCATTGTTTTTGGAAAGCCTGTTTTAAGCTTGACAGTCAATGTTGCATTTTGCCTCTTTTGGCTACTGTATGTTTCCCGGCTGATTTTAATTTATTTTCTAAGCCTCTAATTAGTCCGCTAATATAATTACATTTTCAGATTGCGTTCAAATCCATTTTTGGTTACTGCTGTGAGTAACGAAGTCCATGCTTTTGGGGCGTCATTCCCACTGCCGTACCTCCACTAAAATTGCCTCTTCATTGCTGTTTTTTATCTTGACTTCCATGCTTCATACAAAACAGACTAACTTGCAACAAAACAAATCAGTCCAATTTTTGTTAATTCTATCCGGCGTGAAAGGGATGATTGGCATTCTCATCTCTTATTCACATTAATTTTAAAAGATATTCACTTAAACCAACCAACCAGACTGTACTCATTTCTTGTACTGTTGCCTCTCTGTCGATAGTCAGATGCCAATTGTTTAACTGAAGATTTTTTGATGTAAGTCAGTTATCCTCTCTTTCTCGGCCCAAACTTCTTCCGTTTATTAAGGCCGCGTAAGCATTTGCGAATTATATTTTCAATCAATTTTAATTAATAATTTTGTAATAGAATTTTGTCATGGATGAAAAATGTGAAATGTTTTTTAAAGAAATTTAGACGTGAAGTTAGAAGTGTGGGCTTTACAAAGCAGAAAGTCTTTAAGAGGTCCAAATGAGCTAAATAAATTCATTCTTAAAAGTATATTTTTGAGCCACCAAAATAGAAGCTAGAAATCATGTGGAGCCACAACAGCTTAGCCACTTTCGTCTTAATATTTAAATAGCAAGCGTACAAGACAACAGGTACCAAATCTTTTAATTTACATAAATAGTGGCTTTGCAAAATAATAATCGAAATTTCATGCTCTAGAAATTAGTAATTCTCTAGAAATTGAGTCTAAGCAAGATTAGAATCAGATCAATAAAAAAATTCTGTCATGAGATGTAAAAGCCAGAAACAGTTTATACTTAACAAATAGACTCAATTGCGTTGATCCTCATGAAAAACAAGCCGACCAAAAGTTGGTGTAACGTCAATAAATTTTTCAAGATGAATGGCAAATATTTATAACTTGAAGAAACAGAGACTTATGTATGTATATCACTAACAAGCAGAAAAATGCATTTGGATATAGCAGCAAAAATTTAACATTAAAAACCAACGAAACTCTAGGAAAAACTGGTTAACCAAATTAAACATAGGACAGACCGGAAGAAGTTTTGAAAAAAGATTCTCAAAACATAAGCATACACTCAAAGAAACGGTTTTGAACAGATATTAGGTATTTACAAAGAACAAAAAAATCATATGACACTATAATGAAATGTGTCGAGTAAAAATATTTTTGATAACAAATACAACAAAAATTAGTCAAGAGTCATTTAGCCTTTTTTATATCAGTGCCAACCCTTCTAACAAATTGACATGAGCAGATACATTTTAATACATTTTGCAATTATTGTCTGTGGCACAAATATTTTTGTAAAATTTTAATTTAACATGCCTAATCCGCTATATTAGCAAACAAATTCCATTTACATCTCAGTTTTAATTTCTAATTCAGACAATTTAAATGCATTCTAATCCGTTTTAGTGTTTCATTGCAATCGTTTTTTTTTTTACAAAAATGGTATCGTCTTTCATACAATTTCAAGTAACATTTTTTCTCATTTTTGTACAGATACGAGTAAATCGATGAACTTCTCTAACTTGTATACAAATAGTCTATGTATATACAAGCAGTACTCGTTTATAACACATGTACATTGTAATCGGCGATATAAATGTTAATATAAATATTTAAAACTTCTCAAATCCGCAGATTATCCAAATATTTGGTGGTGGTGGTGGAGAAGAAGACATGATGGTGCACGGTTAACCAAATTAAAAAAAAAAATGTTTAGATATTGCTATATATCCGATCATTACGACATCGATATACATACATTGCATCTGCGATAAGAAATTGTCGCGCCTATATTATCTGTACCGATTAGATTCAGAGACTACGAGAGTGTGCACACAATAATGTATTTGCGCGTAAATTTGTTCTCATAACAGATGGATACTTGACCTAAAAATAAAATACAAATTACGTTCGTTTCAATTATTAATGTTACAATTTAGTATTTACTATACTATATTATTGGAGATTATGGGCTGATTCATCGGAATATGATACTTGAAAATTTAATTGCCTGTAAAATGTGTCTGATTATATTATATCTGATTTCATTGTTGCAAGATATCTAAATCTTAGATAAGCTGTAAATCAATTAAAAGTTGGTGTTAATTTTCACTTTAGTATCCAAGTTGTAAATTTGGACAAGCGATAAATTACAATATTAATGCAGCTAAAGAACTTACCAGTGTAGGGGAATTTTAGCTGAGAATGAATCAAAACGTTTGGCTGCTCAATTATAACTCCATTTATTGCCCAAAATGTAAGTATTTATATACAAAAATAATTTGCCGAAATAGAAAACTTATATGTATGAAACAATTTGTATAAATCAGAAATTGGATTCTATATCGGTAAATAACAATTTTACTTAAAGACACTTAGCTGACAATTTATTGTCAACAACAATACGACTCAAACGAAACAGTCAATCAATTAAATGTGCAACCGAAAGAATTTAGAGACAAATTCATCAAGCCACGAAGAAGAGTTCAAAAGTCGATAGAACAACAAACCTATAAAAAACAAAAACAAAAGAGAAGCTAGCGAAAAAAGGGTGGCCCCAAAAGCAAAAGACGTTGAGAAACGCAGAATTCGATGAACCCAGGTCAAACAAAACAGTAAAGGATTTGTTGTCAAATAAAGAATCAAACCTTTCTAAATGGGTGTAATTTGAACTGGAATAAAGCAAAAGCCAATGAAGTAACCAAAAGAGGCTTCCAATAAATTTAAGAAAAAGTAGACGTAACAACGCGAGAATGAATGAAGCCTCCAAATATCAATGGATCAGTGAAATTAAAAAATCATAAACAAGTAGACCGTAACCTGGCTGCAATGTGTCCAGAACTTCATACGACGGACGAATCAATAAAATTCAGTTGCAGAACCTATGCCAAGCAATTATTTTGAACATCTTTACAGTTCAATCATTCGTTCATTCCATGGCCGTCATAGCCTAGGAGATAGCTGGCTTTTTGCTTACGTCATTTTCTTAAGGTTTATTTATAATTTTTTCTCTTTGTATTGAAGCTAAAAAAAATTGTATTTCTTGATATTTGCTGGTATACATTTTGGAAGAAATGTGTCAAATTTTCGAAACTTAAGAAAATGGCATTGCAAGACGCTTCTAGCAGTAGCTGTAGATAGTAGACATCAGGTCAGATATACTAAAAATTGTTAGAAATTGAAGCAATATTTTATGGCATTTTCTCAAAGCGTTTGTCTAGCTGAAGCTCTACATTAAAATCATTGAACCTCAAAATACAAATATAAAGGGCTTAAACCTCATGAGGTGATCAGAAATTTAGTCCTGAAAATTAACTCAACACCCAAATCAACCCCTAACTGAACCTCTTAACTCAATCTTCAGCTTAACCTCCAACTCAATCGCTACGCAATCCTAAACGGAATCACCAAATTAACCGCCATCCCAGCCTTCAACTCAATCATCAAATCAACCCCCAAGTCAATTTTCATATCAATCCTTAATCTAATCCCAGATCAACCCTTAAATAATTCCCGAACCGAACAACTCACTTAACCACAACATATACCAACTAAACCCTCACTCAATTTATCTCGAGCCAAATCTCAACCATCTACTCAACTTCATACTTAATGGTCAACCCAATCCCAAAATTAACTCGATTCAAAAGCTACATGCATGTATGAACTCAACTCAACCTAACCTCTCACTAAGCCCTAAACTCGACCCCAAATTAATGCCTCGCTGAAATCTAACTCAACTTTCAACCCCTATTTAAACCTAACTTGAGCTCAGCTTAACCATAACTCAACACCCAATTCCACCTTCAACTAAACCCCAATTTAACCTCAACTCAACCTAAACTCAACGTTCAACTCAAATCCTAATTCATCACGGTTCGAAAGCTACATGCATCAATGAATAAAAAAAAATGAATAATAAATCCCCAATCGAATCCAACTCAATACTCTACTCGACAGTTCAACTCTTAACGAAACGCTCAAAACGCTCAAGCTAGCTTCTAACTTAAATCTCAACTCAACCCCAAATAAATGGGGTTGAGTGAGAACCCCAAACTCAACGCCGAACTCAATCCTCAAATTAACATGGTTCGAAAAAATACACGAGTACATCAATTCAACTCAATCTAACTGCCAACTCAACCCGCAAATCTCCCCAAATAAATCCGCAACTGCGGACACCTCATTAAACCTATATTCAATCTTCAACTTACCTCCCAACTCAAACCTCAACTCAACCACAAATTTGTAACTCGCTGAACCTCTAACTCGACTTCCAACTCAACATCAATTTAACCCCAAACTCAATCCTCAAATCAACACGACTCAAAAAACTACATTCGAACATGAACTCACCTAAAAACAAGAGCTAATTTTTAACTCAACCCTCACCAGTGCATCTTGCAGTAAGTCATCTATTTGTACTACCTCGGGTTCTGGGACGATTTTGAGCTCAATCTCTTGCTGTTCTGGGACATGAATGTCAAAACTGTCCAGAAGAATGTTGTGGCCATCATCGAGATATGTGTAGCGTTTTTTCAGCTGATTCTCTAGTATATCGGTTTGTACCTTGTAATTGACCGTTCCCATTATACTCACGATTTCTCCTGAAACCCAGCGTCACTGGTTGTTGCTTAAGTGGGTTTTAACGAAAACTTTGTCGCCGATCTCAAACGTATTTTCTTTAGCCCCGTGGTGAGTGTTGAACTGCTGTTTCATCTTGTGGTTTCGTTCTGCTGTAGATTTCGTAGTCGGCATAAGCAAACGAGCTTCGATCTTCATCAACACTCGAATTCAGCATTGAAACGCGAGGTGATGCAGATTTTCAGAAAAAAAGGGATAGCAACAGCAAGGTCGGCAGAAAGCCACACACAAATCAACTGAAAAATGTGATACGTCTCCTAACAACTGCTGCTTCTGCGGTGATTGCCACTGGCATAAGGATTGCCCGTACAAGGGAAAGGGTCACAAAGCCGGCAATTGTAAATCGGCAAATGAATTCCTGCGCAGATTTTAATCAAGACCAAGCAGACTCAGCCGCAGATCCGAACATCGTCAAAGTCTGGCAGTTACAAAATCATCGATTTCCGCCCGCGTGCAATTAGGTTCTGGCTCCGACTGAAGAATCATCTCCAAGACAAATTGGCAAAAATTGGTGAACCATTGTTGACGCCATGCGATGTGCAAGCAATCAGCGCCTCAGACGATCAGATGTCGATGCTCGGAAAATTCACCACACGCTTGAAATTCTACGGACGAGAGCAAATCGGCCCATGCTACATCACAAATTCAAGCTTGAACGTCCTCGGAAGCGACTGGATGGAAGCTCTCGGCTCATGGAACGTTCCCATCGCCAGCGTCTGCAACAAAATCCGATTCGACGCTTCACAGCAATTTCCAAGTGAGTTGAAAACTAAATTTCCAGCTCTTTTCAGCGATTCACTCGACCTTTACACCCAAAAGGCATTGCTGTCGCTCAAACCAGGCGCAAAACCAATTTTCCGTAACAGCCGTCCAGTTCCGTTTGCAATGGAGCCTATCAAGAAGCGCCGTTCGATATTCAGCACCAATCGTCGCTGTCAAGAAGAACGATGGATGCGTTAGAATCTGCACCGACTACTCAACTGGATTAAATGATTCGCACGAACCGGAATAATTTCCATTACCAACGCTTGACGAACTTGCTCAGCTATCGCTCAAAAACCGCTTTTCCGTTCTTTTACGACTTCATCGTGGGAGGAACCGATCAAAACAACCATGACAAGAACCTGTGCGAAGTTTTAAGCCGCATTCAGGAGAAAGGTTTCCACCTCAAGGTCGACAAGTATTGTTTCCGTCAGAAAGAACTCGAATTTCTTGGTCACATAATCAACACTAACGGCACTAAACCGAGCCCAGATAAGGCCAAGGCGCTCTAGAACATTCCGCCTCCGACAGACGTCAAGCAGCTTCAGGCATTTCTGGGAGCAGTCACTTGCTACAGAAAATTCATTCCTGGTATCAAGAACGACCTGGTATTTAAGACGATGTCCATGTCACGTTTGCATGGGAAGTAAAACATCAGGAATCTTTCGACGAGCTCAAGACAATTCTGGCGCCTGACCTCAGACTTGCTCACTACGACCCAACTAAGAAGTTGATCGTTGTCGCTGACGCTTCCAGCTTTGGAATGGGAGCAATTCTCATGCATGAGATGCCCGAAAAACTACCCGCAAATCCAACGAGCAGCGCTGGCGCTCACATTTGCCCTTCAGAAGTTTCACCACTATATTTATGGCCGCAAATTCGAGCGCCAGACGAACCATAAACCCTTGCGTTGGAGGCCGCTCACTGTGTGAACCGGAATTCTCTTCTTGTTGCCGAAGATTGCGAGCAAGGGTTTATGGTCCGTCCGGAACTCGAATTTGCGACCATAAATGTAGTGGTGAAACTTCTGAAGGGCGAATGTCGGTATTCTTTCATGATCCCGAGGTTATGTTCACTTGTTAAAAAATTCTATGAAAACTTTTTCCGAAAGTAATACGAGTGTAATATTTACTTCATCTTTGTCGCCACTGTTGTTGATCCTGGAGATGGTGCTACTCGGATAACTGACACATAAAGGATAATTGACAGAATAATTTATTTAAGATGCAAACGGTAACGTGTTTTGTGGACAAACTGACCCGCATATTCGGTCGTTCAGACTGTCATCGTAACAGATACCATCGTATCATTATACCATAACACAATCATACCATCAAACCTGCATACCGTCTCAACGCCATACCATTATACCATTACATCAACATAACATCAAATCATCATACAATAATAACATCATACCGGCATACCATAAAACACTCACATCATTGTATCATATTACCATCATACCATCATACTAGCAAACCTTTACACAAACATTCCATCAACCCATCACACCATTTTACCATTACACAATCATACCAACTCACCATCATATCATCATTCCATGATACTGTCATACCATCATCATTACACCATTATATCATTATTAATATGATGGAATGATTCATACTGATATTCGATCAAACCGCCATACCATCGTACCATCACACCAGCAATATACTATACCATCATATCTTTTTTGAAATTTGAATTTAACATTTCCGAAAATTGTAAGAGAATTTAGTCCAGTTTCGAACTGATGAGCTTATGATTATGAAAAAATTAATCTTCTCATTAGGCCGCGGTGACTGGACTGATTTTACCACAATTTATATTATATATACAGAATGTAATGTGCAGGTTGTATTAGTGAATTATACTAATTCAGCCAAATTCTATTAGAAATTTTTCTTTATAAAACACATTAATGGTCTTAGGATCGGTTAAAATAAAAATTGTTAATTGTTAAAATTTGCTTACACATGAATAGAGTTGTGTGAATATGACGAAGAAAAATTTGTAGGAGAATTTGGCTGTATTAGTATAATTCGCTAATACAATCTACACATTACAATCTGTATATATTGAATTTCCGAAAATTGTGAGAGAATTTAATCCAGTTTCGAACTGATGAGCTTCTGATTATGGACTGATTGATTATAGCGCAATTTACATCTTTTTATACAGAAGATACTGTGTAGGTTGTATTAGCGAATTATACTAATATAGCCAAATTCTCTTACAATTTTTCTTCTTCTTGACATTCACACAGCTCTATTTCTGTGTAAGCTAATTTTACTTTAATTTTAATGTTAATTAATTGATTCGTGTAATTTCTAATATGCAACCGGTACTAAGACAAGTTTTAATGTGTTTACAAATTAACACTTAGAAGTATGCACTAATTAGTATTTACGAACAATCATTCAACGACCCCGACTGATAGATAGGATGTAATATAATTGTACGTGTTAATTTGTAAAACACGAGAAGAAACTACACGAATTAATTAATTAGCAAAATTAAAATATAATTTTATTAGTTCCAATTTTCATAAATGAAGACAAATTTTAAAAAAATGAGAAAATGCTGTCCGAACAAAAATTCGAAAAGAATAAGAGAAAAGTCACACAACATTTGCAACAATCAAATTTGTGTTACGACAATCGAACACAATAAATAAATATGTTTAGTTCAGTTAATTTACAGTTAAAAATCGATATGTGACACAACCAATTCGGCAATAGGTAATTCGGCCCCGGTCACTTTAGCAATGGTAACTCTTCAATGGTCTACTCGGCGAAGGCCAACTCAGCGACTGTTCACTCCTCGGCGACATTCAAATTGGCTGGGGACCTGGGGTATAAAATCGCAATAAATTCGCAAACGGACAGGTGGCAAAGTAACCAGAAAAAATCAAAGCTGGAAAAGGAAAATGAAGAGCCCCATAGGGCTTACAAAAAATTCTGGCTTTTTCCTATTGGTAATGATGTAGCGACACGAGTACCAACACGAAATAATGAGTCGTTTACGGCTGAGTCGACTGTTGTTGAATTGCCCGTTACCGTGTTGATTTCACCGAGTTGGTGTCATCGAGTTGACCGTTATCGTTATAAATCAAATGAAAAACTCGTTTCAATGTTTATTACGTGTAATTGCCAATTTGTGTTTTATGTATTGTTAGATGAATTAGAACTTTAAAAAAAGAATCTGTATATTACACATAAGTACACATATTTAAATTCATTTTAGCTTACCCGGGCGACTCGTTATAGACTAAAGAGGAACACTTCTTTTAATGTTTGGCTTCAAGTTATCAACAAATATTCCAGCCCCAGTTTTTTACCTGAAGTCCACGATAGGTACGAGTAGGTTATAATCTTTCTATAAGCTTAAAGTTTCGATTGTGCAAAGCAATTTTAACTGCCGTAATTATTCCTCCGAGGTCCTTAAATATGCTGAACTTGTATTTTTTTCAGTTTTAAGAACTCTTTAAGAGGATGCCTTTATAAGTAAGACTCTCTAAATTTTATCCAAATTTTACACGTAAAATAAATATTAAATTATCCAGTAAGCGTCTTAGTTGCCTAAATCCTAATATCCACATCATTGCTCTCAAATTATTCAGAAATCAATTGATGTAAGTAACAAATTACTTGTTGATTCGATAAAATAAATATCATCTCCGCTTGATTCCTGCACAAAAATACAAAGATTAGTAAACTTTGTTGTTTTACAATATAAACTATACATGGAATATGGCGCCGTCATGTCTAGTCAAAAACTATAAAATTTTGTCGATTCTATAAGAAGCAAATAGCTACATAAGATAATAATCATAAAATGCATTTTTTGAGCAGCATTTGTGAATATGAGATAAAAAATTATTTGGGATCCGGAAGCCAATTTGAATTGAATTTGATTAGAATATGTTATCCAAATTGTCTTGAAAATAATTTCGCATCCAAATTTAAATATCAGAATAACTTAAATCTTTTTATCCAACTTCTGTCAAATTCAAAACAAACTTGTTTAATAAATTCTAAATTTTTGAAATATCAGAGTTATGTAATTTAATTGTTTTGGTTGAATTCGGTGATTCATTCAAAATATATCATGATAGTAAACAAATAAATGTAAATCTTAGTAGTGACGTTTCAAAATTGCTTAATAACTAACAAAATGTTACAAATGGACTAATTTGTAATTTTTAAACAAATGGTAAAATTGAGTATGGTATGATGGTAAGCTGGTATGATGGTGTGGTGGTAAATGGTACGATGGTATGACGTTAAGGCGGTATGATGATTTGATGGTACGCTAGTGGGGCTGTATTATGACATGGTGGTATGATAGTATGATGGTATTGTGGTATAATGGTATGATGATATTTTGGTTTGGTTGTATGATAGTACGATAGTATGGTATTATAGTTATATGATATTATAATTGATAACGATATCATTCGTAAAATTTGCCTTTGGATGCATGTCAAACAAATTTCAATGACAACACACGTGTTCGTCTGTAAATCTACGCCTCATCGAGTGAGTTTTTACGACAATAACTTCAATTATGTAAAGTAAAAAAATAAACTCAATGAAGAACTTGAGGGAAACATTTTTATAAACATAGAACTTAATTTCCTGAATCCTGAGGGTCTTTTGGTGTGGGGGTTCTCTCTCACATGTTCACATTCAATAGTTATTCCCTGATGGCGCAACCTCCTACTAATGCTAATCAATTAGCAATTAACACTGACAACAAGGCACTGTAGGCAGATCTCTAGCCAAGTAATTGGCAGTATGTGGCTCTGTAAAAGAGAAAGCACTTTCATTCCGAGAGTAGGAACTTCAAACAATTAGTGTGTTTTAAATCTGTTCAATAGATTTATAATGATGTGTACATGACAAGAGGATTTATTAGACTGCTCAATATGATAGAGAGTAAAGTTTTTCGTTACAATATTACGGTTATGTATAAATGAGTGCATTTCATAACTTAACAATGTAATATTAGAATAAATCTATTACAAAGTATAACAATTTTAGTTTTATTTCGTATTGGTCGATTGAATCCTGATCTTGGTTCTTCTTCCTTCTGTGTGGTTTGCTGATCCTTTGTTTCAGTTACGAAATTAGCGGTTTATGATCCATTATCAAGTGGAATTTCCGCCCTTGTAAATATTGATTGAACTTTGTTACACCGTATATTATCGAAAGTGCTTCTTTTTCGATCTGGCTGTAATTTATTTAACGTTTTGAATGCAACAGCTATATAGGATGCTCTGATCCGTCTGGGTATTGGTACGTTAAGGCAGCACCTATAACGTAGGATGATGCATCGGTCACCAGAATAATTGGGTAATCGTCTCGGAGATAAACTAACTGGGTTGCCTTGATGATTTCCTGTTTCAGTTTTTCGAATGCGTATTGTTGTGCTTTGGTCCACTGAAACTTTACGTTCTTTGCTCTTGGTTGATTAAGCGGAGCCGCCAATTCTGAAAATTGTTTAATAAATTTATTATAATAATTTATTATTCCGATAAAAGATTCGACTTCTTTTAAATTCGTTGGACAAGGCAAATTCTGTATAGCTTCTAGACCAGAGTGTAATGGTTGAATTCCCTCTTTACTGATTATTGATTGATTGATTGATTGATTTAAGTGTGTGATCAAGCCTAGACCTGTCTCCCGGATGACGCTGGGCCCACCGTACACCCATTACATATAACACATAAGGAGGGATAGGAAAGGAATGTTAGTTAGGATGGAATCGACCCGGTTACAGACACCTTTGTAGTCGATATCTAGCTACGTTAGTAAAATTTAACTACGACAGCACAACTTAACTACGACAACTCAACTTAACTACGTGATTGGATGTTTGTCTCTCTGGAAGCCTTGGCCGGTTACTCAGGATCGCTAGTCTATTCTATTCAGGACTTAATTTTTATTATTTTTTAAAAGAGATATTGAAACATTAAATCATGTTCAAGCGAATCATTCCATGTGAAGCAGGGGCTTCCAAGTTACTTGTTTCTTTTCGAGGAGATGGTCCTCGGCGATGTATGGATCCCCAATATTTGATTCCCTGAATTTTGACTCGTTTGGTAATTGTTCTTCCTTTCAATACTTCTCTGAGCTTTTGTGAATTTGGTTTATGTGTACTGAACTCGGTCAGTATCTTCAAGAAGAATAGCTCATGTTGCCTCAGTCGGCGACGATTTTCGGATACCTGCCTACATACATACATACCTACATATTCCCATATATATACATATCTCCATCTCTACGTACATTCATACACACACATTTTTTTTTTTTTTTGGTTATGTAGGCTGGGTGTCTTTGCAGCCCAGAGCACTGCAACCATTGAGGTCTATTGTGCGTCCCTAGAGGTTCTTAACTGTAATGTAGGTCTTATTATGTCCCTGATAAATGCCGCTACCTGATGTATATCTAGTGGGTCGGCATTAGGCCACTGGATTGTATGTGTATTTTCTTTACGATGATAGCATCACGTGTGAAGAGTATGTGTTTCAACAGGGGGTCATAGATGTGTTCATCATCCAAAAATCCCTTTTGCATCCCTCCCCGAATGGGATTCGAACCCGGTGCCTCCCGATCCAAACGCAGTGGCTTAACCACACATACATGTACTCGTACATATAGCCATCGGTACAGCCCGTTCTATTTTCCGTCCTCGCCCATCGCTTCAGATTCATTGCCTCTAAAGCTAGTTCGGACATTTCTTGTCCATTCTCTAATAATTTATTTACACTCTATTTACGCAAATTTGTTTTTAACCTTCGTGTCAACACGAGGATAAAACCACTTTTACCAACACGTTCAACCCCTGGTGTGTATGAATTTAATCAAGAGTTTTTCATCAAAGACTGATAAATATTAAATATAGAAACGATATCATAATGAAAATTTCATTTAACTTTATTAGGAAAAAAACTTCATTCAGTTACAAAAAAAATCAAATACACACCCAGGTGTGTCGTGTTGACAGGAAGGTTAAAGAATCACGGATCTCATCAATTTCGCACTCATTATCGTTTTATGTGCAACTACACAGCCAAATTTAATGGGTAGTTAAATTTTTATTTAATGTGGGCTGTGAGCATTTCCTAATCGCTCGGAACAATGATAAATATCATACACTTAATCTTAGATTAATTTAAATTCAAATAACATGTCAAATTATTAAATTAATTAAAATTAAATACATCAATGTTTTGTCCCCGTAACACTGCTAACCTGACATTTCGTTTGAAGTGCTTTTCATATACCATGGTGGTGAATAAGATTGTTGGGTTGTGTCTCTGCTTTGTTCACCACTCACAACCACACTTGGGTGTGCCAGTCTTTGGTCCGCCCCGGATATTCGACTTCCTCGGTACTTGCCATATCTGCCAAGCTTCGGGGACCAGCAAACCCACACAGCCTATGCAAGGCCACGCCCACTCCAATTCGACCCGGTGACCTCTCATCCTTATCAGGGTCCTGGCTTCCCGCGCTAACCCTTGTGGGATTTTCCTTTGGTGAAAGTATCCCACTCCATTCCAAAGCCACCAGCCCTTTGCATTTCAGGCACATGTACACACAGTTTCGCAACCGCGATGATATGGCCCTGATCAACGGCATCCAATTTTCAATACACCCTACCCTACACTCACAATTAACAATAACACTACACCACCTATACACTAATTAAATAAATTTAAATTTACAAAACTTCCCACGGAAAATAAATTTTTAAAATAAAACGCAGCTATTCGACTTGAAAGTCAGAGCCTACCCCCTCTTTACTGATTATGTGCCCTAAATAATCAACTGATAATTTATCGCAAACTCACATTTTTCAAAGCGGCACCGAAATCCATTTTCCTCCAGCCTTGTCAGTAATGTATTTACATTTTTTAAATGCTCACCATTATTGTTTTACCTGATAATTATTATGTCGTCCAGAAAAACTGTAACCAAATCAATGTTAGCTGTCAGTTGTTCCATTTGACGTTGAAACATTCCGCAGGAGCACTGGAAATACCAAATGGTAACCGTTGATACTCATATAATCCGTAAGGAGTATTGATTACCACAAATTTTTTAGATTTTTCCAATAACTCTACTTGCAAATATGCATCTTTTAAGTCAATCTTTGTGAAAACTGTCCCTCCTTGGAGTTTATAAAATATATCTTCAATCCTTGGTATCGGATATCTATCAGGATTAATTTGTGGATTCAGCGATACTTTGAAATCTGCACAAATTCTAATGCCCCCATTTGCCTTCTGTACTGGTACGATTGGTGTAGCCCACTGGGACGTATGCACTAGTTTTAACACTTTTTTGTTCATTAATCGTAACAATTCATCAGAAATAATTTACTTGGATATATTTCTAATTATATTTAAAATAAAACACTTTAACCAATTGATTTTTAACCCTGCTTTTAACCTGCTGAATTTAAACATCTCGAATTATATATTTGAAAAAGTTTTTATAGTTTATGGGTACGGGATGTCAATGCATGATGAGTTGCAGCTTAGTTGTGATTGATCGATTGAGATGTAAGACCAAGCCTAAGCAAGGTTCCCGAGAGATGCCGAGTCCACCGTACGTCACTTTTACATAATAATAAGACCGAAGTATGACAGGATAGAAATGTTAGCATTATAGACTCGACCCGGTTTCAGCAGTCGATAGTTAGTAAATTTTGAAGGTAATTTTTTTTTTCTTGCTCCAATATTTTTTCCATCGGCGGTTTTGAGGGGAAGGCGGGATTTTGTTCCATCATCATATTCCCATGCGCATGCGGTCATCCAAATTCGTACTAACTGTAGCACGTGTTGCTTGAGGTTCTTGTTGAAGTTGTTGCATCTCTGCTGACTCTACTACTCGCCAATATGAGTTGCACGATGAGTTGCAGATTAGTTCTGACTTTAAAATCACCACAAATTTTAAGCGCTCTATTTTGCTTCGTCACTATTATGATTGGTGCAGCAAATTGAGTAGCGTGCATCTTTCAATTCCGACTTTTACGGCAATATATTTGTGAAAAATTAATGGTTCGAGACTTAAAGTATTGTGTTTGGACTTTTGTACTTAAATCGAAATACATACATATATCAAATATAAGCATATATCAATTCCGAAAATTAATCGAAATTCAAATATTTTAACTGTTAATCTGAAACTTTGAATTTTTTTCATTTTCAAAGTTTACACCAATGTAATTTATAGAATTAAGTTTTTTAACCGCGATATACTAGAACACGTAAACTATGTGAATTATATCAAATTATGTAAAGCAAATTATGCAAATAGTACATTATTGCAATAGGAGACGAATATAGAAATTATTTGTGTATCTATTCTAATAAAAATGAAAATTTCTATGTATGTGTGTATGCTCTTTATACGTTTCCATGTCATTCATCCAACTAGATTTTGCGTAGTGCTTTCATACGAAAATTAGCAGGTTTTTCACTTGGTCTAGGTGCCTCCAACAATTTTTTCTAAAATTTCGATTTAAAAAATAAAAAAAATATAGGGCTATCCGAAGAGGCGATCGTTTTGATCTAGGGTGGTTAAAATATGTTTTACCACCTTTTGAAGAGTAGATGGAAAAACGATATAAATTAATTTAAAAAAATGAGATTTTGGTGCCATCTTTGCTAAAATAAAAATACATATTTTAATTACCCCGGGTAACGCCGGGTACTTCAGCTAGCTATTATATTCGTTAATATATTTGGTCTATAAAAAGCCGAAGGAATCTTATTGATTTTAATACACAAACAAACTTCTCTTTCTGTTATTTGTGTGGGCATAAAATACACAGAAATGGGAGTTTTCCTTGAGTTTTTGATTTAGTGAATGTAATTCGCTAGGTCAGTACGTTCTTTCCTCATACTTGATGTATGAAGTGAGAATTGTATTTTGTAGTTTGGTCGTAGCTTAGATTGAATATTTTCTTGTTTTCATCTTACAGCGACAAATTCTGACAATAAATTACCAGCCATACGATTTTCTTGATGCGAATTTCATATCATATAAATGGTGCATCTATGTAAGTTGAATTATTTCAGTCACTAATTCTGTTCAAATTTGATTCAGGCTACGGGCAAATTTAATTGAAATTTGCCATTCATATTAGTTTTAAACACTATTAAATGAAATTCAAATAGCTTCAAAACTATTGTTGAATCTTGCTGAAATATTGAGATTTCATACTCTTCAGCCTATTTAAAGTGGAAATATTAAAATATGTAATTTCCTTTTGTCTGAAACCCCTATCAAATTCAATTCCAACTACCTTACAAATTATTTTACTTTGAAGTTTTATTATCAGAATAATTTTGTTATACAAATTTCGCAGACAAATTACTGTTAAATGTATAAATAATGAATAATCTCATTAGATTTTGTTTCAAATTCTATCAAACTGAATAAAAATAATTGTTGATTTAAGTAAATTAAAATATTGAATTAAATTGAATAAAAATAATTGTTGATCCAGTTCTGATTGAAATATTTGGATGTGGTTTGAAAAGAATTTGATGAAATATGTATTAGGATTCATGTTTATTTCAATTCTCTGATAAATTCAATGAAAAACTAGATTTTTCAAAAACTACTCTAAACATATTAAATTCCATTCAAATTACCTAGCTTAAAAATAATTATTCAAATATTTTAATTTGTAATCAATTTTGTATTCAATTTCGGTTCAAATCACAGGTAAATTCAATTCAAATTTAAAAATTAGCTTGAACCGAGACTGTAAGATTTCAAAAGCTTCTCAACTTGATAATAATTTGAACAACTTTTGAAATCGTATACAGTGTGGGTTCAAGCTAAATTTTAAATTGAAATTAAATTTGATTCAATTCAAACTTGCCGAGATATTATGAACGAGCAGATGGAGAAGCCGGCCGAAAATATAATTTGACGATACGATTATATTTTAGAAATATACATACAAATATACAATTCATCAATTTTTAGATCAAATTCAATAATTTTCAAACTAAATTCAATATTCCGCAAAATTTAGCTCTTTACAATTTCACTGGTTCACATTTTAAATCACTTTACTGCATATTTCATTTTACTACCATTATAAACTGATCACTGGTTGAATTTTAAACTGATCTTACGCTGCGACTCTGTTGCATTTATATACAAGTTTCTATAAACTCTCTGTATTGCGTTGTTGTATCAAAATTCTCGAAATATGCGTCTATGTTTATTCGAGACAAATCTATGACGTAATCATTGCAATCTGCACATTCATTAATTGCTCTCTGCATGTTCTTTAATTGGTCTCTGCACATTCATTAATTGTTCTCTGCTCATTCTGTAATTGTTCTCTGCACATTCATTAATTGTTCTCACTGTCTCTCTCTAACTCTCTCTGTATCTCTCTCTGTCTGCATCTCTATCTGTCTCTCTTAACTCTCTCTCTCTAACTCTCTCTCTAGCTGTCTCTCTCTAACTCTCTCTTTCTCTTTCTCTCTCTGTCTTTAATTCTCTCTTTCTCTCTCTAATTCTCTCTCTCTCTCTAACTCTCTCTCCTCTCTCTCTTTTTTTCTCTCTCTTTGTCTCTATCTGCCTCTCTCTCTCTCTCTCATGAAAACCTCTCTTAGTTAAGCAGACACTTTATTAGAGCGGACACGGAGAGATATTTTTGCGATGATAGGAGCATTAGTTGCGATGACAGGACCATAATCCAATTCTAACTCAACCTCAATTCAACCCGCAAATGGAACCTAACTCAACAGCAAATTCAACGCCCAACTTAATCTCCAAACCAGTTAATATAAACAATTGGTCAACTTCTCACCTCAACTCAACTTTAACTCAACCCGCAAAATTATCTCTAACTTAACCTTCAATTCAACCCCAAACTCAGTACCCAACTCAATATTGAAACCAGCATATATAAAAAATTGGTAAATATTGAGATAGTCGAGACAGATGGGCGGACAATTTTTTTTTTCGAACGCAAGGACTTTCAAAACGCCGAAAGTAGTTTTGGAGCAACCAAATGTTTCGCCATTTTTGACAGGATTTCAATATCTTTGGTCTTTTTAGACCGAAGTAATCAGTTGTTGCACTTAGAATACTTCATATATTAAATGTTTATTTTATATCAAACAGATTCTGCTTCTGTCTGGCGCTTTTCAATTAATTTTCCCAATTTAGTTAATTTTTCTCAATTCCATATTCCTAGTGATAAATGTGATAAATCGTAAGCGTCTGTCTGAACTAATTTTATTATTGTTATTAAAAAATAACCAGCGATTTTCACAAGTTTTCCAGATCAGTTTATTTCACTAATGAAAGGAATTCGTTAGACTTTGGATTTAGATTTTGCTCAACATACAATAGAATATAAATTATGTAGTTACGTATTAATGTTGTATGGCTTGTTAAATGTTGTTTATGATTCGTTACCTGTAAAGTCATATTGTTTCAAATTTAAATTTTCAATTCCGGGAATTTTTTGTAGGTCTTCAATTATTCTGTTTTCTATTTCGAGCTCTTCATGGTTACCGCAAACCTCATCAAAATAATAACTAAAATTATCAGCGGCTTCAATATTTTTTGCCTTCAAGGCAATGTACTATTGTAAATTTTAAACAGACAGTGTAGCTAAGTGAATAGCACTACATATAGCAGCATTTCTAGATTTCACAATTATTTGTGAAATTTTATTGTCAGTCCGGTAGGCTTGTGGTAGGCTGACAATTAATTGATACAGAGAAACCTCACTACAACGGACATCGACGGGACCAAAAAAGTTGTCCGTTGTAGTGAGGTGTCCCTTCAACCGAGGTTTTGTGATTTTTTTTATTATAAACATTTTGTTGGGGTTCTACTTCTTATCCGATTTTGATGAAATTCAGCATGCACGATGGAAATGTGACTCTAAAATGATTTTTGGATGAAGTTTAGGAATATGGCCAATTTGGAAGGAACTTGGCCATTTCTTATCCGATCTTTATGAAATTCAACATGCACGATGGATCTGTGATTCTAAAATGAATTTTAGATAAATTTCTGGAATATAGCCAATTAGGAAGAAACTTGGCCATTTCTTATCCGATTTTGATGAAATTCAGCATGCACGATGGATCTGGGATTCTAAAATGAATTTTAAATAAATTTCTTGAATATGGCGAATTAGGAAGAAATTTGACCATTTCTTATCCGATGTCGATGAAATTTTCAAATGATTTTTAGACGAAGTTCTGGAATATGGCGAATTAGGAAGAAACTCGGCCATTTCTTATCCGATCTTGATGAAATTCGGCATGCACGATGGATCTGGGATTCTAAAATGAATTTTAGATTAATTTCTTGAATATGGCGAATTAGGAAGAAACTTGACCATTTCTTATCCGATCTCGATGAAATTTTCAAATGATTTTTAGACGAAGTTCTGTAATATGGGCATTTAGGAAGGGAATTTGGCCATTTCTTATCCGATCTTGATGAAATTCACCATGCACGATGGTTCTTGGATTCTAAAATGAATTTTAGATAAATTTCTAGAATATAGCCAATAAGGAAGAAACTTGACAATTTCTTATCCGATCTTGATGAAATTCAGCATGCACGATGGATCTGGGATTCTAAAATGAATTTTAGATTAAGTTCTGGAATATGGCGAATTAGGAAGAATCTTGACCATTTCTTATCCGATTTTGATGAAATTTTCAAATGATTTTTAGACGAAGTTCTGGAATATGGCCAATTAGGAAGGAACTTGGCCATTTCTTATGATGAAATTCGGCATGCACGATGGATCTGGGATTATAAAATGAATTCCAGATAAAGTTCTTCAATATGGCGAATTAAGAAGAATCTTGACCATTTCTTATCCGATTTTGATGAAATTTTCAAATGATTTTTGGACGAAGTTCTGGAATATGGCCAATTAGGAAGGAACTTGGCCATTTCCTATCCGATCTTGATGAAATTCACCATGCACGATCGTTCTGGGATTCTAAAATGAATTTTAGATAAAGTTCTGGAATATGGCGAATTAGGAAGAATCTTGACCATTTCTTATCCGATTTTGATAAAATTTTCAAATGATTTTTAGACGAAGTTCTGGTATATGGCGAATTAGGAAGGAACTCGGCCATTTCCTATCCGATCTTGATGAAATTCACCATGCACGATCGTTCTGGGATTCTAAAATGAATTTTAGATAAAGTTCTGGAATATGGCGAATTAGGAAGAAACTTGACTATTTCTTATCCGATTTTGATTAAATTTTCAAATGATTTTTAGACGAAGTTCTGGAATATGGCCATTTAAGAAGCAATTTAAAGACTTGGCCATTTTTTATCTGATTTTGATGAAATTCAGCAGGCACGATGGGAATGGAATTCTAAAATGTTTTTACATGAAGTTCTAGAATATGGCGATTTAGGAAGCAACTTGGCCATTTCTTATCTGATTTTGATGAAATACAGCATGCACGTGGAAATAGGATTCTAAAAATATTTTTGGGTGAAGTTCTAGAATATGGCCAAGTATGATGGATAACTAAGGGAGGATTTCATCGAAAAACTTCAGTTTTGGAAGGGACTTAAATGTGTATACGTTATAGTGAGGTGTCCCTTGAAGTTATTTTCCGTTGAAATGAGGTTTCACTGTACTTGTGTAAAACCTCTAAGCCGCTTTTTAATATGGAACGATTCATCTTCATGGCCGTCAAATTATTTATATTTTATTTCGTATTGGAAATTTCTCAAATTCCCTAATCTCTGTTAAAATATCCGAATTATACAACCCTTTCAAATTGATTTTATTCTACAGTCGCAGACAAAACTTACTTACTTAACAACCTTTCATAAACATCTGCCTAAGCTAAAATAATAGCTTTCACAAGTTTATCAAATTAAACTCAAACAAGCCAACAAATATTTTCTAATTTGGAGTATCTTCAAAAGTAACACCTTTCAAAACTTTTCAAATTAATTTCAAGCACACTCCAGTTTAATTTTATTGGCTTCAAAATAATTATTGAACAATGTTGAAGCGTACTTAAAAATCATTTTGTTCTAAATTGTTCCTGCCTCTAAACTGTTCCAAATAAACACAATAAAATTGTGATCTGGTATGCAAGGACATATTTGAATAAGTAAGACATTCAATTGTTTAACTAGTACGACTGGATGACTTGTCCAACAGAATCAGTTGTATTCAAAATGGAAATTTAGTTTTATTTTAAATGAGTTCTCAAAATTTATAAAATAAATTCGAATTTCGAAATTATGTCAAACTTTCAAAGTAAATTTGATTGAGGTGTGATTATTTCATTTCATTGTTGTTCACATTTTAAATTCCGAGTTTCAATGAAACCCTTGATCATGGTTGCATATTCGGTTGACAGGAGTATAGAAAATTGCTCATAAATTAATTTTAAAGTGCTCGCAATCTTAGCAGATGATTATTAACAAATAATTTATTTTTTATTTTTCGTTTTCTTTTTCAAACAGGTATCCAAAAACCACATCGATTTCCCATCAAATAGGCGACAAAACAAAAAATGATTACACCTCAGTACCTTTATGTTCAATCGGCGAAGTCCAATTACGTTTTTTATGTCCCGAAGACTTAGACGAAGTACGAACACTATGCCAAGATTGGTTTCCGATTGATTATCCGATGTCATGGTATAAGGATATAACATCGAGTACCCGATTTTATGCACTAGCGGCTGTATATAATTTTACAATAATTGGCCTGATTGTGGCCGAAATAAAAGCTTTTAATAAATTAAATAAAGAGGATCGAGGTATATTACCAGAATGGATGGGACGAGATTCCGAAATTGGTTATATTTTGTCCTTGGGTGTACATAAAAAGCATAGACGGAATGGTATTGGCTCGTTGCTCCTAGACTCGTTAATAAATCATTTGACGACAGCTGAACGACATAAAGTGAAAGCAATTTTTCTGCACGTCTTAACAACAAATCAGCCAGCAATATTATTTTATGAAAAAAGAAGGTAAGTGTGTAGAAATTTGTTTTTTTTTTGTGTTATTTGTGTAATTTTATTTTTTTTTATTTTTATTTTTTCACAAAAGATTCATTCTACACTCGTTCCTGCCTTATTACTATTCGATACGTGGAAAAAGTAAAGACGGATTTACATATGTGTCATATTTAAATGGAGGACATCCACCGTGGACGTTATAATATCCTTTTTGAAAACATTTATTATTTTGAAGGACAATTGACCACGCGACCAGACAACTGACTTGAATCTACAACATCATAAAACATTTTCTTAATGTTAAGACGTGTATCCGCTTTAAAATTTATCATCTTATATTTTTTTTAAGTTGATTAGATAAATTCTTTTAGATAAAATGTATTATGTATTCAATTTAAAATGTTAACATGTTGACGGGCAGTGCACAAAAATAAAAGAAAACTGAAACATTTCAAACAGAATGCAAACATTTGCTGTACCATATCGAAAAAGAAAATCAAAATCAACTAATTTGAACTAATCGTATTAAATTATTTTGTTTTGTTTTTGAATCAGAATAGTGGGTAGGTCTTATAATCGTTGAATTAATTAGGTTAATTGGGTCAGTACCCAACAGAATATTAGACCGGGATTTATGCATATTGGTTTTAATTCAATTAGAAACGATACGTTTCATAATATGTTTCAAAATATTAAATTGTTGATCCAAATTCAATGCTTAAAATTTGATTGATCTGACATTCGAAATATCTTTTTCGATTTGGGAGAACATTTAAAAACGGGAATTTTACAAATTTCAAAACAGTTTCATTTAAAAATTTAATAAAGTTAAAGAATACCGAACTTTAAATTCTGTTTGTTAAAATTCAAGAATCGTCCCGGACTGACTCATCGGGAAATTGTCCAGTAGGTGGGTATTCTGTCTGAGCTTTGAGATCTTTAAGACAAAACACCGTATTTTGCATCTTCTTGGTTCAAGGTCTAAAACCAGTTTTGGTTGGGTCTTGAATTTACGTTCTAGCTCCGTTTCTTTTACAAACATCTTCACTTTTTTCACGTCAGTACTCAAGGTATTGAAATTCTTCTTTTAAAGGGATTTTTGCTGGGCCATAATTAAATGAATGATTTATTTGTTGAATAAATCAGTAACTAAAACAAAATTCTTCGAAATTACGATTGATATGTTTTCGGTCCGTTTTTGAGCACTTTCAATGATGTGGCGCACTGTTTGTTTCGGTTGATATGTTGTCATTTTCTTGTCGAATGGTGGTTTTCAAATCGGCAAGAGATCGCGGATGATTGAAGTACACTTTACTTTTCAGAAACCAAAACACTCTGCTGGTATTAAATCACAGGATCTGGGTGGCCGTATGATACCGTCGAATTTCAACGGCCCACTGTTAACCACTCTGTTGAAAGTACAGGCCTTCTAGACCAAGTTCGTCCACTTATTGTGCCAAAAAGTCGCGCAGCACTTTGAGTGTAAATGTTCCCACTTTATAAAAACTCAAACCCGACTGAAAAATGTCAAGAAATATGAAAATGCCGCCACGTTTTGATCGTTCACCTGATCATGACCGTTAAATATTTTTTTGACAGTTGCTCTGAGTAGTCCATACTAGAATGCAAATTTATTGCAGTTTTTGCACGCTACGGTTCTGGATTCAAACAACTGGCTCAAGATGAGCGCATCCTTCGGTCCATCTTGTTCTCCAGATCTTCAATATATTATGACGAATTTTTCTTTCAAATATTTTTAAAGGACTACACGGATTATTATCCGGTTGAATTTTACAACTCTATTCTCTCAAAAGTAGAACCGAACCGGTTTTGATAATTTTCCAGACAGAAATTTGTGTTTTGGATGTCAGCCTGTTTACAATTTTTAATTTGATATTTCGAAATTCGTATAAATTTGATAATTTAACGAATTTCTATGCTGTTTATTGAAACTAGCACTTAGGTAATTCTGAATTTCAAACTCAATTTATTGAATTTAACAATTTTTATTGGCTAAATCCAAGTAAGATTTATTGATTCGTGCTTAGCAAATTTTTAATTTTTGAAACTGAATTTCAGTAAATTATGCTAAATTTAAAAATGTTGGTTCGAGGCTCAGTGAAAATTTGAAAATCATCTGCTTAGATGCCATCAAAAGTCACAACCTTTCTTTCTCAAAATTATGAATTTTAAAATTTCATTTTAATCTTGAAATTTTACTATTTATCTTTAGAATAACAAACTTCCAAATATTAATGGTACGAATTTAAACCTAAAATTCGATTCTCAAGAAAACCAAAAATTTGAAATTTTGGCTTCAAAAATCTTGAATCTTATGACGGCATCTGTCAGCTGCTTTTACATGAAGATATGTTGGTTACCCGTTCTTACTTAGCTAGAAATCCTTTTATATACGATGTCATTATTAGGCGTGCCCTTTTGCAATCTGCTATAAAGTTACCTTAGTCTAGAAAATCTGAAAAGTCAATACCAAAATTTAAAATTTTTTGAAAATATTTTCCCAGTCTGATAGATTGTGACTTGTTACCAGTTACGACTTTCAATGAAAGATGTGTATGAAACATTTTTTACCGAAATGTGGACGTTTGGTGAACCATCCAAGCAAAGTAAGAGCGTTATGTTAATCATAACACGTTGATGGATAATTATTGCTGATATTTTAACAGCTTCAAAATTCCTAAGAACTGGACTGATATTATCCTGTTGAAATAAGACGCGATCTGCTAACTATACTTGCCTCATTGCCTGAATTGATAGTTTGGTTATTCAGCAGTTGGTCACAATAAAGATATCATTTTAACCCCACCACACACGAAAATATTTATTATCATTATTTCTTTTGTTTAACGTTATTTTAAGAAAGGCATCGGCAATAAAACCCAGCAGAAGCAAAAAAAATTAAACATCAAAGCATAACTTTAATGCGAAATTTTAGTTTTGGTTTTCTGAACTCTCAGTTTTGCTTTTGAAAATTAAATTCTAGAAAATTAATTTCTAAATAATTTCCAACTCTATATCGTACTACAACTCAACTATTTCCATTGAAAGTTGCCTTGAATCAACTTTAAATGATGCTACAAAAATTTCTTTGTATTGGATAAATATTATATTCAAGGGACCCTCCTCAACAACTTGCGATAATTTCTAAATTGTTATGTGTTTCTGGATCATTTTGTCTGTGGAATTGTTTGAGCGTAAATAGTTGGATCAATTTCTGATGACTAACGTAACGGCATCTATCCGAGAGCCCTGATATTATTTAATCCACAACCCACTAATTCTCATTTAGTAATTTAAATCCGAATTAAATTTGAAATCAACATTTTAACTAAATCCAACCTTTTGAATTTCAATTCATAGTGAAATTTTAATGTTTCGGATTTGGAGTATTAAGTGTTAGTATAAAAGGGGTTGCTTCAATTTTAAAATTTTAGATCGATCTCTTTTCAATTGAATATAACTATTAAATGAAAGAAGTATTACTAAGACATCCATCTCTTCCAGTACAATTCACCACATTTTAACATTATGTGAATAGAAACAATTTCTCCCCTCATTGCGCGAGCTGTTCTCTTAGGACCAGATTCCCATACCAAATTCATCCAATTTAGGCATGAGGAAGTGATGTAATATCGAGATGAGGAAAAACTCCAACTTGAGCAACTTCTCCGTACCTTGTAAAAACTGGAGCTAAGAGCATTGTAGATTTTTTAAGAATCACCTATTTTAGGTCTCGTGGAATCTTTTATATGTGCTAAATGAATTTTAAAATCGTGGGGCGCCAATTTAATCATAAGGAATGGGCATCTGCTCAAGTTGAGAGATGAGTGATTTTTAGCATAATTTAGATTTCTTTGGCCTTAGTTTAACAAAAAAGAAATTGTAATCAAAATGAAATACTTTAAAAGGCTTAAGTTTCGACTTAAGCCTGATTAAGGTAAATTTTCAATTGAAAGAGATTCTGAAACTATTTCAAATAAAAAACCAAAATTAAGATTTAAATTAAGTTAAATTAAAATTTCTGCTTAATTTTAGTATGTGCTGCTTTAATCCTCCAAGAATCTAGATTTTTTAAGCTTCGACTTAAGACAGTTTTTCAATTTAAGCAGCGTTTTATAGTAGATTAACAAAACGAGTTTTTAGACTCCCATCCAAACAGAGCTAAGATTAAATTAAGCCAAAATAAAGTTTGTAATCAGGACTAAATCAAAATTGCAAATCGTGCTGGATGATACAAATAGATCAGCTTCGAGTTAAGTCAAAAACTAACCAAAAATTATTTTTTTCCCAAACCAAACGTTAACTTTTTGTTAGTGAAACGTAACATAACATTTATTAATTTTTAACGACAGATCAAGACGACTGAGAACCGCAACCGATTTTAAATATTTTCAGCAAATTTTATTTTATTATTCCTTAACTGCGGTGCACTGATCATTTTAAATTTATGTGTTCGCTCGTCATGCAAGCTGGTGGTCTATGTTCATGGATAGGAAATCGAATACGTAGTATATTTCGATGGTTGTGTTATCGTACCGTGTCACGATTCAATTTTGCTCATTGACTAGAGGTACAAAGATTTTAGTGGTGTAAGATAATGGATGATGCTGCTGCTGCTGCTGCTACAAAGCAGAACAACACCAATTCATAATTAAATACTGTAAGTAAATTGGCAAATTAATAATATTAAGCGGCGTGTGGCGTTCGTCGTCAACACAGGTAAATTTTGTAAAAAAAAAAAATAAAAAATTATTTATCTTTAAGAAAAAATAAAAATTTAAATACAAGGATGATAAAGAGATAAGTCACTGATTTTACTTTTTGTATACATTTAAGAAATGAAAAAAAAAAACAAATTAAAAATTTAATTAGTAATTATAATTATTATAGACAAAACAAACAAAAAGAATGTTTAAGTTCCTCTAAATTTTTATTTTTTTTAATTATGTTACAATATGCCCTCTCACGGCTAATTTTAACTTTTTATTATTTTATGTACTTTTATTCTGGATTGGTTAAATTATGCACCCAATCAGAATAAACGTTTAATTTGTAATATAAAACAAAATTATGCCATAGACGGCGCGCTATTGATTATAATTCTTATGATTATAGATATTGATTGTTTTCCTTTTTGTATTTTTAAAATTATTTTTTAAGTATTTTTTTAATTTTTAAAAACTTATGTCACAAATATGTGAAAAAAAAAATTTTAAATTTTCTGTTTTCTGCCTGATTTGCCTTACAAACTAAACTATAAAAAACCATATTTAAATATAGATGATAAGTATATTTTTATTACATAAATTATAAAATGAAAATGCATCAACTTTTGTAAGTGTATGCGAATTCGGTCGATTTAAGCATAATTACAACTCCTCCATAAGTCACAATAAAATTGTTTAAGTAAGATTTAAATTTAGGAAAATTAATTTTGAACTAAGATTTGCAAATTTTGAATAAAACTTGTGTGATTGAGTATTGTTTCCATTTTAATTTACTTTATAGCCATGATATCGAACGTCTTCATTTAATATTGAATATTATTTTAAGGAATTGGCTTCAAAAAATAAATCATAAAATTTGAGTCCAGCGGCCCTATTCTGGTTATTCGCTGGGAATTGGGAATTGAACTATTTTGACAGTATTCTAGCAGTTGAGAATTATTTTTTCCAAAAGTGAATTCGGCGATTCGGAATTTTTAAATGTAGGGAAAAATAATTCCATTTTATGTCTTTCAACGTTTATTTTTCTCTAAATTTTTTTTTGGGGAATTAGAAGAAACTGGTTGTTTTGTGTATTTTCATTATTTTATTTACTAGCATCGGTAAAGTTTTTATTTTTTTTTAAATAATGGTGGCTGCAAAATTTGAAATAGTGTTTTCCCCATTGGAAATTATTCCCAATTACGCCAGAATACCCATTTGGGAATTAGGGAATAAAATATTAGGAATTATTGAAGTTTGGAAATATGTATAGCAATAGTTTTCCCAATTCCCAGAAAATAGCCATAGAAGGGCAGGCCATAATATTTTTCAGTATACAATTTAAATGACTCTTTGTTACCACCTTAGCATATTATTTAGGAATTGAACGAGATTGAATTAGGTTGGCGTTGTGGTTGACTCGAGCAAAATAAACTAATACACAACTTTAATATTAACGTAACGATTTATTGATATTATTAATTAGCTTACAACGAGATCAGAAACAAGACTGACTTTTTCTTTTTGACATAAACATAACATACCAGTTGAATTAATAACGGGTATAACTCAAACGCAGAAGGTATATTCGATTAGTACTTGTTATGCATGACACCCCTTAGCGCTCAAGTGTGAAAAACTACGGCACCTTGTGGAGTAGTTAATGATGGAGAATCTGTAGATTGTCCGCAGTCGTCGTCAAACGAAGCGGCTGTTTCGATTTCTGACCGTGATGGTTCGAGAGGTTCTCGAATTGTCGGCGATATTGTTGGTAATGTCTCTGTTTGAGTTGCAACAGGTAACGGTGGATTGACATCTAGTTGATCGGCGTGGCGCTTCACGATTTGACCAGACTCGAGCCGAACTCTGCATGACAATGGTCCGGTAGCTGATTGAATGGTGGCGGCGATCCAGTTCGGCCCTTTTGCCTAATTCCTGCGCCAGACCCGGTCACTCTCTTTAAATAATCTCGGTCGTTTGTCGTTTTTCGACGATGCGTGTTTATGTGCTCCTACAGAATAAGGATGAATTTTATCAAATGTTTTAACTTGCCGATTATATAGTAGCTCAGATGGAGATCGTCCTGTAGTAGGCGATGGTGTGATGTGTTGACTGATCAAGAACTGAGACAACTTCAATTGGACATCGGCATCGTTTGGTAATTTTTTCAGGAAGTTTTTAGTGGTTTGCATCATTCTTTCCGCTTGTCCGTTCGATGATGGGTGGAATGGGGCTACCCGAATGTGGCGGCTCAGATTTGATTCACAAAAATCACGAAACTCTTCGGATGAGAATGCCGTTCCATTATTCGATACAATGTCGTCTGGCAATCCATGCGTGGCGAAAAGTGATCGAAGGTGCTGGATGCTACATTGTGATAACGTAGAATTAACGATGAACACTTCTAACCATTTCGAGAAAGAGTCCACGATGATGAAAAAATCTTTCCTCGAATTGGCCCGGCATGATCGCGATGTGAAGACGAGACCACGGTCGTTGTTTGGTTTCCCACGATTCTGGTAAAGAGAGTTATTTGACGTCATTTTAGCGATAGATTCGGCGTCGAGTACCGGTTTCACTATAGCTTCGATCATGAGGACATCTTCACTTTCGTCGGATTGTAATTCAGGTGCTGGTAAGGGCAGACGGCTTAGAAAATCAGCATTTCCCATTTTCACGTCTGAGCGATGAACGATATTGTAATCATAAGCACTCAGAAATATTATACGGCGTAGCATTGTAGTTGAGATGATTTTCGGAGTTTGTTTGTCTGGATTAAATATTCCCAAGAGCGGTCGGCGATCGGTGACAATTGTGAAATGTCGACCAGATAAAAATTCGTGAACTCCTTCTACGATGGCGACAGATTCCCTATCGATCTGTGCGTAGTTTCGCTGAGCTTTTGACAGTGTTTTCGAATAAAATGATATCGGTTGCTCAGCTCCGTCAGTCATCCGGTAACAGAGTACGACACCCAAACCATACGGTGAGGCATCACATATTAACAAGAGTTAGTTTCTCGTTATAGTGTATCAAAATTTAGTCGGACGCTACCATGTTCTTTAGATCATTGAATGCCTTTTGATGAATTTTAGTCCTTTCCCACTTTTGGCTCTGATCTAGAAGACGATGGAATGGTTCGGCGATGGTTGCCTTTTGCGGTAGAAAAGAGTGTAATAATTCAGGAGATCCAAGAACGCTTGTAATTGTTTCTTGTCAATCGGTGGTGATACATTTGTGATGGCGTGTACCTTTTCCGTGGTTGAACGAATTCCAAGTCCGTCGATTTTGTAACCGAGAAAATTGATGGCTGGTACTCCAAATTTACATTTTGTTAGTTTAAGACGAATGCCATTCTTGTCAATTCTGGATAAAATTTCGGTTAATCGCTCAGCCAGTTGAATTTCGTCGCGCGCGGTGACGTCGATATCATCGAAGAGTACGGAAGAACGACTTCAATACCTTTGAGCAATCCCTCGATGAAATTTTGGAATATCCCAGGGGCAGATGAGATTCTGAATTGTAATTTGGTAACTCGGAAAGCTCCCTTGTGAGTCACTATTGTCTGGAGCATAGATGATTGCTGATCAACAGATAATTGTTGATACGTTTGTGCTAAATCTAATTTAGCAAAAATGACTCCTCCGTCGATTTGCGACAGCAGTGTACTAATTTTTGGTATCTGGAAACAGTGTGGTTTCAGCACCTTGTTCAGCGTTTATTTATAGTCTCCACAAATTCGTATGGTGCCTTCGTACTGGAACGATGGGTGTGGTCCAGTCTGAGTATTCTACCGATTCCAAAATGCCTTGCTCGATCAATCGATTTAATTCAACTTCGATTTGGCTCCTGATGGCGATTGGAATTCGTCGCGGTGGTAATCGAATTAGCTAAATGGTGGTATCGATTTGTAAAGTCACTGGTGGACCAGTGTCACATCCCAGTTTATTACTGAATAGACGCTGGAACTTTTTCACAACGTCTTCTACTGGCTGGTTGGCATCGACATGGTTGACTCTTAGTAAACTGATCCCTAACGGTGAAAACCAGTTACAACCCAAAACGTTGGATCGCATGCCTCCCACAATGACAATCGGCAGATTCTTGATAGTTTGGTCATTGTACGACACGTCTACATCGATAATCCCGATAATTGGAATGGGATTGCGTTGAAAATCCATTAAATTCAACTCACATTTTGAAATCTTAGGATGAGAGGACGGCCAAATCGATTTAAAGGTGTTGAATGATATGATTGTATAGTTTGGCCCTGAATCGACTTCGAACCACATGGGCATGCCTTATCGTTGATGATAACGGTTGTCCTCTTTTTCCAATTAACCAACGGCAATATTTGGTTAACTTTCGATTTTGATTGGTTACGATTGTGCTTGTTCCTTTGATCGGTGATGTTTTAGCAGAAGATCGATATACACTTTAGATGTGACCGGTTTTACCGCAAAAATTGCATACGGCATTTAAATGCGGACGAACGAGCATGTGATGCACCACACCCATTACAAGGTCGAATTGTACATTGTGGTCGATTCTGTTGCTTTTGTAGGAAAGGCGGTCTCGAAATTTGCTGAACTTTGCTGCTTCAGCTGTCTGAGCTGGATTGATAACCTGGGTCAGGATCAGCCCTACCTCGATTATGAGGTTTCGTTGCAGTCCTTCATCTCGAAGGCCACAAACCAGTCGATTACACAACATCTTATCGAATGAGGTAACAAAGTTACAATCCACGGCCAATTGACGTAATTCCGCAACATACGAGGCGAATAGTTCGTCCGGTAATTGGTCCCGTTTAAAACATTTGAAGAACGCTGCAATTTCAGATGGTTTGGGAGAAAAATGATTTTTTAGAGTATCTTTAATTTCTTCTAGGGTGAGAGTACTTACCTCTTTAGGTGATGCCAATGAGACGAGGAGATCAAAGAGTTGCGGTCCGCAAACTGTGATGAAAATCGTACGTTTCTGTGACTCTGCCTCGATCTCATTGGCTTGCAAGTATAAATCAAAATGTGCAGTATAACTCGCCCATTTATCCGGTTTAGCGATATCGAACGGCTCAATACAACTGGTTGTCACGGACATTATGTTTTTATTCACCTTCGGTACAACTACAGGATTCCCGTTAACTAGAGTAGCACCTGACGATTGTTAACGTAACGATTTATTAATATTATTAATTAGCTTACAACGAGGTCAGAAACAAGACTGACTTTTTCTTTTTAACATAACATACCAGTTGAATTAATAACGGGTATAACTCAAACGCAGAAGGTATATGCGATTAATACTTGCTATACATGACAGATTTTAATCAGTAATGGCATGAATTCACTACACACGCGTTTCTGCTGTTGTATTTTGGTTAGTATTACATATTCAACAAAATTTTTATTTGGCGATCATTTCGTTTGAATCCAAAATACCAATTATGACATCTGCCGGTTGTGTCAGTGGTTTTATCGATCGATATCCATAAAAATTGATTTTTAATATGATTTTTAATTTTTTAGATGGTTGCTTTAAACAGAGTTTTTACATGATTCGTTCGTCGTAAAATGATTTCTAACGGTACTTTGTATTCAGTGTATTTTTCCAAAAAATATTTAATTTTTGTATTTCAAACTCCAGCGGGCATAAAATATTAAAAGCTTACGAAATGCATCACATAAGTGTGAATTGGTCATGTTTAGGCGGATTTGACAATTCACCATAATTAACTGCTGAGCATGTTTTTTATTTGTGTCATTCTGCTTAAGCTAAATATGTTCCGCACTTTCTAAATGCTGCCTTACGGTAAACATTCTGCCTGCTGACATTGCCTTATTACATATTTTATAATACAGGATTTTTACATCCGTTTTTAATTCTGCTGGATGTTAACTCACGAATTGTTTCAGTTTGCTGGTCAGTGGTTGTTTTAGTTTTGGCATGTTCCTAAGCAAATTTAATTAATAGAAAATTAATCTTTATGTTTATTTAAGGAATTAATTTATAATTTTACTGAAGTACATACTGTTACGTGCTTTATTAAAAATGATTTTTATTATTAGTTTTTACATCAAGTTTATTTTAACTAATGGCGACGACAGACAATATATTTCTAATCAGACGCTTTGTTATTAACCGTTATCTAAGTTTTTACAGATCAATTCCTAGCGGGCGATATTATAAATCTATACAAGGTACAGGGTGATAAATGTATATTGTAATATAAAATACAGGATACAGGGTGATACCTAACATATGTATTGTAACATGTATGTACCTAAGTATAATAAAAATAGAGTTTCTTACAAATTCATTCTGTTTAGAATTTTAATTGTTCTTTTTGACGGAGTTCTTTTATCAACAAAATTTTAATTTTGTTGTGTTAAAGATTGAACCGTTTCATTCTCTCTATGATAGACCACAAACGTCTTCGCGATCAATTTTAATTTAAAACTAGACTCCAGACCTAGTATCGTTTGGCAATGGCTTTTAATTATTATGAAATATAACGCGTGTTTTTTATTTTTTACGTAAACGCTTAGTCGATACGATTCTTGTTATTACTATCAAAAGTTGACAATTTAATTTTACACTTTTGAATAATATTGAATGGTAAATCTAACAAAGAAAAAGTTTCTTTGACATTATGTTAACTTGTGCACCTGTATCGATCTGTATTTTAATTTTCCGATCTTCATCACTGTAATCACAATTATTGACATTTGATAAAGTATAAACAGAAGCAAAGTGACTAACCTTTTTACAGATTGCACATATTATATTTAAAGCAGGACATGTGATTACATGAATTTGACTATAATTAGGACAAACTTTATTGTTATGCCCGTTTTGTTTATTTTGATTAAAATTTGGATTATAATTATTCTTATTAAAATAATTGAATGATTTCGAATTTTGAGTACTAGCATGATTACTGGAATTTATTTTATTATTATTAGTATAGTATTTATTAGGGTTAAAATTAGACTGAACACGGACGACTCACATAATTTCTTTGATTTGACATATTATGGTTTTGATTATTAAAACTTTTATTTTTATTATAAGAATTTGAATTTTTTGTTTTTTACTAACAATACCTGTTCTTGGCTCTGCGATTTAGAAAATTCTTGCTGAGTTGACTTAGCAGCGTTTCCTTTATTTTCTCGTGATCCTTAGTAAGACCAGCAATGAAAACATCTTTAATTAGTTGGCTTTTTATATCTTTAAAATTACATTCGCTTGCGAGATTTTTTAACGATATTACGTAGTCTTCAATATTTTCACCTAAATTTTGTTTCCTGTTGAAAAATTTGTGACGCTCCATAATTACATTTTTCTTCGGCTGGCAATGGTTTGTAAATAACTCGGTCAATTCTTCGAAAGTATTTTTTTCATCATTCACATTAAATGAAATAAAAACTTGAAGATACTTATATATCATTAACCGACTGAAGAAGAAGTGCATTCTTTCTTTTATCCCCAAGATTTGTAAAAGCATTAGCTTTCAGATAAAAATTAAATTTTTGCAACCACAAATTCCATTCCGTATTACATATTTTTAATGGCGGAACTGCACCAACACTAGACGAGACGACTGACTTTTTTTTTATTTCTTTTGTTTTTGTGCTTATCTAATATTATTTTGACTGTTTGACGACTCTATAGACTTAATTTTTTATTTTTATCTATCCCAACACTGACACCATGTTACATTCTTGACAGACAATGTATTTTTAACCAAACGCTTTGTTATTAACCGTTATCTATGTTTTTATAGATAAATTCCTAGCGGGCGATATTATAAATACTATACAAGGTACAGGGTGATACCTGTATATTGTAATATAAATTACAGGATACAGGGTGATACCTATCTATTGTAACACAAACTTACTGAATTCGTTTTCTTTTTATGCAATAAAAAACTTATATGAAGTAGTGACTATTGTGAAAAAAATGTAAATGACAAATGAATTGTTTATTGGTAGTTTTCCGTCATATGTCTAGCTCCCTTTGAGCAGTAGATTATTTAAATTCCCTATAAACAAACTTAGTTAGTTAATGCATACATTAATTTACAGTTAAGCAGTGGAGCTGATATCGGTAAAAATTAAATTTTAAACAATAAAATTGAATGCAATTTTATGAGAAATATCTTTAATAAAATTGGATGTTTACATTATGTAAAATATTCTAAAATATGCACTTATATCCAAAATATGGCAATATATTTGCAGTTTTGTGTGAAATATGCAAAAATATGCACTAACAAATAGGGCTTAACAGGTTTCGTTTTTGGTGAAACGGATTCCTTTGTTATTCTTTTCACAATATGTACACAGGAAAAAGACATGCTAATGCATATTTTTGTTGCCCTAATGATCACAATTCTTTATGTTAGGGACCCTTTGACGTTTGCTGGCTTCGCATGGGACAAACGTTGGAATAATGACCAGGCTGACTACATATATAGCAAGTACCTCGGGGTCTCTTTGGACTGACTGAGGACATGACCCATCCTGTTGCAATTTTAGCATCTGGTAATGCTGGCCTCGTTTGGTTACGCCAGGTTGAGGAGTAACAGATTTTGGTGGAACTTTGTCACCAAGTCTCATTCTGTATATATTCTCAACTTTATTTTGTCTGCAATACTTGAACGATTGGAATAATTCATTCATTGTATTTGCTTCTAATATGGAAGCACTATTCTCCAAGTTCATATCGTTGATTCCTTGAATACTAGTAAGTACTAGATCCTCTTCGCATAACTTAAGGTCACCAGCAAGTGTTATTTTGTCTTGGAAATAATCAATAAAAAACTCTTGAGCTCCTCACAAGCGGGAGTCAAACTTGTTTCTGGCTTCGGCGAGATAATAATTCAATTTTATCCAACATCTCCTTAAGGCTCAGCTGGACATGTTCTGTGTTAGGCTGAAACCACTTAAGTATGATGAACTAACCATGAGTATTTGGCTTTTAAGCATAGCAAAAGTATGTATTTGCTTCGCTTACATAGTTTGTTATGAGCTCCTCGTACCCATTCGTTAACATATTTTTTGAGGGCTTATCCAGTGATCGTGACACATTAGATTGCTCGGCGATTTCCCGTCCCTTTTCTAGAAGAACATTTTCCCTTTTTAGTAAATCGTTTTCCCTTTGTAGAAACTTCATTTCTCTTTTCATTAAGCCCATTTGTTCAATAATGGGAATTACACTCGGCGATCCTTACTTTCAAGATCATAACGCATTAGCCTGTTAATTAAATCATCTCGGCTACCCTTGCATTCCACACCTTTATTCTTGCACTCCGTCTCCAACATACTGCAGTTTTCAACATACTTCCGTAATTCATGTTGATACGCAGGAATAACACTAGACAATTTTTTTTTTTCACTATTTGATAAATAAAAAATGTTTTACTGATTAACGCTTGTTTTAGAATAATTAAGAGTACATCACACTTCTGAAAGTTTGTAGTGGAATAATAAAAAAGAATAATTTTAATATTTTATAACATTTATTTTATACTCATTAAATAAAAATGGCGGTGGCGTCGCTTTTACACAATAAATTACACGTCCTTTTCGTTCAGCAGATTATGATCGACTGACACACCGGAATAATACATTTCTAATTCTTTATCTCCCTTTCCGTTCTTGAAACTTAAAATAGAACCAATCAGAATAAGCGTACTATAACAAAGATGGTATAACCAATGAGAGTCATTGTTTCATAATAGTATTCCATAGTCGTAACATTATTTAGTACTAAAAAGGGGAATAAGGTATTAACACATAGGTGTAGTATTTAGTACTATGCGCCTACACTTCCGATATCCAGTTTATCTTGGTTTTATTGTTCTTTTTATTTCCTTTCATGTACTCTAGCATCGTTGCAACCCTCTAATATCGAAGTTTTTTTTTCGATCGAATACTCGGTGCAGGTGATCCATATGTTGTTCCTCGTTGTCGGTGTTCCAAGATCTTAAAATGGAGTGTAGAGGTGCACGAATTAAATTTATTAGCTATCCACTGGTATTCGCTTTGCAGCACTGAGCACAATAACTTTTTTTTTGGTTATTTTCTTGATGAAATTCAATTTTTATTTTAAATATAGATACCAATTAATTAATAATTTTTACTTGTTATTTTTGTTGTACATTTTTGTTAAGTATAATATGGTACATGTGGTTTGTTTTCTCAAAATCAACTAAAACCCCTTTTTTTATTTTCCTTCTGCCAACGATTATTCCCAGCGAACACACAAAAAGTAATGCAAAAAAACACGGACGATCAACGTTGCGTCCAGTTTTCGAGGTTGCCGGAACTTTTACTAGACTCAATGGTCCTGGCAAAGTAACTCGCTTGAGTAAAAATACGGTGGACTCTGCTTCCTTAGCCCCAGTCTGTGCTGGCTGGTCTAACAATGATATCGATAATGGAAGATTTGATTGAAGGTTTACATTTAACAAACTCTTGGAATAACATGGTTTAAGACGGTCTAACAAAATAATAATATGATGACCGCCTACCTCTATCTGGTAAAAATTTTCGGACTTACTGATTACTACATGCTGTAGTGCTTTACGTAAAGCGTCTGTTCTTTTAAAAAAATGAGTACATTCTCCTAATTGCCGATTGACGAATATTTTATCTATCGCATGTTGTGTTGCTGGAACAGGTATAACTCTTTGAAATGCTGTTTAAGCCTATTTATGTACTCCGGCTGTATCACCGTACACCAACTCTGCCGAAGTTGCTCGCAATTCGTCACGGTAAGTGGTTCTTAACCCTAACTGGTGCCGAAGATGCACTGGAGTGTCCTTCTGATGCATGGTTGATTGAGGCGTTGTATTGTGTTTGCCCTTCTTGTATATTTATGCAAATCAATAATTCTTCATAATCTTTAAGTTTTGGTGGAAGACCACCACCATCAGTTTTCTTGCAATGCTCGTTTATTTAGGATAATTTCCTGTTTGTGCGGTTTTTCAAGTCGGTATACTTAAATCTTAGCTCTTCGCCACAACAAAGCATTTTCGGAATACTGCACACTTACTTCGTTCCAAGCATTTTTGAGGGCCTCTTTTTGAATCAGCTTACCTCTGGTGTCTATCATTTATGGTCTCTCTCCTTTTGTATTTCAGAATTCAGTACTAAATCTCAATATAATTTTGAAATCACACTTGTGATTACTTGAATTACTTGAAACGGGAATTTTAATTGATTATTTAGCACTTTTTCACCGCTATTCTTTCGATCTACTTGTTGTTTTGATAATAAATCTTAGGAAAACAATTTTTTTTATTTTTTTTCACTGTACTTTCGATAGTCTCTTGATTTTACGTTTTAAAAAAAAATCTTTGACTTTATTTAACAATACATATTCACTTGTTATTAATAATTATTATTTTATTATTTGATTTCACGAAGGGACAGATAGTTAAAACTATCCCCTATCAACTGCGCCAGTTAAATCCAATTTTTATTTTTTTTTTGGGTTTAAAAATTAAAAAATACTCAAATTATTCATTTACTTTGGTTTTTATTTTTGTAAATATATCGTGGTAAGAATAGAGAGAATACTGAACGTTGTCATGTATTCTATCGGCGTTTATACAACGGTCGCGCCGGCCTCATCTTCGAAGAAATACGGCCCAATAATGCCGCCATGCCACAAGTCGTACCAAACAGTAACACGCAATGGATGCATTGGCTTCTCCACATATCCTTGTGGAGTTTCCGATCCCCAAATGCGACAATTATGTTTGTTTACGAACCCACCGAGATGGAAATGCTCCTCGTCCGAAAAGATGATTTTTTGAGCAAAATCCTCATCAATCAAAAAACTTTTGTTGAAGCGTTAAGTGACTCATTTCGTCAACTAGAAATAATATACTGAGTTTCTATCAAAGAAAGAATAACATTAGTGTTGCCAGAGTCAAAATAACCGATATGTCAAATCTGAACTCGATATGTCAAATATATCTGAGTTTACATGTGTTTTTCTCTTCATGATGTTCAGTATATTGGCAGCTTTCGAGGATGTTAGTGTTGCCTGTGACCCTGAATTAATTAGTGCCCTCGTTGTGATGAGTTGTCCAGTGCCTGTAGCCAATCTGACCACTGCTGTTGATAGTAGCACTGGACCTTGTTGGTTTACTATCAAGGTTTGAGTTGTCACTTTGTTGGTTGAAGCCATGTTGTTGCTATGCAGGTGGTGATGACCTTTACATACAATACATCGTATCGTGGGCGAGCATGAGTTGAATTTTGATGTATGGTCCTTTGGATGTTGCGTTAGACAACGTACACAAGTAGTTGTTTCATTGACCAGTTTGTTTCTGTCTAATGTTGACATCAGTTTGAATTGATTGCAGTCCTGCAATTGATGCCTTCCTTGGCATTCTTTTACTAGACACTGGCTATTTACTTTGCGGTATATATCCGTTTTAATGGTGTCATTTGTTGTGGTGGCGTATTTGACACTTTGGTGATACCCATGGCCTCAAGTGATTGAGAAAGAAAATCCTTTCTAGAAAATCAAAACATTCCTTCATTTGTAGAATTTCACTTGGCTTTTCCTAGCGTTGTTTCGTATATCCTAGTGGATTCAGCGTCTAGTTTTTTGCCTAGAATGAACATTACTAGTGCTTCAAACGAAGAGTTCATCTCTAGTTGTTAATGTTGTGTAGCATTGTGGTTGCAGTATCATGCAAGGATCGAATTGTACTCTCTGATGCTGTATGTATTGTTGGTAGAGACAACAATGAGTTGAAGTATTTGTTTGCCAGTAATCTGGCGTTGTTGTATACCTTGCTTGCAGTATTTCCCAGGCTTTTTATAATTGTCACCAGTTGTTAATAGATGACTGATTAACTGGGCTGCTCCTTTTTGTACACTTGACTTTAAGTATGTCATTTCTATTGTTTCGGATAGCTGGTTGTTGTTGTGGACGAGCTCTCTGAATATGTCATTGAACGAGCTCCACTGGTTATAATCGCCATTAAACGTTGTGAAATGTTTTATTTATCATCGTGAGAAAGGTGTAAGAGGTTGCCATGAAATGAGAATATATTTAATTTTAATTATAGTACTTGTATGAGTAATGATCTAATGAAGCAAGGTAGAAGAGTGACCTATGCTTCATAACACAAATTAATGCGTCGTGCAAAGCACTTCTTTGGCCCTCGCCATTCACCCACCTTATATTGCAAAGTCAATTGTAACTTGTGTTCAGCAGGGATGACTCCTTGTCCAAGTTAAATAAGACTTAGTTGTTACCCAATTAACTCTTGTTTATTGATTGATTCTTCGTTACAATTTCTTACATATTTATACTTAATTTTAATATTCAAATTATACTCTAATTTAAATCTACTATACTTTTTTGATTTGTTTAATTAGCAAAATATATTTTGAATATTGAATTATTAATTCAGCAAATTCTATTTATTATTACACTAACAACTATATGTGCACGCGCTTACTTGTATACCATTATTACAACAACACAGTTGTGCACGCGCTTATTGTAATTAAAATATGTTGCAACAACCTATATTTATATTTATTCTATAATGTTGATGATTCAGAGTTTTCATATGTTGTAGTTTCATAAAGTATTTTAACATTACAAAAATTCTTATACTATGTACAAGCTTATATTTCATAATTTACAAACGATTGAATGCGTTTGTTTACATTTTTAATCGTATGGAAAGTAATGCAATATGTCATTACAGTAGCCGTAAGTGCACCAATTGCAAACCTGGATGTCAATGGGTCGATAACTCGACGCTGTTTAATATCCACGATTAGCCCGGTACTACGAAGAAAGTCTGCGCCCAAAATAGGTATCGTCACGTCAGCCACGATAAACGTCCAAGAAAAATTGCGTCTCAAACCGATATTGATGCTGAGTGTACGTGTGCCAAATGCCTTAATGGGTGTACCGTTAGCGGCATATATGTTGAACTGTGCCTTAACCTCCGACTCCTTCCTGAAATTTGATGGAATTACCAAAATTAAAAAATTTTGGTTGGTATTTCGTTCTTTAATAATAAGACGACTAGATTCTGCCTCAACCGAACACGCCGTCAAAAGTGGCTGGGCAATTATTTTTTTGGCGCGATGGATTCATCAGACCCCACAGTAAACGACCGATGATGTTTGCACCTTGATACACACTTCAACGCACGATCCTTAAAACGCCGATGATAAAAACACTCATCATTGTCCTGACTGGACCCGCGTGAATTGGATTGCTAACGATCTTTACCTCCCCGATCCCTGGAAGTAGTGCGAGACGATCTCTGACCACTCACTATTCCGGATACCTGTTTGAGAATCCGAGATTTGAAATCTTCCCATTTCTTTTCAACACTATGCGAATTATCTGCGTCCCTAGACCCTACAGAAACTAACCCCTTACTAACACTATTGGCTGAACTGATCAAACATAGCTGCTGATGCGATAATGTTTCGATGAGGTTATCCGCTGCTTCAGCGAGCACCGTTAACGTCAAATCGTTCTCGAAAGGTGACAGAACCAACTACACCTGTGGCGGAAGACGCTGCATCCAAAGTTGACGTATGGACACGTCATCGAACCTACCAGCTGCATTTAATTTAAATTTAGGAAGCAACTGGGAAGGTTTTAAATCACCCATCGACAAACCATGCAACAAATTATGCAATTTGGACTTGTCCGATTCGCCTAGGATTTTAATGACCTCCTGCTTAAAAGTAGTATACGGAGGACTACCTTTGCTGCTCTTAATAAGGCCAGCAAATTGGTCATGCAATCGCGCGTCAAGGGCACTGACCGCATGGGAGTATTTTGTGGCTTCGCGCGTAATGTTAGCTATGATGAACTGTTGTTCTAAAATTTCGAATCACACACATGGGTTCTGTGAATAAAGCGGTTGAGGAGCCTTAAATGAGATATGCGCTACTTTACTTGAGTCCCTACCTTAACTTCACTACACGGGTCCGCGGTGACGCCGCATGGAACAACTGTATCTTTGGTACTCTTGGACTCGCTAGGGCCCGTGCCCAAAATATCGATATTGGTCTCCTGGCGCAAGACCTGTACTTGCGCTAAACACGCGTCAAACATTTGCTGTACCTTTCAGCTAATTAAGTCGTTCAATTGTGCCACGGTGACAGTAATCATTTCCTCCCCTACACTTCCGACTTTACTCGCTAGCGCACCACCTGGTGGGTGTACCGCGCCCGAATCATCCGGGTCATTACCAGATGCCGATAACCGCGTAAAAAAACAAAAAAATAAAAACACTACGGAAAACCCGAATAATATGGCGGCGAACATTGGACACGATACGTTTAAACTTGCGCAAAAAATTGTCTAAGAATGCAAAAAAGAGGTAACAACAAAATAAATTACAGTTAAAATTTTTTCTACTTCGTCCTCTGCTGCTCCGGATGTTGTTACGCCTCCAAAATCTGATGTAATTGATGATGAAATCTGCTTTTGTATGCAATTTATTTGCCAACTTAATTGGTAAACCGCGTACACTGAAACTGGATAGTTTTTGTTTTGGCTCGATCAAAGTGAGGTTAAATTTACACGTGGTACCGTGTATGCGAAAATTCTCAACCCTCAAAAAATAAATCACGTCGGGGTCACCAATATTTGGGGATTGGCCGTTTATGGTATGCTTTTATTTAATCCCCACAGCCAACAACGGGTAAGAATCCTCGATCGCGTCAATGTGCCACTGCTGCAATGACGCCTCACTCTCAACAACTTTTTTCGACAATAAAAATACTATACGACTATTTATTTTTATAGATTTATATCTATTTAACAATTCCTTTATTGTAACACACAAATATGTGATGATTAGTTCAATAAATTTTTATATCAACATTAAGTTTTAATTTTTACTTCAATAGACATCTAGCCATTTTAAAATCTTATACTCAACTCACAAAAAGAAAAAACTTAATACAATACTAAATATGCCTACGTGCTATTCTTTTGTTCTCTACCTTTCTTTTTTTCCAACTCAATCATTGCGCTCGTTCTCGCGTACCGTGTCCAATCAACCGCGCGAGGTATAAAAATAAAACCGAAAACTCGCCCAACGAACATCTGGCAACTACACCGAAAACTGACGCCACACATATAACATTTTTTTTTCTGATGAATTAAACGCCATTGCTCCATCACACTCGACCATTTTTTTTTTTGTTAGTTCTTCGGATAAGAGCCTGGCTGTCAGTGTGTTTAACGTTTTTTCTGCTAACGGTGTAGACTCCCATGCAGTACTAAAATGTCTATAACTGTCAGGTAATAATTTTGGACATTACTATTTTGGATATTACTATTGTTTCATCTATTGGTTGCTTTAAATTGTTAAGTCTGTACGCCATATTTTCTAATTTACTGATGTTCGTCGAAATATCACTATCTTTTTCGTATTTATAACATACATTAGCAGTTTTTTTTTTTCGATCGTTGTAATTTTTTGAGCACGTGCATCCTTTTTATTTCACGCGACTTTTTCATCTGGTTTGTTACATTTTTCGAATTTTGATTCTCCACTAACCACATCAAATAAACCATGTGCTTATAACGACTCTGTTGCGTTATATATTAAAGAAAATGAGAACACTAATCACTTCTATTGTTGATTTTTACAATATTAATTTATCACACTAATATTTTTCACCACTTCACTGAGGTAAATTAAGCGCGTGTTAATATTAATTTTCACAATACAATTACCGTTTAATTGAGTTTAATTTAATAAGATTAGATTTGTACTAATAAAAATGAAATATGGCCACGAGCCGTATTGTTTATATTTGGAAATTTCGGTACAACAAAAATGACAACGATCTTGATTGTGTCGCGACTAGAACGAGAGTAAAAAAAAATACATTCGGTAATCGAGCGAATATAATTTTGAAGCGGATGAATAAACAAAAAGAGGAAGCAAAATGAATATATTTTGTTTGATGCACTGTAGTATAAAAGTTCAAAATGAATTGTGTCGCTTTGCTTGTTGTGTAAAAAGGTGAGTTGCAAAAATGTGCACCGTAGCGCTGACACTAGGGATTTTAATGTTGTGGTGTGTTTACATAAAATAGTCACACACAGGCTTTACATAAAATAGTCACACACATTGTCGGCAACTATCTTCGGCTTTCGGATTAACAAGCGGATTAATATCTTTCGAGGGAGCCTCCTCATAAAAATCCTCCACCTGTCGAGCGAACTTAATTAACTCATCGAAAGATTTTATATCATCCCTTTTTACTTTTTCCCGTATAACCCTATTAAGATTACCATAAACCATAAAACTAACCATTAACGTTGAATATATCCTGAAAAATTTTATATTATAGTCGTTTTTGACCAAAAACCGGAAAATGCCATCTGTTAGTATTGGAAAAGTATTTGATACGATTTGGAAAGTCTGATGTGTCCATTGGTCTCCTATTTCTAAATTTATCGTTTTTGTTCCTTGAGTCACAATTTCTGTTTCTGATATCCCAGTTGATGTGTATAAGTTGTCATTCTCATAACTGTCATTAAATTTTAAGTTGTTAATTTTGCAAAGTGATACGTCTGCACCTGTATTTATTAAAATTTTAGTCTATTGTTATTTATGTCTGTATTTACCTCAATGTAGTTTGTGAGATTGTTATTTATACTATAATTTGTTTTTATTGTAATATTCTTTTGGTTTTTATAATGCGGACACATTTTTTCTTTGATCAACTACGGCTATGGTTTAGGGCTTCGATGGCCCTTCCTCGTCTACCGACACATACTGTATATTTCTAGTTTTATTATTATAATTTGGTGTGTGACCAATATGCTATAGGCATAATAGATCGATTTAGCACATCACTATCACCCAGGCCTTTTTGTTTGCCATCCAGTGAATTAGCAATTTATTAAAATCTACACCTTTCATCGAGCGTGGTCTTAGGGTGCGATTCACTAGCAGTTGTTTTAACAGACGGTCTTCTGAAACATTGGAACAAAACATCAATGTTACACGGTATTTTGCTACCTTAAAACCAGTCGCAGTTTTCTACGATTTACCAACATAAGTTCTGCTAGGCATTTTTTCCAAAAAATGCCACTTTCATCTACATTCCAAACTTGATCGGGGGTGTATCCTCCATCTTCAATAATTTATCTAAATTTTTGAGGAAATTCTTTTGCAGCCAATTCATCTGCAGACGCTGTTTCTCCCTTAATTTTTATATTGTGGAGAGCATGTCGCTTAAGAAAATCTGTCATCCAACCTGTACTTGCAGAAAATTCAGGTTGTTTTGACTGAGATGAAGTGTCTGGCTTAACTGTTTCAATACGTTTATAGATTCTTAATGCTGTTTGCTTGATAGTAATTCCGTCTACTGGTATTCTTTTTTGTGATTTATCTTCAATCCACATTACCAAAGCTTTTTTCATCTTCTCTTTGACAACATCTCTTATATATGATGTTGATTTAGCATTTATTTTTGTTCCAGAACATACGGAATTTCTAATCCCAGTTTTATTTTTCTTAATCGTTCTTCTGCTAGCTTCATGAATACCAAAATACTTTCCTACAGCCGTGGCACCTTGTTCTGTTGCTAGTTGATCTAAAATTTTAATTTTAGTATCTAAACTGATCGCTTTCGTTTTTACTACAGGTGAATTATGTGACATTGAGTTAAGACTACCAAAATATTTTGCATATTAATAATAATGCAAAAATTTGAAAATTAATTAAAATGTACCTGTTATTGAGTTAATAAAACTATACCAGAACTAACTTAATTCATCAAAAAAATTCAGAAAACAAATTAATAGAATACAAAAAAAAAAAAATCGTTTTGTATTGAAAATCGTGTTAAAACAAAATAATTCGTGTAAAAAGAGAATAACAATTTCTTTTTAACTCGTGTTTAATCAACTTCGTGTAAAAAGAGAATTAGTGTACTTATGTTTCACAATTTACATACGATTAGAATGAGTTTGTTTATTTTTAATTGTATGTTACGAACAGCATTATATCCCATAGTGTGTGGAAGTGTAGCGCTGTTCATAACAAGAAAAATTTCCTTCGCATGGACTACTACTGCAGCACTTTTCCTGAGCTAGGTGACAGTCGTGGGGTGGGACAAAAAAAAATGTAGCAGTTTACGAAAGACTTGTGGATGCTGCAATGGGATGTTATGTTCCAAGGAAAAAAAATATGATAAACCTGATGTAAATATATAAAACAACGCAAACCAAGAAAATGTAGGGTTTTACTGTATAGTACCAGCTTTTAATTTACTGTCATATAGAGAAGACCGTTGATGAATTGGCCTTAGTGTCTACGCCACCCGAATGAAGTGTTATATGATTGGACACGTCCCTCCCTTATTTTGAACTCTAAATCACGGCATATTTTTTATGAATATCTTAAAATAACATAATTACGTCATTGCGTAAATCAAAATAGTAATAACAAACTTAATGAACATTATTGAATTGAATAAAGGTAAATAAATAAATAAATAAGATTCCCAAAACGGAACAAACGAACACAAACGAACAATTCTTTTATGCATATTAGTATCAATGAACGCTGCCAATAAAGTAAATAAAATTTAAAAAAAAATTACTTAAATTCAAGAATTAATTTTGTTACATATGAAATATTTATTGCCAAATAAATTAATAATAGTAATAATTTAATTTAAATGAATTAATTAAACATGTAGATAATTATTGATAATAACTTAGAATTAATGACGACATAAAGTTAAAAAAAATAATTATCAAACTAACACATCAATAACGGATCGATCCCCCTAACATCTTAACGCCATAATAATGTTATATATTAATACTAATACAATCTATTTATATAACTGAATTAATTTAGAAAAAATTGAATTATGCTTTGCTTAAAAAAAACTGTATCTTAGCATTTTAAACACAGCATAAGATTCATAATAGTTTAAAGTTATTTATATAAATCTTAATAAATATTAATAAATAAATTAATAAATAAAAATATACGACATGGTAAATAATTTTAGATTATTTCCATATTTTCATGAAAGTAATAATAAGTTTTGTTTTGCATTTAACTTTAACGCCGCAGCTGAAGGTCATAATTGGATTCATTGCTCCTTTAATGCTTCTTAATTTATTTGTACCAAATTGGTTCTTTAAGCGAAACCAAATAATGCAGCAATCAAAAATCATGGGAAAACCGAGAATATTCCGTTTCTGGAACAGAAACCGTATGTCTTCCGTATATAAATTAATCCTTAGCCGGCTCTTTCTGTTCCCAAGAAATATTAAATAGGTTATAAAGAATATCTCAGTTGTACTGTGAATATAAACCAACAAAACAAAAACAACGAAATTATGACTAATGTTCCATTTTTAAATTCCATACAAAAAAATTTGGAATAAAGAAATAAAGTTATGTATAAGTAAGATTTTTACCGTTAAAGTTTCTAGAAAATCTTGGAGGAACTTGATTGATTGATTGATTGATACGGATGTACGACCAAGCCTCAGCAAGATTCCCGGATACGCCGGATCCACCGTACACCCTTTACATAAAACAAAACCGAGGGATAGGAAAGGAATGTTAGTATTAGAGACTCGACCCGGTTTCAGCCACCTATGCAGTCGATAGTTAGTAAATTATTAGTAATAAATATAATAATAAAATAAAATAGTTAGCACAAGACATCACAATTTCTAACTACAAGCTTATTAACGTCTTGTTGACCCTGGAGAGTTGAATCAGGCTGTCACTTTATTCTGAAAAACGGGATTCGGTTTGATCCTTATAAATGATTAATTCTGGAACTATGTTATATTCTGAAAATTAAGTTATTAGTCATATTCTTCACACTTATATTAATTAATAGGGTGCTGCGCCTGGTTTCTTCATCCTGGAATCCCAATGTAGCCAATCCAATCCTAAAACTACCGTTTAACTCAAAACTATTATTTTAAATGAAGCATTTTTTGAACCCACCACTTAAACCACTTAAAGTATAGAAGTTTGATCTGTGATGACTGTTCTGTAATAAATTACAATTAATATCACCAGTACCCAAAATTAAAATTGTAAGACACCAATTATTATCTAAAGTATGAATTCAGAACTGAAGTTCTGAAATTTACGAGGATCAAAATCAAAACAACAGAATTTCTAAAGCTTTCTAAAGCATTCTTGGAATCTGTGTTGTTCCACGAATACTTCTGAAAATTAAGATCGAAATTAGTTAATTATCATTAAATACTACTTTTAGAATTTAAATTAACATTATTAAATCAGAGCTTAAAATCCTACTATTTAGCTTTTGAATCTACTATAGTACAAGTAAATAATTAAATTCATCACCATGGTCACCAATATTTCTGAAAATTCAAATCAAATATTAAATCGTGTCCAACTACACGCTCGTGAACATAAGTATAATTCTACCAAGAATTGTTGTAACTTGATAATTATTATGGAAACATAATTATATTAGATGAACCCGACATGATCCAAGGAGTTCTGGAAATACTAAACTAAATGGATATCTCGACCATCAAATACCTCATCTGCACATTTTTGCAATTTTCATCAACCACAAGCTGCAAAATCAACTCATCTCATCATGGCAAAAACATCACGCAACATCGGAAGATTGATTGATTTTGATTAGAATGTACAACCAAGCATTATAGCAGGGACTCCCGGATTACGCCGGGCCCACTGTACACCCGATTACATATAACAAAACCGAAGGATAGGATAGGAATGTTAGTTGGGACAGATTCGAGCCGGTTACAGACACCTAAGCGATCGATAGTTAGTAAAGTTGTTAGTAATTATATAATAAAATAGTTAGCACAGGACAACACAATTTCTAAACTACATCTTATCTATTAGTTTTCTAAATCAAGAACCCGATTTCATTCACTCGCTATACAGACAATAAATAAAACTAACTAAAAGAAAATTAAAAATTATATTCTTAAAAATTTCATCATTTTACCTAGGGCATACTTTTTCGGGTTTTATCCAATATCGAGAGTTCCGAAAAACGTATATTAACTTAATCAAAACTGATTTTGTATCTTACTTCCACCAAAAATATATAATACCCGGGGCATTCCCTCCGAACACAAATATTCATATTTCCCGAAAAAATTATACCCTAAATACCATAATTATAAATAATATTATCGTTTATGTGTAAGAACCACCTAAATTCCATAAAATCGATTAAGTTCAATGTATTTAGCGTCACGCACTTTCACTTATTTATATAATTAACGTTGTTCCCATTCCTAGAGTCCAAAATAATGCATCTTCAAATACTTCATTTTCAGTTCAATCAGAATATAATATTTATATTAGTTTTTTTATTTATAAATTTATTGAAATTTTAATATTTTAATTTAATTGAAATTAATTTATTACAATTTATAATTTAAAAAATGTAATGCTACTTATAATACCCCGTATTAAAAAATAATCATGCTTAAATAAACAAAAATTTTATATGAACAGTGAAATCTCGAAACAGCGCAGCCAAAGGGACCGGAGAAATGTATTTAATTATTTAATTTAGTCGTGTATTTACATATCGTCACGTGAATACTATAGTGTCCCATACGCCATTTGTAAAACTCTCGGGAAATCGTATTCTTAACTTTCAGAGAAAATTTGTTTATATTCCAAATAAAATGTTCACGTTTTGTTACTTTTGGTTAAAAGTTCTAACATTTTTACATATTTTCCAAAAAAGAAAAATTTAATTTACTTTTAAATAAAACCGGAAAATGACTTTTCCCCAAAAATGTCAAAATTGGATATAGGACACTGCCCATATATATTGTTAACGCGCCATTTTCATTTTTACAATAATGTTAAAATCCATTGGATATAGGCCAAGCAACTTGAAAAATAAAAAAACCAAAGATTTTTTATATTAAAAAAAAAAAATAATTTCATATTTTATTTTTGTTAAGTTTACATTTCACTTATTTACATTATATGTAAGTAATAAATAATTCATGTTTTATAAAAAATAAAAAAAATTAAAATTCATTTTAACCCTGCGTGTGTACACTATATTTTTTGAGACACGGTGTGTACACTGGGTCTTTTAAGGGAACAGTTGGATTTTCTAAGTTTTCTAAGCTTTCAAAAAATCTGAAAAAATTCTGGGTTACTTCTTGAAGTGTCTACTATATGGCCCAGAAGTTGCCAACATCTAAAGTTTAAAACCGTTGGTAATAAAAATTGAAGAATAGTCGAAAAAGCGGAAAAAATCGAATTTTGTCACAAAATTCGTAACTACACTAAACAAATATTTAAAAAAACGGTTATAGGCTTTTGTAGCTTAGACAATGAGCTTTCAAAAAAATATAGTGTCTTTGGCGTGGGCCCAAAAAAGTTGAGTTATTTAAGCACCTGAAAGTGGGGAATAGGTTACGGATTCAGGCATGTCATAATAAACGGAGCGGTAATTATTTGGCACAAAATGAGTCTTTATTGTTGCAAATACAAAAACTATAAAATACTAATAATAATTAGCGACAAAAATGGAATTTACATAGCGCAATTGTGATAAAAGTGCGTTTGATGATTATCGCAAACCGGCATTTCGTTTCGAACGATGCACAAGAAAACGTTTTTTATTTTCCTTCCAACTGTAAACAAAATTAGTTTTTGTAAATAATTTGTTATTTTGAACAATTTTATATTTTATTATTTAACACCATCAAAACGCGAAACTAAAAATATGGCCGAAAGGCAACACTATGGACCAACGTGCTGTCGTTTATAAATTTTAGACGAGACTGAATAAATTTTATTTTGTTTTAGTTTTTGTTGTTTGTGTGTTTTTATTGGTTCCGGCAGAAAACGCACAATAAAAATGTGTACCGGATGACACCGGAGGCACGCAATGCGCGGCGAGCTCATGTTGTTGCCGGAGGAATATTATGAATGAATATTGTAGTGGTTCATTGGGTGAACCGCCACAACTCCGTAAAAAATTGCCAAAACAGCATCAAATTACGTAAAACATTTATTTTAGCCATAAAAAAACTGAAAAACTACGAGAGACGCAAAAAATTTTCATTTACCTTCGAAAATACTGACGTCGTGTGTACACTGACCCTTTTAGGGAACTGACATTACTTGCACTGGCTGGCGTTTGCAAGTAAACTGTCAGACCCCGGCGTCATTTCGGCCTTTAGTGCCCACTATTACCCAGATTTTTTAGAGGAGGTAACCGAAGCCCGCCGTCTATTCATGTGAGGGAAATTTGAGCTTCAAATTTCGACTGTTCCCTAAAAGGCCCAGTGTACACACGGAGGGTTATATAATAATTCAGTCTTTCAGTCATTTTAGTGAAGTAGTTTCAAAATAATTTTATAAAATTGTTGGTCTTCCAAAGGCATGTAATCGAACATTGCAACTAAATCTTTGATTTTTTTTTGAAACTATTTCCGGAGAATTTAACAACGGTACTTTTGGAAGAACGGATATTTTTTCAATTTTTTTATTCTTGAGTCGCCGATTTCCTTTAACTATGAGAGGTATGATAAATTCGTTTTCTAATCCTCCATAGTTTACAATTATAAATATATCCTGCTTACTGTATTTAATTTCAGTGGCCAATGTAAATTTAAGATCTGAAAAATTTAAATTTTTTCCCGAAAACATTGTTCTTTTATACTTTTTGTTAAACTAATGAATTTTCCTATTGGATATAGGTCACAGCACTTTCAGTAAAATAAAATTGAAATTTATTGGTTGTGTCCTATATCCATATTTATTGGATATGGGACATTATAGAAATACTGTTTACCTATTCTATATTATCATATATAAATGTCCTACTTCAAAGAAATTTGGCCAGTAGGACAAATAAGAATTAAAATGATTATAAAAAAACCTAATATTGTGGTCTATAGGACCAAACCAGAAATAATTATTACAGGAACTATAAGAGATAGGACAAAATAGATTAAAAAATCTGAAAGAGCATAGTCGAAAATATAAGAATCCATTAATAGGTCAATTTTGGAAAAATGGTCTTTAGGACACTATAGCATTCACACGACGATATGTAAAGTTTTATTATTTTATTTCCTTATTAACCATATATTTTCACATAAACACTTATCACTTTGGCGAATAAAATTTCCTTGCGAAATTACAATTTCCTTAAATCAGTATTCACTATAACGAGACCTCACTGTATTACATACGATAGTTTCTGGTTCAACTCAAATTTACTCGATAATACAAAGTAAACAAATCCCATTAGAATCGAATACAAGAAACTTTTAATTCTAATTAAATTTCCAATTCAACTCAGAATTACTCGATTATACGTAGTATAAGAATCTTATTTGAATTGAATACATGAAAATTTTGCGTTGTGTAATTCATTGTATATAAAGAGCACTATAAACACAAAGAATACAACAACGCCAAGTAAAAATAATAAAATCGTATTACAGTACAAAACTAAAACCACCAACGCACATAGAGAAAACAAACATTTTCATATAATCCTTCACGTGCGCAGCAGGGAAAGTATCGATGTGTACATAGTGTGTTTTGGTACATGCCTTCTCTATATTATATACACACATAATAGGCTTCACTATATTATATATTAATGTATATATTTCCGAAAATAACATCGTACACTACACATACACGACTGTGAATACAATTCAGAAACAAATATACACAATCGAACACTATAGAACCAATGATATAAATAAAGAATATGTACATGTGTTTGTGTCGTTTACACATAAAACAAAAATACAACACATACATAATCTCGTAAGAGGAAAGAGAGAAACCGAAAACTTGTATATTCATGTACAGAAACAGAAATTTAATGCGTACATTTATTTATTCGATTTTAATTAAATCTAAATACGAGATAATGTATTTGACCATTCGAATTTTATGCACCAACTACACAAATTTAAGACATGCATTATTAAGCGAGAAAGCCAAAATTTGACTTGTTTCGCTATAAATATGAAAATAAAAATAAAAAATATAAAACAATGCCTGTTGAATGCATCCCGATGGATTGCATTCTATCCATATTTAAATTTTCACTATTATTCACTTTATATACACACTTTTACTTAAATAAATTAAATTAAAATATATTATATATAAATTATATATTTAAACACTTTACACTACATTAGAAAATAAAATAAACTTAAAATTAATTTAATTAAAATTTTCTCGAAGAAGACGACAAAAACACGTCCTTCTTCATCGAGCGTCAACGACCGACCTCTAGAAAATCTTGGAGGAACTGTGCTAAAATGATTACGGTTTATTCCTTCCTTGCAAAGAACTTCCAATTTACGAAATCACTATATAACAACAAAAAAAACTTTATTAAAACAAAACCCGCACTATAACACACAAAATTAACTAAATGTTAATTTTAACTAGTTAATTAAACTTACGAAATTTTATTTATATATATATATCACACAAGAATTTAGTAGGTATAGTAGTACCTAAATATTATAATTTTTTTCACTTTGATTTATAAGCGCATTTACTTCGAGACTTGAAAACAGAATGAACATCGGACCATAATTTTGATTGCAATTATTTGCTAATACGGATTACCGCTATATAATGAAAGTACATGATATAAACAAGTACATAACATTTGATAATTATCGTACGATCATCATTTTTGAAAAATAAAAAAAATATACATTTTTTTTTGTTATTGCAATCAAGACAAAAATGACAACAAAAAGAAACAATAATATGATCATCATTGATTGCTCTTACCATTCATAAAATTCTTATTTCTAAACTGAATTCATTCAATATATTGTACAGGGCACATGTAAATAATATGCATAAAAGAATTTAACGTAAACCGACTTCGCGCGCATTAGGGCAATGATAAAATATAACAAAACAACGATTCCAAAACTTCAACCATGTAGCAATTTTGAACGAACAAAATTGTCACATTGCAATATGTCATTACAATTTGTGTCCCTCACTAATTTTAGAACAGTAGTTGCTAACAAATTAACTACATAGCATATCCCTTTCTAAATCTTTATCCACAATTTTGTTGTAGCTAAAGCAAAATGATAATTTTTCCTCGTATATCTCTCTCTCCCATTCGTCATTTCCATCGAATAGATGGAGTTGCCTTTGTTTATTCGCCATTTTGAAGTGGTAATAATAAAATAATGCCTTTACTCTTTATAGATTAACTAAATGTTTTTATTTTTTTTTATTTTAGCAACTTATCGTCGAAATGCGTATTTGTACTGACTATTTTCCTTTTTTAGTTTAATCCTTGTCGCCATTTATTGTATTTGTACCTGAGGGCAAGATATACAGAAAATAAGGTATAATATTGCGCATGCTGTTGCTATCCTTTTTTCACAATTTGACGTCACGTGAAGACAAAAATGCAGATATTTATATGGAGTTTCGTGATATTTTTATTAATTTTTTAAATAAATGGAAAATAAATGATTTTTTTTTTATTCTTGCCATTAATTATTTTTCGACTTTATGTTAAAATTAAACATTTCAATTTTGATTTTAGTTATATACTGCAATACTTTCGGAATTAAATCGCGAAAAGAGGCATGTTTTAATATTCGTGTCTAGAGCAGACTGTTTGAGCACATTGCATAACAAGTTTTGGAATTTATGAGTATAATTTTTCTGTTAAATGCAGAGAACGATTTGATTTTAATTATTTAATTCAAAAATTTGGGAGTGATCGATTTTAAATATACTAAATTTGAATAATACCTATTGCAACAAAACTACCAATTGTTCATATTTCTGATAAGAACACATATAGAACACTAAACAGTGAATGGGTGTTTTGATTTAGTTGTAGCGAAAACCATAAGACAATAAATGAAATAAGCCAGAGATTTAATTTTAATTTATAGTTTTATTTAATTTCCTTTTTTTTCAAATTTATATTTTCTATTAACTGGGCGTTTAATAATTTGTGAACTGAATTTTTATTTAATATACATATTTTGCCATTTATATTTAACGTTGAATATGGACATAATATTTGAATAGGTACGTGGATACAATAATTATACAATAATTTATTATAATAATTTATACAATAATTTGAAGCCAAACGAAAATAGATGGCAAAAATTTGAGTACATAACGTAAAAAAAATAAAAGTTTTAATAATTGGTACGTAAATGACCAAAAACATTTAATAATTTAATTGTTTTATGTTATGTATTCATAATTTTGTTTAGCCTTTTTTCCATTTATCTTAGACATACACCCGAAAGAATTATTTCACAAATATTTGGACCATAAAAAAAATAAAAAAGCATAAAAAGGGTCTCGGTAAACTATCATTATCAATTGTAAATATGGTTTGTTAAAAAAAATTACGATTTTCTTCCAATTTTCGAATGCTTTTAAAACTGCTTCATATTTATTTTGGTCATTTGCTTCCAAATTAACCGTTTCGTCTATAATGTTTAATAAGATGGCTATTTGAACTTTGCCTTTTTTCGCGTCGGCTTCGATTGCCCTCAAATAATTTTCAAATTTTGTTTTAAATTTTTTAAAATTTTGCTCGGTGTCTCCATCAAACGATAGAGGATGTTGTTTAAGTCCAAAGGTAACCCAAGTGATAAGATATTTGTACTTACTCTACGATCACTTGTCCTTTTAAAAACTCCAGTTCCCGCACGAGCCAGGGATCTTGTTTATTCGTTGCGGCAGCACTACCGCTTTTACCAGGTTTCATTAGTCGTACATATCTTGCACGTACCAACTTCCATATCCTCGTGCATTCGTCGGCGGTAATATTTAAACATTCGGCTATTTCGTTCCATATTACTCGCTTCAGAGGGTTGTTTTTGTAGTTGTAGTGGCCGATTTGATATAAAAACTCCCTACCTTCTTTTCGCACCTCTTCAATTATTTTGATTTCCATTTCACGATTCATTTCTAAAACAAGAAAAAGAAATTATTTATTATTATACAGGAGCATACATAACCTCACTATTTTCATAAATAAATACATACTTTTCGATGCTGATATAAAAATTGATGATTGATAACTAGATATTTTTCTAAATAATCATTTATATAATAATTTTATAATTAAAACATTAATTTATTTAATATATTTTGAAATATAAAAACAAAAACACAATAAACACTTGAATAACAAATTTCACGAAAACGAAATGTCACAAATAAGCAAAAAATATTATACCAATCGGGCAAAATGGCCCGATGCTATTGCTCGTAATTTAATTTTTATTTTTATTAAGTTGGATGCTTGCAGATAAAATTGCTCAAAGTTAAAGAAATTTTAACTTGAAAGGGGAAATTCTTTTTCATTTTCATTGATTTTGGTTGGTTGAAATTGCGGATAAATATTTATCCGCAAATTATCTGTATACATGCGGGCGGCTATAATGTTTAATAAGATGGCTATTTGAACTTCGCCTTTTTTTGCGTCGGCATAAATTGCTCTTAAATAATTTCCCAATTTTACATACTTTAATTTTTTTTAAATTTTACTCTGTATCTCCATCAAATGATAGAGAGGATTCAGAACGCTTAGGCTCCTGTATTTCTCCTTACTGTACGATGGTGGTGTTGTTGGTGATGTCTCACAGTTTAAGCGATGATGAATCTCGGCAAGTAGTTTGCTGTTTGTGTCGGCAACTGTTTTTCTTGTTGTTCTATATGGATGTTCCTCTTCTATTGGAGGGATTATCGCTATTGTTTTGTCATCCCCAGCAAGATAGTCGGAGTATAGCTTTTTAAGCTCTGCTATTCTTTTCTCCAGATAGGGTTTTGTTTTTCGGCTATCTCCGTCTTTGTTGTAATTTCTTGCTTGTGTGAGTATTCTCTCGCCAATCTCCTCTTGTTGTTGCATCAACTTCTCGTTTTGTTGTACTTTTGTTCTTGTACTTTTATACAAGATATTGTGGTAATATTGTAGTTTATTCGCTAGTTTAGTTGTTGCTAGCTCGAAAGACCATGTATAATTCCAATCACAGACTGGAATTGCTTATTTCTAATAATTAGCTCGGTTATTACGGGTGAGGCCAAGCTAGTTATAATGAGAAACAATAAAACTATAATGTTGAAAATTTAATTTTGTTCTATAACAACAATTATATTCATTAATCGTTTTTGCCTCGTATGCAAAATAAAGTCTATTAACCGGCATTTTATTAAATTCTTGTTTACGCTGAGGTATCAATATTATTGTATATAATTGTTGCATAAGTTGGATAATTAATATGGTTGTTGACAACACGGCTCGTTGACCTGTTGAGGTTGCCTTAACAGTTGGCATTTTCTTCCAGAACAATCCCGTTTCGTCGGCATTAAATATTTGGTCTGGAGTATAATGGTTATCTTCAATTATTTTAAGTAATTTTTCTGGATAATTCGTTGCGGCATTTTCGTCTGCTGGTGCTACTTCTCCCTTTATATTGACATTATGAAATGCGTGCCTTTTTATAAATCCTGTCAGCTATCCCTCACTTGCATTAAATATTAGTTTTTTAGCTGCCTGAAGACTTGTTGATTGCTCTAATTCCTGCAGTTGTTCGTATACCCTAAGAGCCTTCTCTTTTAAAATTTTTCTATCTATAGGTATTTTTTTCTGCAGTAAATCCTCCATCCAAACCACTAAAAGCTTTTCCATTTTCTCTAAAAGAGCATTTTGACTATATGATTATGTTTTAGAACTAAGTTTTGATCCAGAAATTACTGATTGTGTTTCGAATGGAATCCTCATTTTTTTTAATAGTTTTAATAGTTGCTTCATTAAAACCAAAACTATTGCCAACATATGAGGGACGTTTGCCTCTCTTAAGACAGTCTAATATTTTTATTTTGGTTTCTAAAGGTACTCCTACTAAATTTATAATAAAAATTTGATTTAAAAATCACTTATAGAAATTTTCTAAACTGGATGTTTACAATAACATTAGCTTTATTTTTTATTTTTTTTTCCGCTGGCGCTACATCCCATGGAGGGATTTGGCCGCTTCATAGTGAAGTTTCGTAATCATTTTTACAACGGATAATGAGTGATTAGTTCATTGATCCTTACTTAACCAGCCGTGATTTTTTCATCACCCGCCGGGAATCGAACCCGGGACCTCCGGAGCTTAAAGCAAGCATGCTAACAACTGTGCCACCGGGGCGGCAACCCGCCTTTTACCTTTATTAGTTGTAAGAAATTATCAAAAACACGAATTATACTGGTAAAGGTACCATGAACCTATACACTATTATTTAATTATAAACTGTCGAATTGCGGGCTAATATTGAAAATATGTTATGTAACTTGTTAGCTTTACGTAAGATAATAATTTATGCGTCGTACGAACTGAACACTTTGAACACAAAATACTCAATGATGGTTTAGGAGGTTAAACTAGTAATTAAACCTCAATGAGATTAAACTAGTGGAGTTAAATTGAAATTTATTACTATAAAAAGTTCATCTCGTTTAGTTTCATTACGAGTTGTGCTTTAATTTACTTTACCGACTGAAATTATTTTCGAACCACCATATGCACGCAATATAACGTCTATTTTTTATATCTGTTTACTATTATTTATCTTTCTTAAAATATTTAGGGGTATAATATATACATCTGTTCCTGTATCAATTTTGAATCTGTTTTGTCTTGAATCAACATGCAAAACGTGTTTCTATGGGAGTGTTTTAGTTCCTTGCAATGCAAGCACCATCAAGCTAAAGTTATAGAACTTATTAATCAGAACGGTGCCATATTTGGGTTTGACAGTTCGATTCTGATTGATGATAACATTGATAACGAAAGATAGCTGAATAATGATATTCGAAAGACCAGTCATGCATTTGATAATTGCCCTAAATAAGAAAAAATTAGGATATTCGATTTTAAAAAATTCGCAGAATCAGAAATTTCACCCGAATGATGCAGAATGCAGAACACGAACGCTTCTCGGTCCTCTGAGGCACTTTTTGATAGGTCCAGAGTTAACTATGTATTGTAGATGGTGTTGGCTCCTCTTCTTAGAAAATGCTTGTCCGTATTAATAGCCCAAATTAAATTTAAACTTCAAATTTTCATTAAATTTAAAAACTGCATATCTACTGAGATTGTGGGCACAATATTTTTTACTTGAAAAGTTGAATATGAAAAAAACTACCGTTATTATGTGTGCCGCAATCGTTACCGAACTTCTCTTGATTTTACGTTTAAAAAAAAATTCTTTAACTTTGTTTAACAATATTCACTTGTTATTAACAATTATTATTTTATTATTTAGTTTCACGTAGGCCCGATTTTATGAACGAGGATAAATGATTAATCCTCTGATTTAGCGTAGTTTGCCTTGTATGAAACAATGCAAACTACGCTAAATCAGAGGATTAATCATTTATCCTCGTTCATAAAATCGGGCCGTAGGGACAGATAGTTAAAACTATCCCCTATCAACTGTGTTAGTTAAATCCAAGTCTTATTGTTTATCTACTTATTTCTTACCTACTTCGGTATTTGTTGTTTTAAACTCATTTAGAAATAATTGCGAAAATTCTTCAAGTATACGTATTTTTAAACTGATATAATGACGTAATAATTCCAATTGTTTAATAAATTGTTCGGCCGTCGTTGACGTCAGATTCGCTGGACCAAATAATGGTAGTAGATCAAGTATATCCCGTATTGAGTGTCCTGGCATGTAATGATTTTGGACGCTGGGGCATCAAGTGTTGAAATCGCACTGGGCGTGCGATTGTTGAAGAAACAAATAAATGCGCTGACACACTGAATGAATTTATGTTATATAAATGTATTTATTTATTCAAATTTCTAGTTCACAATTTTTATAGATACTAATGTTAATTAAGCGCACACGTTATTTTGTTTTAATTACAAATGTAAATAAAATTAGAAATGCAAAATCTACTCTAATTTTTCACCACCATTTTGTTACTTAAATGTTGAAAGTAAAAATGGTAATGCATAAATATTATCACACTGGGAGAACGACTGTGTATTGCAATGCAAGCGACGTTACCGAGTTAAAATACGAACTGCTAGTGGTTAATCGTCAACGAGATAGGAAAAAATTTTGTTTCGTTGTATTAGTATTTTTTTTGCTGATGCAAATGGATTTTGGTGTTGACATATGAACAATCGTAATGTCAAGTTCGCTGTTCGATTGAACGTGAGATGGCAAACAGAAATTATCAATTCGAGTTCGAATTGAGTAAGCTAACGAAAATGAGATGGAGCAATTATCACAAAATATAATTTAATGTTCCATTATATTTTGTGTCAATATCATTTTCGCTAGATGGCAAATGAAAATTTTTGTTACGCAAAGAGATATCTTATGTGTAAATCAAATGTGTATGTGGTGGCGAACGTATATCAATCTATATAAATAAATAATTAATTTATATAATTGAATGCATGAAGCGCTACATGATCCTGCGATTGTGTTATCAATCAGCGCCGTTTTCGCTTATGGTATTTTGTTTACTTGTTATTTGTTTTACTTGAATATTAGTAGGCACTGATAACGTTTGATGTAGCGATTGATATGATTGTACCGGATTGAATTGTGTTTGTAACATTTATGTCGGCCGATAAAAATACATTGGATGGGGCGTTGATGCATATTGGGCGGCCAGTGTTTTTGTCGGTGATATGCATTGATGGTCGTTTTGATTATCCGCTGCAGTTGTCGGCTTCCGGTTGTTAATTATGATTATGATCGATCGATTTATCACTGTTTTATCACCCAGCTCGCTATCGTTTGATTCGTTTTCTACACATGTTATACTTCGGATTGCTCCTTTTGCAAACGATTAATTAACGTTACCTTGTTTCCACTTGTATTCAATCCCCTATTCTTTAATTCCTTTTTTTTCCTTCCCTTTTCGGGTTTGTGGTATTGTTTTGTTTAAAAATAACTTCATTTGGAGTAAAACCAGTTGCGGAATGGATAAAATTATTATATAGAGCTACTGATAATTCTATAATTACTGGGCTAGGATATAAATATTACAAATTATTAGTATTAAAATATTTCAATTATAGTAATGAAGATGCGTATTCTATTCTGATGTTTAGTTTACTCAGGAATTCTTGAAATTGGATTGACTTAAAAGTTTTTTCGTGGTCCGAAATTAAGTAGTTAGGTATTCCAAACGAGGTAAAATATTAAGTTTTTTGGTTCGAGTCGTACCATTAGAAGGTGTTTGGAGAATGAGTCAATTATTGACAGGAAGTTTGCTTTATCGCTGTATATCGATGTGCACTCTCTCTAATGGCTTATTAGTATCAGGCCTTGGTGATACTTTGATGTTATATGGTTTCCTGTCATATTTGTGAGTATTGCAATTGGTGCAGGAATTTAAATAACTTTTAACATTTTTTGTAATATTGGGGAAAAAGTATGAAAGTTTAATTTTACCTTTTACTTCATTAATGCCCCTATGGGATCTGTCGTGTTCTCCAATAACTATTGCGTCTTGTCGCCCTTCGTTGGTGACGTTTCCTACTATTTTAGTTACGAGGACAAAATAGCCTTTCTGAGAGAAATTCTAAAATGGAATACAAATGTATACATATTGTATTTTCCACCATAATTAATTTTAATAATATTTAGTTTTAGTAAACGCGTATAAAAATCCGAAAACCAAACTTGTCATGTTGACAAACGTGAAAAGATTATATATTTTTTAGAATATAATGCGCGAATTACGTTATCAATTTTATTGTGAGAAAATATTTCAATTCCATAAATTGAAATATGAATAATTTTCTTATGAAAACGTAAAAAATGCATTTATATAAATTTATGAAATATGATTTTAAAATATATAAAAATAAAATTAATTATTTAGCATTCTCATTTATAATACTTATAATGCGATGTCGCGTGAGTCTGCGATGTATGGGCGATGTTTCCCATCTGCGATTTCGCAAACTATTTCGAGGCCAGGTAGTTTGAAAAGCTTAAGCTCCATTGATGAACTATTGTGACATTCGGAACCAGAAAGTAAATTCTGAAGTTCTAGGTCTGCTTTTTGTGCATTTGCAATTATTATGTGTGTCTGCGACAACGTTGTCGTGTCCGTGAACATGCTGAATGTCCGTGGTAAATTGACTAATGTAATGGAGGTGGCGAGATTGCCTCGGATTACGTTCAGTTTTAGACTGAATTGCTCGTGTCAGAGGCTTGTGGTCGGTGTAAATAGTGAAATCCCGACCTTCGACAAAATATCGGAAGTGTTTGACTGCCTGATAAATTGCTAGTAATTCCCTATCGAATGCGGAATATTTCTTTTCGGCATCCGAAAGTTTCTTGGAGAAAAATCCCAGTGGTTCCCAACACTCGTTGTTGTACTGTTGTAGTATACCACCGACAGCAGTATTTGACGTGTCAGTGGTTATGCTGAGCTTTGAGTCGCTCAGTGGGTGTGCCAGAAGTGTTATCTGGGCCAATTCAGCTTTAAGTGACGTGACTGCTTGTTGACATTGGTCAGGCCAAGTGAAATTCTTGGCTGTCTTGGGTTTTTTGAGTAAAGCTGCCAAGTGGCTGTGAATTGGTGCGAGTGTTTGAGCGAGTTTTGGAATGAATCGGTGGTAGTAATTTACCATGCCGACAAACCGTTGTATACTTTTGATTGAAGTGGGTGCTGAGAAATCCCTAATGGCATTAATTCGTTCTTCAGACAGCAGAATACCATTAGGTGTTATCTTGTGGCTGAGGAAGTCAAGAGTGGATGCGCCAAAGACGCACTTTGAGCTCTTGATGTGAACGTCAAACTGTGTTAGCCTGTGGAAAAGTTGTTCCAAGTGCAGTTTGTCTTGTTCCTCAGATTTAGATGCAACAAGAACGTCGTCAATGTAGACGAAAACGAAGTCTAAATCACGAATGACTTCGTTCATAAATCTCTGAAACGTTTGAGCGGCATTGCGTAAGCCGAATGGCATTCGGGTGAATTCGAATAGGCCAAACGGTGTTGTGATTGCCGTTTTATGAACGTCTTCAGGTGCGACGGGAATTAATCAATCTTGGAGAATATTTTGCATCCATTTAAGTGCATGGAGAAGTTTTGAATGTGGGGTATCGGGTAACGATCCGGTGTTGTCACCGTGTTTAAACGCCGATAATCCCCACATGGTCTCCAATCTTGATCTTTTTTCTTCATCATGTGAAGTGGACATGATACGGGAGATGCAGATGGCCTACAAATCCCTAATTCCACCATATGCTGGAATTCTGTTTGAGCGGCTTTATGTCTCACTTGATCTAGCCGACGTGGTCTTGAAACGGGCAGATGGCCTGCTGTAACGATGTGATGAACCACGTTGTGTCTAACTGGTAAGTTGTAATTTGGCTCTGCTGTAAGTGATGGGAAATTCTTAAGCAGAGTGGCATAACCGTTGTTGACTGCATAATGGATCGGAGTTGGAGTGTTATCACGAACCATTGTGGCATTGATTGACAGCTTAGTCGCTGAATCAACCAGCATGTTGTGCTTTAGGTCAACTAGGAGGCCAAACTTACATAGGAAATCGGCGCCAATAATCGGAGGATTCACATCAGCTAAAATGAATGCATGAGTGAAGGTTCTCTTCAGTCTGATGTCCACCTGAAGCAATTTTGTGCCGTAGGTGTGGATTGTGGTGTTATTGGCAGCCGATAAGACTAGATCTGGGTTACGTTTTGAGAATGCAAACGCGCCCTTGAAATAATTAGCTGGAATAACCGAAAGGTCAGCGCCAGTGTCTATTAAAAATATTAATTTATTGATTTTGTCGTTTATGAAAAGACGACCTAATTTATGGGTGTGGGATGTTGTCATCTCTACCCGTTGAGTGACTCGTTTTTTGAATGGGTGATGTCCACATCCATGCTGGATGCGGATGTACTTTTGAAATTACATGGTGCTACACATTTTCGCGCCGCCGCCCCGAACCTCCAATGAAACCAGCATTTATCGTATTGGCGGGTGTTGCTGGGGCTTCTCGAGTAGGAGCTGCGTCGGAACCCTGTTTGCGCCGAATTTTGTCGACCTCTTGAACGACTGCGGTTTCTATTGTTGAACAATGAATTCAATTTTGACTCAATCTTCGTAAGTCGATCTTCGACTGTGGCGCTGTTTGAAGTGCTCGCAGTTGGTGGTCGATAGGAATCCGGACGGGCGGCGGCTCTTGACTGTCTTGTAACCGCGGAAATATTTTGATTGCTGTTCATCGCGGCATACAATCTATCAGCTGTGGTAGCGAGTGTATCCAAATCTTGCCTGTCAGGCTGTGCCAACAGTGCTATTCGGATTATCTCCGGCATCCGTCGCACCCATAACGATTTTATCACTTTATTTGTGAATTGTGTGCCAGCTAGATTTTTAATGTGGCGGAGTGCCTCTGATGGCCTTCTGTCTCCTAAATTTTGATTTGATAGGAGTGTTTCGAGCTTTGATTCATCTGAAGGCATCAGACGTGTGAGCAGGGCCGTTTTCAGAGATTTATACAAGTTCGCCTCCGGCGGGTCCGCTAAAATGTCGGACACTATTTCGCACGCCTGGGGAGAAAGTGCGGACAAAAGGCTTACAAATTTTTCTTTGTCCGTTTTTATGTTCGTAATTCTGAATTGTAGCTCCGCCATGTTAAACCATGTCTTTGCATTTTCCATCCAGAATTGCTGGAGCTTGATCGAACGAGAGATGGCCTCAGCCTCGGGTTTGATTGTCTGGGGAGCCATTTCCTCTTCGTTATCGGACATGATTGTATCTGGCTTTATTTTAAAATTGACTAAATTAGTGAAATAATTAAATATAATTGAAATTTATTCGGAATGGTTACCGTGTATGTGAATGCCAACAATAAAAATATAAAAAAAAAATAATGTTTGACGCAAAATCTACTGTTCGACCAGACGTCCCCCGAGCCGTCACCTTCGTCTTGGCGCTACCTCTTGTCGTAGTTCAGTGATAAATAAATGAAAAGTTAAATGAAATTGTAATTTGTGGAATGGATACCGTGTCGAAGCGAAACTAGTTGCAAGTTTGTAATGAAAATATTGTTTTATCTGTTGGTCGACGACTGCCCCCAAATACGGGACGTGCCGTCACCTTTGTCTTGGGGCAGCTACTCGACGGTTCGGTGTCAATTATAAATGTAAATAATGAGTGAAAGCGAAAAACAATATTGAAATATAAATGTAATGATGTTTGAATCCTATGAAACTAACGCGACCAATAAACCAAACAAAACTATTATTCTCCTGCGGTGAGAAAAAAAAAATACTAATATCGATCGAGGAGAAAGAATATGAATCCGTATCTGTGGTGAAAAATTTACATTTGGTATTTGATGAACAGGAATGTGAATATAAATATGAAATTTTGATATATAATTTTAAATATTGATGTGAAATTTGATTTCTATACGTAGTTATATAATAATGAAGTTATATAAATTTATGATTGTGAATTTAACAAGAAAAAAAAAAATAAAAAAAAAATTCAATAGAGACACTTAGCTTTCGTTGCCTCTGTTGTTGCTGCTGGGGTTGATAATGATTCCGTTGTTTTGTAGCTGTCTTTGATTTCTATGTTGTTGTCTTCTATGTATGTTGTTATGCTGCTGAATGTTTGCGTTTAGATATAACTATATGATCGCCGATGAAATGTATCTTCGTTGAAAATTGCAATGCGTTGAATTGGATTTATTCCTGATGTCTTTTGTAATTATTTTCTATGTAGACACTCTCCAGGCAATAACACTGTTAATTCTTGCTGTATTTACAATTTGCTGTATTTACTTTGTTGTGTTATGCAGACGTTGTTACTAATTTTTTTATTTTTTTGTTGTGTAGTACTGTATTCGCCGTGCAGTCGCTGTTATTATGCACGCGACTGTTACCTATGATTTTGTTGTTGTTCTTTTTTTTGCTTTTATGCTTTTGATTGCCAATGTTGTAATGGCGGCGGTTTTTTTACTCGATGTTTTAAACGCACATACGTTAATAATGGAGAACGTAACCAGAAACAAAAGAAAGAAAAATGTTACTTGTATTGTTTTCGTATGTTTTTTATACTTTTTGTTTTTGTTTGTATGATAATTCTGTATTTTGTACGTACCTTTGTGCTTGGGACGGATTAATTTTCCGTACCCAAGCGTTTTGTAAATATATGCTTTATATGAATGTATCCGTAACAACGGACGTCGAAGGTCACCAATTTATAACACCTGATATTACGTTGTTATGTATATTTCACTGTTTGTCTATTCGGTGTTATATTATGAATTTCACGTACAATAAAAAGGCACTTTGTTAATTAATTTTGAGACGCGTATATCGCGCGCCGGTTTTATATTACACTTGATTTTAGTACAATATGATTACTAATATTAATCACCACAGAACTTATATGTTACGCCCGAAAAGTTAACTAGATTTTTTATGAATTTAGTATTAACTACTGTAAACACTGGAAAAACGAAGCACGCACAATGGAAGATGTGTACGTGTTGAAAATCCAAAATCGATTGTCCAAAACAAAATGTTCGGAGAACGATGCATGAACTTTGGAGACGATGAACAAAACGTAGAAAGAAAATGAATTGTTTTGTTTTGCTCATTGGTGCACTGTATTATATTTTAATTAAATGAACTACGTTTTGTGTTGCTTGTTGGTAAAACATAGGTGCGTTCGGAAATGTGTATGGGTGTGAATATGCAAGTGCGAATTGTGGCGATGAATGAATGATGGATAATTTGCGAATATTTGAATTGTAAAATGAGTGAGTCGCTACAAAATACCGTTCGAGCAAAAGAGAGAACAAAAAAAAATAATGATAATAATACTCCGTATTCGTGGTGAAGATTTAGTTAAATAATATGATTTTAGAACAAATATGACGTTTAGTAAGAAATGTTTATGATATTTAGTAAGAACAAAAATTTTGATCAAAAAAAAAAACTTAGCTTTTGAAGTATGCTGTACGTTGCACCTCGTGTGTAGGTGTTTGGTCATCAATTGTTGCACCACGCGTGTAGGTGTTTGGTCATCAAATGTTGCACCTCGTGTGTAGGTGTTTTTATATTCAATTTAAGTGATAGATTGCCAACCAATTAACAGTAAAATCCACGGAATATAATTAACTTGATGTTAGTTTGTATAGTATTTACGTTTTGGTATAGTTGTTTCTAATATGTACCATTGTATATTGTTGTTTCAATCTCTATGGTGTTTGTTGTTGTTTTAAATAAAGTAACACCATAAATGTTTTCTGGAATATTTCAATATGACTTCGTTTGACTTTTTGTTGTTTTAATTTCCCAGATGTTGCGTTTATATGGTTTGGCTGTGATGATTCTCGTTAATAATTTTCGAAATAACACTCGTTGTTGGGTGGTGTATATGAATGATAAGAAACAAAATGTATTTGTTATAGTTATGTGTATGTTTAATTTCCGCGTTTACAAAAACCAAAAAAAAAAATAAAAATTTAATACATACCCTGTGCTTGATACGAGTTTTCGTATGAAGCGTAGCAGAAATTTCGATTGTAAAGTAAATTTTGTTTTGCAACTGGTATTTTAATATTTTGCTGATTTAATTTTCCACCGTATCAATTTATTGTATTTCACGTTTTCGTTCGTTGTTTTTTTATGAAGTTAAATTAAAATCACTTATTTCGACCGCACAAAAAAAAAATTATGGAACAAAATGGCGATGACATTTTGATTTAGCTATATATTTACAACAACAAACTGCGCGTATATGAAAAAACTTTGAGAATTGATTAAAAAAAAATTATGGATGTTTTTATTTTTCTATTTACGTATATTGAAAAGTATTCTTATCCCTAAAAAGGGCGTCGTGTGGTCACCACCAAATATAATGCGATGTCGCGTTATATATAAATAAAAATTGTAATCCACTAATTTTGTTTATGACGCGCACAGAGCGCGTATGTTTTATATTTTCGTTATAATTTTTAATTCTGTGTTTTATACAATTAAATTTCACTTGTGTTACAGATTTTATTTAAAGCGCACAATCAGTATTTTTCACCACTACTTGTAGGAAAACCGAATTTAAATTGATATTGCACTGGGAGCGTATTGATAACTTTTTGACTGCTAAAATAGAAATAGAAATATAATCGGCGCGTGTGTCGGTAAAGCTAAAAACGACGTATATAAACGAAATAATATTCGGTGAAAAAGCGAATATTATTTTTAAGCGGATGAACCAAAAGAGGAGTAGTAAAAAATGAATTTTTGTTTGTTTTGGTTTATGTGTGCTGAAGTTTATATAATGTTGCCAAATTTATTTAATGCTGCCGAGTTTATGTAATGCTACTGAGTGGAGTGTGGATGCGCGTACCAATATACATAATTGGTATATTGTGGCGATGAACGAGTGATGAATAATTAATTGAATGAATCAGTGAGTCGCTACATACTATGTAGAGGTTGATGATCGGTGTTGTTTTTGTTGCTGTGCGACATCCGGGATGTCGTAACTCCTTCCCCCTAAGAATGAAGCGAAGTCTAACTGAGCTGAATCGGTTGTGGTAAGGTGGCTGGTGGATCTGGGACTGGTTCCCTTACCCTTTTCTTATTGATCAGCTGTATCATCATGATGATTCCTATCATACTTGAAATTGTAACGCATAATGCTCCTATAATGGAAATATGATTATTATTATTTCTTAAATTTATTATGTTAATAGCTTCTGTGTTTATTGTTGTCCATAAATTTAACTTATCCAATGTTAAATTTCTCGTTGTTATTGATGTATTAATTTCGTTGTACAATGTTGAGATCATCCCAGAATGTTGCATATTTACTGGAATATTGAATGTTGTTTATCTTTATTGTACAGTTTTCAAAGTATATTAACGCTATTCCCTTTAGAACTTTATTTTGTGTGTTTTTGGTACATGTAGTTTCCATCACGATTTCTGTGTGAGTAAATACATATAAACAAATAGTTTTGTTCGACGGTGTCTTCAATTGTCTCTTCAATCATACTGCAATGTGCTGGTTTATTGTTGATCAAATTTGCTATGCATCCTTCTCGTGTGTTTTTTAATAATTTTGTTTTGCAGCAATATCTTGCTTGCTCAATTCTCGTACATGGTTCGTCGACATATTGATAAAAATATTTATTGAGCAAAAGAAATAGGGATTTCAATTCTAGGGTTTAAGTATTATTAATAGGTAATGTTCTGCTCCCTTAAGTAGAAAGAAAACGTTTCATTCAATGATGTGGGTCACATTGCCCTAACTGTAGACCCTAAAGATTCCCTAATACCAGAAGCGAATATATTCCTGCACATCTCTTCGTATAATGCCTGTTTAGAGCTTAGTACGTTCTGATCTTTTTCGTTTACTTTGATATTATTCATGATTGTTGAATAAATGTCGATAATTTTTGAGTAATAAAATTCAATTGAGTCTAATCCCTGACTAAGTCTATGGAGATCTTTTACTAAACTAGTCTCGTTCCTTTTATCACTATAATGATTCATTAAATTAGTTTTTATGTTTTCCCATTGTAATGGAGTGCCATACATATTTAACACTTCATTGGCCTCTCCTATTACTTTGTTTCCAATTGCCCTAAGAATAATCTTTCCGTTTGGCGTACCATCTAGATTTTTGACTAATGCCAAAATTTCTTCAACGTTTTCTATAAAGTCGAATAATGTCCGACTATTACCGTCGAAATGCGGTAAGTCTTTGATCGCATCCGGTATTCTAAGTTGATCTAGTTGTTCTTTCACATTCATTTTTGGATAATTATTAGGGTGATTTAATTTAATATCTACTAAATCTCTAAAGCTATATGTTTCTTCTGTTGACTGAGAATTGCACTTATTTAAAATTCGGAATTTAAAGGACATGAAAAGGAATACTCAATAAATATAATTTTGGAAAAATATTGTCGCTTACCAACGGCCTTAATTATTTTATTCTTGGATACAAAAAAAAAATTTTTGAGTGAAAGAACTTACAACTTATTAAAAAAAAAGTTTTCTTTACTTTTTTATTATTTTCTTTTCTTAACTTAATTTTATACTTTTATTTATGCCGTGTTAAGTCTCGATAGATCTCAATAGATTGCATCCAGATGTTCTCTATTTTTGTGGTTAAATTTTATTTGTATTTAACATTTCATCGTTTTTAATTCATTTCCTTAAATTACACAACTTATTAATTGTATACGAAAATCTTGCATTTTATCCAGATATGCTATCGAGACTACAGATTTTCCCTTTTATGAGTAAAGACACACATTAAAAATTTGTATTTTAGCATGGAAGCATACCAAGGTCAATTTTTAGTACATCTATCATACAATAGGAAACTAGTAGCTGATTTACATTTAATCTTTTGCTCTATTTTAAAAGACAGAAGATGTAGGACATTAAAAGTATTCATTTTATTATTATTTCCTTCCATTATGTAGAGGCATATTCAAAATGTGTTTTTTAATGCTATTTACCGCAATACAAAAGTTTTTTTTTGGCGAAAAAAATGGAAAAATCGAAAAATGAACCTGTTTATCATTTTTCGTAAAAGTTGCTCAACATTTAAAAGATCATAGTAACATTTTGAAAGAAAAAAAACATTATATATGAATAAAATGTATTTGCTCTTTTCCTCATGTATTTATACTTTTGGAATAACAAATTATAATGAAAACAACAATGACGTAGCGTTGTCAAAATAAACACAATTCTTAGTGCTGCGAGTGCCAGTATTTTTAGTGGATGATAGAAGTAGCTACAATTTCCCATTTTTTTTTTTGCTAATATCTGAATAGATCTATCGAGACTTATAAAAAACACAGCTATTGTATTATAGCTGTGTTTTTTTATAAGTCTCGATAGATCTATTCAGATATTTGCAAAAAAAAAAATGGGAAATTGTAGCTACTCCTATCATCCACTTAAAAATACTGGCACTCGCAGCACTAAGAATTGTGTTTATTTTGGCAACGCTACGCCATGTTGTTTCCATTATATTGTGGTAGGTATACCGTCGTGTTTTTTATTTTTAACAACACAAAAAATGTTTTCTTTATAATTTATAATAAAAAACTAATTTATTTTTTTTATCAAAAAATTAGGTTTACAAAATTATTTAAATTCACTTATTCTAACAATTCAAATTTTTATTTATTTTTAACTACCTAACACCACTTTTTTTATGTATATTAAAATTCGACCAGCTTGGTCGATGGTAAAAACGTGAACTTATTTTCGCGTCGTTCGTGTATAATATATTATACAGAAAACAAAAAGAGAAAAAGATATACAAAATAAATTTATATATACGCACCATGCGGCAGACAGGGATGACAATATAAGTATTCGTATGTTAATTACTCGTGTAAAATATCATACGAACTTTGGACATACCGGAAATAGCAAAAATCAAAAACGGCTAAAATGAACATGCACTTGACTTAATATTTATAAAATAAATATTACTCATCTCAAATGCAGATGGAGTGCATGTTAACAAAGAAAAAAAATGTAATGCTTAAAATGTTTCTATGCTACGCTAGATGTAGCGCAGTAAGAAAGAAAACAAATATTTGGTTTAAATATTGGAGCGTGATTCAAATGTTTTTTATTCAATTAAATTACGTTAAATTTAATAAATAAAATTAAAACATTTAGAACCGGTCGCTACAATATTTTGTTATTCCAAAAGTATAAATACATGAGGAAAAGTGCGAATACATTTTATCCATATATAAAAATGAGACGGACACACTAAAACTTTTTTTTTTCTTTCAAAATGCTACTATGATCTTTAAATGTTGAGCAACTTCTACGAAAAATTATAAACAGGTTCATTTTTCGAGTTTTCAATTCTTTTTCGCTACAAAAAGTTGTGGATTGCGGTAAGTAGTATTAAATAACACATTTTTAATATGCATCTTCATAATGGAAGGAAATAATAATAAAATTAATACTTTTATCGTACATCTTCTGTCTTTTAAAATAGAGCAAAAGATTAAATGTAAACCAGCTACTAGTCTCCTATTGTATGATAGATGTACTAAAAATTGACTTTGGTATGCTTCCATGCTAAAATACAAATTTTTAATGTGTGTCTTTACTCATAAAAGGGAAAATCTGTAGTCTCGATAGCATATCTGGATAAAAAGCAAGATTTTCATGTACAATTAATATGTTGTGTAATTTAAGGAAATGAATTAAAAACGATAAAATGTTGAATAAAATGTTATTCTTCATTAAAATAAACTGCAGCTTAACCACAAAAATAGAGAACATCTGGATGCGATCTATTGAGATCTATCGAGACTTATTAAAAAACACGGCAATAATAGATAGCCGATGCGCAAACCACTGAAAGTTAAAGTCTTTATTATAGTTTTTTCTATTGTGCGCTTTACAGCGCTGCGGTCAGTAAAATTATAAGTTAAATTAAATATATTTGTTAATATTTTAAATAACCGCCACAATATATTATGATGATCACACTCATTTGTCGCATACTTGGTTTCAGTCATGTTTAGCGTTCTGGACGCAAAGGTGAAAGGTCTTTCAACCTTATCGTGCATTTGGAAAAGGACAGTGTAACGGGTTTTTTTTCTTTTATTTCACTGACCAAAATAAGACTTAACTCGAATTATATTAATTTTATTACATAAAATGCTAATCAATACACACTTAAGGGTAGATCCAAAATACAATTTTAATAAAGAGATTTGTCCGCGAAGCGGTTTATTCGATGTTAATAGTCGAAGTTCAAATCTACGAATGATTTTTTTGTTAGTCGTCGTAATCGGCGTTGTAATGTTTTCTCTCTCTCTGATGAGGAAATTCGTATTGCTGCTTAACATTTATTTCGATACAACAGTGCCTAGTGCAAATTCGAATGTATCTGTGGTTAAGATTAATGGTTTTGAGAAGTCAGGGTAGGCAAGATTTTGGTCCTTGAAGATAATCTTTTGTGTGGTTTCAAATGCTTTAACGTAGTCTGGATCGCTGACATTAATAACTGTGCCTTTCTTTAGGAATTTTGTCATAGGTTTAATTTTCAGAGAATAGTTCTGAATGAAGCGAAGATAATAGTCTGATAATCCAAGAAATTGCTTAATTTGTTTTTGGGTGGTTGGTAATGAAATTACCATTCAAGAATTGTTTCGATCTGATCCGGGTTTGGTCTTATTCCTTCTTGACTAATAATATGCCCACGAAACTTCGTTTCTTTCTTTAGAAATTCGCATTTGTCTAGTTGTATTTTTAATTTGAAGTGTGATAACCGTTTAAGTACCTCACAAAAATGTGCTATATGGTTCTCCAATTATAACCTATGATAATAATGTCACCGAGGTGTACGTACCAAATTGTGTCGATCAAGCCGTGCAGGACATTATAACTCACTGAAATGTAGCTGAACCGTTTTTGAGTCCGAACGGCATTCGAGTAAATTCGAAATAACCTTTTTCAGTCGAAAATGCAGTCTTCTGTTGGGAGTTTTGATGTTCTATTGTGATATGGAGAAACCCTGACTTCAAGTCTAATATAAGTAGACTTGCCCAAACTATCTAGAATTTCTTCAATTTGATTGAGGTATTGGAAATTTATAATTTACGGTTTTATCATTCTATTTCCGGTAATCAGGTCAGATTTTTTTTGGTACTACCCAAATTGATGATGAATAGGGACTGCTGGATTTTTTAATGATTCCACAATTCAACATCTCTTGTATGTGTTCCTCCACGTCACTTTTAAAATGATAGGGATACCTATACATTTTGGTGTAAACGGGAGTTTCATCGTTTGTAATAGTTTTATGTTTAATCATCGTTGTTGCAGAGAGTTTCTCATTCTGCTTCAATACATTTTGGTGATTATAATTGACGTCTTCTACAGTTATCTTTTCTTCTGTATCCGGTTCTTTATCTACATTATTTGGGATTTCAATATTGTTGATTATATTTTTATTGAATGTTTCCTTGAACGCATTGATGGATCGATTTCCATCGGATTTGGTTCATATTTTTCGTGCGTTAGCCAAAGAGTTTTCCATATATTTGGTTGTTCCCGATAGGTTGGGAATTAGGTTTTGGTTGAATCTAACTTTTCTTATAATTATTTGATATAAGTTCATTGCTCGTGAACTTACATAGAAAAGCGTATGCTTCTTCTATATTATGTGGATTAGCCGCTTGCGTATATCCGAAATAGGGTTTACTGATGTGATTATACACTTAAATAAAAAGAAGTATAACGCAAATAAAAAAATGTTAAGCGTCCATTCACGAGGTATTTATTGAAAACACTGAACTTAAAAAAGAAAGAGAGCGCCACAAGCGGCTAGCATTAAAAACACATGCAAACGCGATAAGTCTTTCAATATTATTTTAAATCTGATATAGGACTGCACCTAGAGCAAAAGATGATGCATCCGTTGTCAAAATGAACTGTTTGGTGAAGTCTGGGTATGCTAATATCTGATCCGTAGCCAGGATTTTTTTCAGTGTCTCAAAAGCTTTAATATATTCGATGTCCTTAATATTGATAATCGTGTCTTTTTTTAGATATTTGGACATTGGTTTTATTATTTTAGAATAATCCTTAATAAATCTTCTGTAATAGCCTGAGAGTCCCAAGAATTGTTTGATTTCTTTGGGATTTTTTGGTAATGGCCAGTCCAAAATTTTTTGTATCTTGTCTGTATTTGGTTTAACGCCATCCTGTATTATTATGTGTCCGAGAAATTCTGTTTCCCGTTTTAGAAATTCGCATTTATCTAGTTGGATTTTCAGATTGAAATCTCGTGACAATCTCGTGAGTACTTTATAAAGATTCTGTATATGGTTATCCAAGTTATGTCCTATCACAATTATATCATCTAAGTATACGTGACATACATATTATGTATATCCCCAATTAGATCTTGTAGGACATTATTCATCGCACGTTGGAACGTGGCAGGGCCATTTTTCAGGCCGAAAGGCATTCTATTGAATTCGAAATGACCTTTTCCGGTTGAGAATACTGTTTTTTCTTGAGACTTTTCGTCCATTGGAATTTGATGAAATCCAAATTTCAAATCCAATGTTGTGAAGTATACTGATTTTCCCAAGTTGTCTAAGATTTCCTCTATTTGCGGAATTGGATACTTGTCGTCTAGCGTCTTTTCGTTCAGCTTACGGTAGCGACTCTGACTTTCCTTTTTCCGAAGGCATCTGACTTTTTTGGGACAACCCAAATTGGAGAAGAATAAGGACTTTTAGAGTTGCTGATTATGCTGCTTTCTAACATCTCCTGTATCTGTCCTCTACATCTATTTTGAAGTGATGCGGGTAACGATATGTTTTGGTGCATACAGGGTTCTCGCCCTTTGTTATAATTTTGTGTTTAATAATTGTGGTTGATGACAGTTTCTCATTCTGTCTCAACAATACTGCTTGATTTTTGAAAATTGTGTCGATTAAAATGTTCTTTTCTCTTTCGTTTAGGTGTTCTGTTCGGATTATATTTTCGATAGTTTTTCTATCAATTATTTTGTTATCACAACCCGAAATTGGTTTTAGTGTTTCAAAATTATTTACTTGCAATTTCAATTTTGGAAGCTTTTTCGGTGGATCTGGACTATTTGTCAACACTCTCACTGTCGTCTTGAAATTGTTAGCTTTGTATAAACCCGGTTGAATGGTTATATCTTTGTTTAATTTTTCGAACCCTCAGACCAACCAGTCGCCGTTCTCTGAGGTATCTATGGTGACAATGTGATAATAGAAGTTCTCTTCTGGGTAATATCTGTCAAACTTGAAAGTGTGATTATTTAACAAAATTTAATTCGATTTATGTATAATCAATTTTGGCGTTCATTTTCGCCATTTATTCAGAACCCAATGTTCCGTCAAAAAATTTATGGTGATTTAACTCATAATAAGTTTGACTTGGTAGAAGTTACCTAAAAAATTGATTTTGGGCGGTTTATTAATTTTGTGTGTGCCTAAAAGGTTTCTTAATATTGTTTTACTACTATTATTTGTCGAATTGGTTTCTACTGAATTTCAAGGTATGATTCCTGGCTTTATGATGTTTTAATTAGTGCCAGTATCGATCAAAAGTGTTACTGTGCTGTGAGTAATCATTATCCACAGGTGATGGCGAAGGTTCCTCCGCATCCTGTGCAACCTCATGGTTATTTATAACTTTTTTATTAAAAGTATTCCTCGATCTCATTGAGATATCCACATCCATAAAGTTTTTCTTTCGTTCGTTGGATTGAAATGACTGTTTCTTGGTTGATTTCCATTACCAGTCATTTGTTTTTGTAACCCAAATTGGGGATTAAAATGGTTAGGTTACTTTTTTGAGTTGTTGGAAATCAACTCGTTGCAATTAAACTGGCATAAGAAAGCATAAGCTTCCTCTATTCCTTTAGGTTTCGCAGCTTGAGCATAACCAAAGTACGGTTTTCTCAAGCCTGCAATAAAGGCGGCTAACGCATCTTCATCTACAAATGCGTTAATTGCAGGCCATGAATCATTATAGAATTTATTTTGCTTTGATATTCTGCACGATTTCTTTCATTTTATTAAAATAGTTATGAATATTCATAGTTTCATTTTGTTTAGTCGCCCAAAGCTGCGACTTATAAAATGATAATTCTTGCCGGTCCCCTAAGGATTCCAATAGAATTTCTTTAATTTTCCTGAATGTTTTGGGGTTGCCTGCTAGACATAATGTGTCTTTGGCTTTGCCTTCTATTTTATTATTAACCGCCTGCAGATATACAGACTGAATTGTTGCTCTGATACCAATGGTTCAAATACACTGAGTGTATCCTCCACCGTTTTTAGCCATGTGGTTAATAATTCGAAATGTTCGAGTTTCGAGGTGATATTAATTGCGGACTGTATTTTTCTTTAGGAATGATTAACACACATTTAAGATATAATCGCGTTTTTTCAAATTAATTTTTTATTTCAAATTAAAATCTTGTTTTATCGACTACTTAGGGTCAAGCACATATTTTTAATTACAAATCGCTTCTTATTCCTCGAGACTATGGTGATGCAGAATGATGCACTTTTGGAACGTGATGGAATAAAGCGCTTGCGATTTGCGTTGTACGATAACCAGATGATATTGCAATTTCGATAGTATTCACAATTACACAAAATGCGGTTCTGAAGGACCAACATGACGAACAATTATTGTTTTCTATTCCCATCGAATGAGAGAATCAATTTGATTGCGTCGGGAATTCTGAATAAAAGTACATTCATTTTATTGACAACCCCAGGGATTTGTTTCTGGCGTGATTGTTCCACTTTTTGGTTGAGATATGCGAATACTTGGGCATGTTCAACCTGTTTTTGATTAACTTTTTGGAGTTGATCCATTTCTTGCATTGAGTGAATTTCTACTAAATCTTCTTCGATATTTCTATTTTGATAGAAGATATCTTCTAGCGTCTTGCTCATGTGCCTTAATAAAAGTCAATCTGCTAATTTATTAGACTTTTTGTGCCTATCTTGTAGTACACAAAAAAAATTACTTGATTCGAACGACTATGGATATGTTATCTTTCATTTTGGTTTCGATCTTCAACGCGATAGTAATAGTCCTAAAGTCAATGTTTCGTCTTCTCACACAAGCGATCAAAAATTTTGTGTTCAACTCCCATGACAAATTGATTAGCGGGATCACTTCATGATGCTCATGTTTTCATCAGATCAAAACTAAAAAATAAGATTGAATCTGGTAATACATAATATGGTATTCGTTTTTTATTTATATTGAAATTTAACATCTAACCAGTCACGTCCTTATAAAGGATGAATATTCTTCTGTGTATTTATAATGACTAAATCTAATTCAAAACAATTTTGTTTCCACAACTTGAACTCTAATTTGACCAACTAATTCTATTTCGTTGCCCATTAAAACTGATAGTGGCAAATTTATTGTTTTCAATGTACCTAATATGTGAAAAATATTTTCGACTGCTACTTTGATAGTTACCCTGTCGTTGATTTTGGTATCCTCGACTTATGTGAGCGCCTCGTTGGTGAAAGTTTACTTTATTAATATTGTCATTATACCCCATGTTTTTATATAGCATCATTAAATCATTTTGTATTAACTTCATTGCTAAAGCGCTTTACGATATTTGCTTAAAAGTCGAATTGCCATCAATTCAGCTTTAATTTTTCGTTGGTTTATTCATGCTATGAATTGTGTACATAATGCTTTGTCTTTGTATGTACCGAACTCGCAATCTTCGGCTAAAGATTCATCCCGTTTTTGAACACGTTTTCCAAATACAATTGGGTTAGTGCACATTTTTATTTGCGGTGCAAACAACGTTTTATACTTTTCTACTATTTCATCATATTATGTATATTCTTTTGAATTTTTTGGTTTACAAGCCTTTGTTAGTTTTACGCTAGCCTCAGGTCCGATCAAATTATTTAATAATAAAATTTTTGTTTTTTCATCTTCCACGTTGTTGAGCTCAAAATAATTTTCCATTCTGTCCAAATAAGTATGAAAAATTTCCACCTGGCATAAACGCTTCTAAAATGCCAATAAAATTGCTATTATTTTCTTTCGCCATCTTTATTCTCGCCGCCAATATTATTCTCTATATTATTACTTTCTTTTTATCAATAAATATAAACACACTTGTTCGATTTATACGAATTCTCTTTATTTCATTTCTTATTCTTATCTCGCTATATTCGTCACTCTCCGAAGTCTCTTTTGACATCTACTACTTTAGTCAAATATATCTTCCTTTTACATGTAATATTCTTAATTATTTATACCTAACTTCATTTGTTCTAAAACCTCGTTCATGTGAATGAGTTTGTTTATAAGACTTTTTCTTTAATACACGACACGATATTGGGAGATGAACATTTGCTTGGGGATTCGGCGTATAAGCTTGCATCGATAATTATGACCAAATAGATGCAGAAAATGAGAATGGACAGTCAAAGTAAATGAACGTATTTCCCAACGATGAGTCTGCTTATGCCGATTCAAGTTCTAGTGAAGATGAATAATCGTAACAATTAAAGTGAAGGACAGTTATTGTTTTAATAAATATTTATTTAAAATATTTCTAAATACATATTTCATTTCTAAAAAAAAATCACAACTCCTTTATATATAATTAATTAGGTCTCTGACTGATGGGACGTACTTTTCAAACCTACCAAATCAAAATAAATCCACGTTTTTTTATTTCGCCCAGAATTATTATTGTGGTCCTTTATTAGATTATACTGCTTTTGCAATGATTTCCATTTTGATTCAATTTGATCCAAGTTACATTTATGCCCGATATTATATTCTTTTTTTAATTTCGCTTAATAAGAATAACGTCGAATTGTGCGACCATTTGAATTGCGCAAGCCTTTTTATTAAAACAAATTATGTTTTGGTATTAAGCCTACACTTGCATATTTATTTATTAATTAGTGTCCCACCAAAAATTTAAAGTGTTAATATATCAACCCAACAAACCAACAGCTCGGAATTCAACACTTGCGCCACTGTCAAATAAAAACCCATAAGCGCTTAATGAAACCTCCAAATATATATAATGAAACTGCTACAATATGATGAATTCGTCGATAGATTTACCATCTTGTTGCATCCGTTTAAAAAATACGTGACTATATTGTACTCTGATTTTTCGTTTGTGGGACGCAATAATTTTCGAATGCTTTTAAAACTGCTTCATATTTATTTTGATCATCTGCTTCCAAATTAAACGTTTCGTACTTATCTATCGCTTCATCGCCTATAATGTTTAACAAGACGGCTATTTTAACTTCGCCTTTTTTCGCGTCGGCTTCGATTGCCCTCAAATAATTTTCAAATTTTGTTTTAAATTTTTTTAAATTTTGCTCGGTGTCTCCATCAAACGATAGAGGAGGTTGTTTAAGTCCAAAGCTAACCCAAGTTATAAGATATTTGTACTTACTCTACGATCACTTGTCCTTTTAAAAACTCCAGTTCCCGCACCAGCCAGGAATCTTTTTTATTCGTTGCGGCAGCACTACCGCTTTTACCAGGCTTCATTAGTCGTACATATCTTGCACGTACCAACTTCCATATCCTCATGCATTCGTCGGCGGTAATATTTAAACATTCGGCTATTTCGTTCCATATTACTCGCTTCAGAGGGTTGTTTTTGTAGTTGTAGTGGCCGATTTGATATAAAAACTCGCTACCTTCTTTTCGCACCTCTTCAATTATTTTGATTTCCATTTCACGATTCATTTCTAAAACAAGAAAAAGAAATTATTTATTATTATACAGGAGCATACATAACCTCGCTATTTTCATAAATAAATACATACTTTTCGATGCTGATATAAAAATTGATGATTGATAACTAGATATTTTTCTAAATAATTATTTATGTAATAATTTTATTAATAAAACATTAATTTATTTAATTTGAAATATAAAAACAAAAACACAATAAACACTTGAATAACAAATTTCACGAAAACGAAATGTCAGTCACAAATAAGCAAAAAATACTAATAAGCAAAATTGCCCGATTGCTATTGCTCGTAATTTAATTTTTATTTTTATTAAGTTGGATGCTTGCAGATAAAATTGCTCAAAGTTAAAGAAATTTTAACTTGGTAGGGGAAATTCTTTTTCATTTTCATTGATTTTGGTTGGTTGAAATTGCGGATAAATATTTATCCGCAAATTATTTGAACTTCGCCTTTTTTCGCGTCGGCATAAATTGCTCTTAAATAATTTCCCAATTTTACATACTTTAATTTTTTTTTAAATTTTGCTCTGTATCTTATAGTTACGTGGTGGACGTATAAATGCCGTAACTTTTGTGTACAGTATAATTGTAGAAATAAACCACGTACACCAATTTTTACTTTTGTATTAACCAAATATTTATTATTCACAAATTTATTTTATTATTATAAACTTAGTATAATTTATTATTAATCACCACCATAAAATAGAACCGCGAAATAAATGTAAATTATGAGCGTTACAATTGATCGCATAAGAACAAAATATTTTTCACCGATTGATACGTTGAAAAAAATAAATTTTAAGCGTCTTCTTTGAATGATTGTAAACGAGCGAATTGATTACCAAGTAGAAACGAAGTAATTGGAGCGGATGAATAAAAAACGTCAAAATGAATTATTCTGTTTTTGTTTAGTGTTGCCACGTAATATAAATGAAAATGAATTATGCTTGTTGTTCGTTGGTAAAAATAGGTGCGTTCTTTTTGTTGTGTTAAGTTCGCGTGTGAACTGGTCTGTAGCGATGAGTGAATGTAAAATGTGTGAATGAGTGTTTGAGTGTATTGAATGTGAGTAATTAAACGAGTTGAATATTTCTTGTGAATAAGTGAATGATGAGTGAGTCGCTACAGGACTCCCCCGCGAGTGATTGCCCCCTCCCTAGGGAATGATTGTAGGATTGGAAGCTATACGGACGGTTTTATGAACCCGATGGCTTGGTGTTTGCTCAGCCGAACTAAGTATTCCGTAAGCTGGTTTAAGTCGATCGATTGAAATATTGGAATTTTTTCCATTAATCGATACGATGAAATGTTTCCTAAGTCTGCGTATAACTTGATACGGACCTTCATAGGGAGGAGTTAATCCCGTGCGAACCTTGTCTGTTCTTATGAAAACAAAATCGCAGTTGCTGAGCGATTTCGGAACAAATACGTCATCTTGTTTGGATTGACGTGGTGCTTTAGGTATAAGGTTACGCATGGTTTGTCGCAGTTGGTCGATGACTGTGTCGGTAGTTGGAATTGGTGAAGGAGGATTTTCGATAAAGAATTCACCGGGTAGTTTGATGGTTTGACCGTAAACTAATTCTGCCGGTGAGCACTTAAGATCTTCCTTCACTGTTGCTCGGATACCAAGTAGTATGATTGGTACTTCCGAACTCCAGTTTATCGTGTTGCCTCTGGCCATCAATGCGGCTTTGAGTTGCCGATGGAAGCGTTCGACCATGCCATTGGCTTGCGGATGATAAGCCGTTGTGCGTATCCGATGTGAGCCAAGGAGTTTTGTTAACTCGGTGAAAAGCTTGGACTCAAATTGCGTTCCTTGATCGGTTGTGATATTAAGGGGTACGCCGAATCGTGATACGTAGTTATTGACAAAAGTGGTGGCAATGGTTGTAGCAGACATATTGGTCATGCAGTATGCTTCAGGCCATCGAGTGAAACGATCGACACAAGTGAGTAAGTATGAGTATCCATTAGATGGTGGAAGTGGTCCTACGATGTCTATATGGATATGCTCAAACCGACCAGGTGGAATTTGAAATTGTCCATAAGGTGATTTTGTGTGCCGTTGAACTTTGGCACGTTGGCAGGATAAACAAGACTGAGCCCATTGGTTTACGTCTTTGTTTATACTGGGCCAAAAGTAGCGAGCTGTGATCAATTTACGAGTTGCACGGACTCCAGGATGTGAAATGTTGTGTAATGTATTGAATACGGTGCGACGGAGTGAGTCTGCGATGTATGGGCGATTCTTCCCATCTGCGATTTCGCAAACTATTTCGAGGCCAGGTAGTTTGAAAAGCTTAAGTTCCATTGATGAACTATTGTGACATTCGGAACCAGAAAGTAAATTCTGAAGTTCTAGGTCTGCTTTTTGTGCGTTTGCAATTATTTGTAAGTCGATGTGTGTGTCGACTGCGGCCATTTCATTGTCGGTTGTTCGCGATAGTGTATCTGCGACAACGTTGTCGTGTCCGTGAACATGCTGAATGTCCGTGGTAAATTGACTGATGTAATCGAGGTGGCGAGATTGCCTCGGATTACGTTCAGTTTTAGACTGAATTGCTCGTGTCAGAGGCTTGTGGTCGGTGTAAATGGTGAAATCCCGACCTTCGACAAAATATCGGAAGTGCTTGACTGCCTGATAAATTGCGAGTAATTCCCGATCGAATGCGGAATACTTCTTTTCGGCATCCGAAAGTTTCTTGGAGAAGAATCCCAGTGGTTCCCAACACTCGTTATTGTACTGTTGTAGTACAGCACCGACAGCAGTGTTTGATGCGTCAGTGGTTATACTGAGCTTTGAGTCACTCAGTGGGTGTGCCAGAAGTGTTATCTGGGCCAATTCAGCTTTAAGTGACGTGAATGCTTGTTGACATTCGTCAGGCCAAGTGAAATTCTTGGCTGTCTTGGGCTTTTTGAGTAAAGCTGCCAAGTGGCTGTGAATTGGTGCGAGTGTTTGAGCGAGTTTTGGAATGAATCGGTGGTAGTAATTTACCATACCGACAAATCGCTGTATACCTTTTATTGAAGTAGGGGCTGGGAAATCCCTAATGGCATTAATTCGTTCTTCAGACGGCAGAATACCATTAGGTGTAATCTTATGGCTGAGGAAGTCAAGAGTAGATACGCCAAAGACGCACTTTGAGCTCTTGATGTGAACGTCAAACTGTGTTAGCCTTTGAAAAAGTTGTTCGAGGTGCAGTTTGTGTTGTTCCTCAGATTTAGATGCAACAAGAATGTCGTCAATGTAGACGAAAACGAAGTCTAAATCACGAATGACTTCGTTCATAAATCTCTGGAACGTTTGAGCGGCATTGCGTAAGCCGAATGGCATTCGGGTGAATTCGAATAGGCCAAACGGTGTTGTGATTGCCGTTTTATGGACGTCCTCAGGTGCGACGGGAATTAAATGATATGCTCTGACAAGATCAATCTTGGAGAATATATTGCATCCATTTAAGTGCATGGAGAAGTTTTGAATGTGGGGTATCGGGTAGCGATCCGGTGTTGTCACCGTGTTTAAACGCCGATAATCCCCACATGGTCTCCAATCTTGATCTTTTTTCTTCACCATGTGAAGTGGACAAGAGACGGGAGATGCAGACGGCCTACAAATCCCTAATTCCACCATATGCTGGAATTCTGTTTGAGCGGCTTTATGTCTCACTTGATCTAGCCGACGTGGTCTTGAAACGGGCAGATGGCCTGCTGTAACGATGTGATGAACCACGTTGTGTCTAACTGGTAAGTTGTAATTTGGCTCTGCTGTAAGTGATGAGAAATTCTTAAGCAGAGTGGCATAACCGTTGTTGACTGCATAATGGATCGGAGTTGGAGTGTTATCACGAACCATTGTGGCATTGATTGACAGCTTAGTCGCTGAATCAACCAGCCTTTTGTTCTTTAGGTCAACAAGGAGGCCAAACTTACACAGGAAATCGGCGCCAATAATCGGACGATTCACATCAGCTAAAATGAATGCATGAGTGAATTTTCTCTTAAGTCCGATGTCCACCTGAAGCAATTTTGTGCCGTAGGTGTGGATTGTGGTATTATTGGCAGCCGATAAGACTAGATCTGGGTCGCGTTTCGAGAATGAAAACGCTCCCTTGAAAAATTGAGCTGGAATAACCGAAAGGTCAGCGCCAGTGTCTATTAGAAATGTGAATTTATTGTGCTTATCGTGTATGAAAAGACGACCTACGTTATGGGTGTGGGATGTTGTCATCTCTACCCGTTGAGTGACTCGTTTTTTGAATGGGTGATGTCCACATCCATGCTGGATGCGGATGTTTTCTTGAAATTACATGGTGCTACACATTTTCGCGCCGCCGCCCCGAACCTCCAATGAAACCAGCATTTGTCGTATTGGCGGGTGTTGCTGGGGCTTCTCGAGTAGGAGCTGCGTCGGAACCCTGTTTGCGCCGAATTTTGTCGACCTCTTGAACGACTACGGTTTCTATTGTTGAACAATGAATTCAATCTTGACTCAATTTTCGTAAGTCGATCTTCGACTGTGGCGCTGTTTGAAGTGGTCGCAGTTGGCGGTCGATAGGAATCCGGACGGACGGCGGCTCTTGATTGTCTTGTAACCGCGGAAATATTCTGATTGCTGTTCATCGCGGCATACAATCTATCAGCTGTGGTAGCGAGTGTATCCAGATCTTGTGTGTCAGGCTGTGCCAACAGTGCTATTCGGATTATCTCCGGCATCCGTCGCACCCATAACGACTTTATTACTTTATTTGTGAATTGTGTGCCAGCCAGATTTTTAATATGGCGGAGTGCCTCTGATGGCCTTCTGTCTCCTAAATTTTGATTTGAAAGGAGTGTTTCGAGCTTGGATTCATCTGAAGGCATCAGACGTGTGAGCAGGGCCGTTTTCAGAGATTCATACAAGTTCGCCTCCGGCGGGTCCGCTAAAATGTCGGACACTATTTCGCACGCCTGGGGAGAAAGTGCGGACAAAAGGCTTACAAATTTTTCTTTGTCCGTTTTTATGCTCGTAATTCTGAATTGTAGCTCCGCCATGTTAAACCATGTCTTTGCATTTTCCATCCAGAATTGCTGGAGTTTGATCGAACGAGAGATGGCCTCCGCCTCGTGTTTGATTGTTTGGGGAGTCATTTCCTCTTCGTTATCGGACATGGCAATTGATTTTTATTGAATTACGTTGTGATAATTTGTTATGACACTTCACTAACCCGAAACCGAATAATAGCGTTCAATATGTAAAAATACCCGAATGGAGTTTTATGGTAAATAAAGTAAAGAACAATTGAAGAATAAAAAAAATAGATTTAAATTAATAATGGAATGGTTACCATGTGCAAAGTTTAAGTGATAAGGGCCCTTGTGGCCGACGAGATACCCCCGAATTACGGAACGAGCGTGTTACCTGGTATTGGGTTACCTGCTCGTTAAAATGTTTATAATCTTTGAATAATACTGATAATAAAAAAATGTTGCTTCAAAGAAGACGTCGGCGTGAGGAATCGAACAAAACAGTAAGAAACAATTTATAGGTGAATTCGAAATGTAACCGAATATGGTGGTGAAAAATTTACATGTGGTTTAACCGTTTATGAAAGGTAGCCAAAAAAAAAATTTAAATATAATTATCAAATGTGAATATGTATGGATATATAATAATAATTTAATATGTTTCAAGATCCAAAAAAAAACTTTTCTTGTTTAATTATTATTGAAATTTAAGTTGAATAAAAAAAAGAAAAAAAATGAAGAACTTAGCTTAGTTATTTAGTTGCTATTGTTGTTATTGCTGATCCCGTTGCTGCTGCTTCTGCTACTTCTGGTTGTTGTTCCTGTTGGTGCTGTCTGCTATGGTTGTTTTGTTTCGTTGAATTTGTAAAAACGTGCGTATATGATTTTTCGAAAATATTCCTTTGTATTTTGTTATTGTTGTATTAAAATACTCAAATGTAACCGTCGATATATTTATTTATTTGTATTTATAATATTCGCTGTTGAATGTTTTATTGCAATTGCGTATATTTTGCTCGTCGAAATTATATTCGCGTTTTGTCGCTGTTTTTATGTCCGCGACTGTTACGCGTCACTTTGCACTTATTTTCAAAAATATTCCGCTGTATTTTGTGATTGTTGTATTGAAATTCCTCAAATGTAACCGCCGATATATTTATTTATTTGTATTTATAATATTCGCTGTTGAATGTTTGATTGCAATTGCGTATAGTTTGCTCGTCGAAATTATATTCGCCTTTGCTGTCGCTATTTTTATGTCCGCGACTGTTACGCGTCACTTTGCACCTGTTTTTAATGGTTGATACAAACAATATTTTGTAATGGCGATGATGTTGGATTTTTTTTATATGTATTTTGCTCGTCGTTTATGTTGAAATGGATATGTGGAATAATTTGAGAATGAGAAAAAAAAAATGTTATTTTATGTCCACTTTTGTTGTTGTATATGTGATAAAGAACAATATGTACGTACCTTTGTACTTGGTACGGATTGCGGATTAATTTATCCTTGATTAATTCCGTACCAAGTGTATTGTAATTTATGTAATTTATAAAATTGTTATCCGTAAACACGGACGTCGGAGGTCACCAATATAGTTACGTGGTGGACGTATAAATGCCGTAACTTTTGTGTACAGTATAATTGTAGAAATAAACCACGTACACCAATTTTTACTTTTGTATTAACCAAATATTTATTATTCACAAATTTATTTTATTATTATAAACTTAGTATAATTTATTATTAATCACCACCATAAAATAGAACCGCGAAATAAATGTAAATTATGAGCGTTACAATTGATCGCATAAGAACAAAATATTTTTCACCGATTGATACGTTGAAAAAAATAAATTTTAAGCGTCTTCTTTGAATGATTGTAAACGAGCGAATTGATTACCAAGTAGAAACGAAGTAATTGGAGCGGATGAATAAAAAACGTCAAAATGAATTATTCTGTTTTTGTTTAGTGTTGCCACGTAATATAAATGAAAATGAATTATGCTTGTTGTTCGTTGGTAAAAATAGGTGCGTTCTTTTTGTTGTGTTAAGTTCGCGTGTGAACTGGTCTGTAGCGATGAGTGAATGTAAAATGTGTGAATGAGTGTTTGAGTGTATTGAATGTGAGTAATTAAACGAGTTGAATATTTCTTGTGAATAAGTGAATGATGAGTGAGTCGCTACAATCTCTATCAAATGATAGAGAGGATTCAGAATGATTAGGCTCCTGTATTTCTCCATACTGTACGATGATGGTGTTGTTGGTGGTGTCTCACAGTTTAAGCTACGATGAATCTCGGCAAGTAGTTTGCTATTTGTGTCGGTAACTGTTTTTCTTGTTGTTCTATATGGATGATCCTCTTCTATTGGAGGGGTCATCGCTATTATTTTGTCATCCCCAGCAAGATAGTCGGATTATAGCTTTTTAAGCTCTGTGTTATTATCTTCTCGCCAATCTCCTCTTGTTCTTGCAGCAACTTCTCCATTTTGTTTTTGTACTTTTACACAATATATTGTGGTAATATTGTAGTTTATTGGCTAGTTTAGTTGTTGCTAGCTCGAAAGACCATGTATAATTCCAATCACAGACTGGAATTGCTTATTTTTAATAATTAGCTCGGTTACTACGGGTGATTCCAAGCTAGTTATAATGAGAAACAATAAAACTATAATGTTGGAAATTTAATTTTGTTCTGTTTTAATTATTGATGAACACGCTCTTACACTAACAATTATATTCATTAATAATTATTGCCTCGTATGCAAAATAAAAGCTATTAACCGGCATTTTATTAAATTCTTGTTTACGCTGAGGTATCAATGTTATTGTATATAATTGTTATATAAGTTGGATAATTAATATGGTTGTTGACAACAGGGCTCGTTGACCTGTTGAGCTTGCCTTAACAAACACCTTGAGAAAATAATTTAGTCTAAGACACTGAAAATTTTATATTCCTTTATTTGTCAAAATTAATCCAAATCATTTTACACTTATTTATTTTTTGTACATTTTAGAATCAATGATGCGATACCGTGATGATTTTATGCTGATCCTTAATTACCTGCAATGAAAGTTTCATTAGTAAACAAAATTTAATTCCACTTATGTAAATAAACTTATCACAAAATTCCCGAATTATTACACGGCTGTACATATCATCCGGTTGGCCATCAAAAATCTTCACATATGTAGTCAATTACTGTGTAATTATATTTAATTATTATTGTAAAATTTATTACTTACATAATCTGTAGATTATTATTGACATTCTATTTGTTTGAAATGTCAAAAATGTAGAACACTTGTATAAAAATTATAACACTCCACCATTTTTATATTTGCTGAATTGTAAAACGTAGATAACTTCATATTATAGCAAATAATTGTAGATGGCGTAAAACTGTCTATAAAATCCGATTGTCAAAATAAATCTCTCTCTCTCTCTTCCATTCGACATTTACAACGAGCAACACGCCACGGAATAATAATTAATAAATTACTTATACTATTCGCTATTATAAATAATCAAATAAAGCTCGTATAAATAAAAAATAATAATAAATATTGTAACAAAACAAAACAAACTTGTTCAACAATATAATTAAAAACAGAATATCTCTCAAGGGTTGTTTAATGTCCTCTATTGCTCTGAACTTTATTGGTTTGTAGAAGGCAAGTTTCGTAAATTTATCTATGTCGATCAAAATTAGATTATTTTGTGTTGAGTACATATCAATATGAAGGGTGTGACCGGGGTAATTTGGGATAGGTGTAAGAGTTTTCTCCTGATTATTATAGTATGTCGGTCATATTTGTTTTCTTGACAAACTTTGCAGCGTTTGACTAATAAATTAATCTTCCTGTTCATTCTGGGAAAATAATAATTTTCAATCATTTGATTTCTGGTTTTCCCGGGGAATTGCGAATTGGGAATTGTTTTATTGTCAGTTTTTAGTGTATTTTGGTTTTCTTTTTTCAAAAGCATACTGAGCGATTGGCATTTTGTTCATGTTTTGGGGAAAAATAATTCCCAGCCAAATTTTTAGGGGAAAATAAACAACAAAATTGCTATGAAATCAAAATATGTTTCCCCAAAATCTAGTATGCTTTGGAAAAAAGAAAACCAAAATACACTAAAAACTGACAATAAAACAATTCCCAATTCGACCGTCGTCAATATTTTCAAACGTTTCTGGAACATTTTTCACGATTTCTATTCGCTTTCTGTTTAGTATGTCTTTCGGTATAGCTTTTGCTATACCATTACACCACAAAACTTTTTTAATATTTAAATTTCTCAATAATTCTAATACGAATGTAGTTTTACCACAACCCGATGGTCCTGCCACCATCATTGTAAAGGGCTGAATAATATTCATTGTTACATTGATTACACATCAAACAGGGTATGATACTAATAATTAAAACACTTCCTTTTATATGTTTCAGAAATTTATTTTTCAAATATTATACATCTCTGTACAAATTTTTATTAATTCGTTTATCTCTTCAAATAATATATCTAGAAATTTTACAAATACATCTGGACCACGACACGTTATTTTCCTTAGTAATTCCTCCAATTGCTGGTCCTTAGGCTATCTTTCAATGATGTCTAACATTTTCCGTGAAATGATATTTTTATCCAAACATTTTTTGCGAACTTTTCAAATTTTAACGTCTGACATAATAATGTAAGATTTTTTAATATAACATCTTTGTGTCTATCTTCCATTTTGTTATTCGAATTAAACTAACAAATTATACACTTTTCACTTGTACTTATACCTGAAATTTTGTTTGAGAAAATTAAAAGCAAAGAAAATGAAGTTTTTAAAAATGTATTTATTTCTTTCTTTCAATGATAATTTAAAAATAATAATTTTCCATGAATTCAATATATTGAGCCGCGTACTGTAGCACAGCCTGAATGCCTGTCATTTGCCACTCGCTACGTCCATGATCTGCATACACGCGTTCAAAACACCACTGCCCACATCTTTGACATCGAATTTCGAAAATGAAACGACAATCATATCTATTGTATTTAAAAATACAAGTGAAATAGTGTTCGTCGTTCAACATTTCGATCATCCTATCGAAATCTAACTCGTCTTCATCATCATGGTCTATATCCCAGAAGTGAGTGATTTCGTCCCACAAACAGCGAGCGCACAAGCTGTCTTCAATTGTACAGAACACTCTGTACAGTTTAGTTGCAGCTACTTCATCCGCTGCTAACTCGTTAATTAAAATCGCCGGATAGTTCTCAGGGGTTAGTCCCTCAGATAACCCATTCTCTAGAACCGCTTGTCTGGTGATCTGCTGTAGAGTTTTTGGTTGAAAACGAATCTCTGCCGTCTCCTCTTTCAGGGCGTTCTTAAGCCCAAATGGAAGACGCGTGAACTCGTATTTTCCGTGATTCACTGAAAACGCAGTTTTTTCGATATCCGACTCTTTTAATGGAATTTGATGAAAACCGCTTTTCAAATCTACAATTCGAAAGAATTTGTTTTCCCCTAGGTTTGCTAAGATATCATTGATCTCTAAGTGGATCGGGTATCTGTCGGGAATTGTGATAGTATTTAGTTTTCGATAGTCTATGACTAGCCAATACTTTTTTCTCCGGATGCGTCACTTTTTTTTGAAACGATCCATATTGGGGAATTGTAAGGGGACTTAGATGGTCTAATAATGCCATCTTTAAGTAACTGTTGTATCTGTTTTTCAACTTCTTCTTTTAAATACATGGGTTATGGATAGGGTCTTGAATAGTCTGGATCTAGTCTTTCTTCTGGATCAGAGAAGAGATTCGGGTATTTACTGATGGTTTTATCAACGTTTTGTCTTTGTTCTAAGCTCAGGTGTGAATTTGTTAAGGTTATACTGTTTACGTATTCTGAAATATCTTGTTTGATGGGTATCTTTATGTTTGCATGGATCGTCATGAATTCTTCATTCGTGTGTATGTATAGTGGTACGGAGTTGTTTTAAACTGTCGTTGCCGATTATTCTATCGAATGGGACCGAATATATCTATTAATGCATGATGTGTAATTTTAACGCTTCCTGCTACTGAATTTGCTACAAATGGTTTCTCGTTTGGAATCGGGTTCCTGACATATTGAGATTGAATGTAATTTTTGTTCGACTCAGTGTCGATTAAGAATTCAAAAATTTTGACGCTCTTCCGATACATGTTCTAAATATGGAAGCGAAGAGCTCCTTAGTCTAAAAAATTAATATCTTCTAATTGTTCGATAGTCATTTGGTAATTATTATGTAAATCATCTTCGGTTTCATCTGTTAAATTCGGGCCTTCTGGAATGGAGCTATCTTTTTTGAATTAGGGTAGTCATTTGGTATTCAAGCGTACTTAAACTGAGGAGGAGTGTATAGGTTTTAATGATGTGATGGGGATACCAACGAGGTTGTGGTTGAAATAATGCGTTTTTACGCCGATGTGTAATTAATAATTCCGATATTCCGATCGAAGTTGGATATTGTCCAGTGAAAAAAATAATAGATCACCACACTATTTATAATGGCGGACGCACAATACAAAACCTATGCGTCCGTAGTTTATTACAAAGTTAATTTAAATTCACAAAATCTTAGAAATAAATTCCACCACCGAACGCGTAATACCCGGGGGAAAAATAGCGTGTAAATACGATCACTAATTATTGAACCGCACTATCGTTATTACGTATTATAAATTTTGATTTTTATTACACTAAAAGTTTTTAAAGATGGAAACTTGGTTTATAACAAATTTAATATGATGATCGCTTAACTACCACGGCGTGTATTACGAAAGAGCGATGAAAACGAAGTATTTTCTAAATCTGTGTACTGTGATATACCAATGACATTTCGTGTTTTTGTTGTTGTGGCTTAAATAGTATAGAAACGAGACATGCGCAAGAGTTTACGTATATAGAGTTGAAAAGGATAAAGCAACTCTAAATTTGTCATGACATGAAATAGATGATTTTAAATGTTTGTAGTGATAAACGAAATTTATGAAACGATTTAAATGAGTGAATCGCTACATGACTCCCCCACAAGTTAAATCCCTCCATAAAGAATTTTATTTGGCTGAAATACGGACAGTTTTAGGTATACGGTGAACTGATTTTTGATCAGTTGAACATAAAATGCCGTAAGCCGGTTTGAGCCGGTCGATTGAAATGGTTTGGTTTTTACCATTAATCAACACGGTGAATTGTTTGCGAAGGCGTCGAATGACTTTATATGGACCTTCGTATGGAGGAGATAATCCGGTGCGAACCTTGTCTGTTCTTACGAACACAAAATCGCAATTATTAAGCGACTTCGGAATAAAAACGTCGTCTTGTTTGGACTGACGAGTGGATTTCGGTACAAGGTTTTGCATTGTTTCGCGTAATTGGTCGATGACTGTGTCGGTAGTTGGAATTGGTGAAAGAGGATTTTCGACGAAGAACTCCCCAGGCAGTTTAATGGTTTGCCCATATACTAATTCTGCCGGTGAGCACTTTAGGTCTTCTTTCACTGTTGCTCGAATTCCAAGTAAAATTATTGGTATTTCCGAGCTCCAATGAGTTGTGTTGCTTCTGGCCATTAGCGCGGCTTTGAGTTGCCGGTGGAAACGTTCGACCATGCCATTGGCTTGTGGGTGGTAAGCCGTTGTACGTATTCGGTTTGAGCCAAGGAGTTTCGTTAACTCGGTAAAAAGCTTGGACTCAAATTGCGTTCCCTGATCAGTAGTGATGTTTAGGGGTACGCCGAATCGAGATACGTAATTGTTGACGAATGTGATGGCAATGGTTGCTGCTGACATATTGGTCATGCAGTACGCTTCGGGCCAACGAGTGAAGCGATCAACACAGGTAAGTAAATATGTGTATCCATTAGACGGAGGAAGTGGACCTACTATATCTATATGGATATGTTCAAATCGACCAGATGGAATTTCAAATTTGCCATGGGGTGATTTTGTATGACGTTGTACTTTTGCACGTTGGCAAGTTAAACAAGACTGAGCCCAATTGCCTACGTCTTTGTTTATGCTGGGCCAAAAGTAACGAGCAGCGATTAATTTTCGAGTTGCTCGGACACCAGGATGCGAAATATTGTGCAGTGTGTCGAAAATGGCTCGACGTAATGATTCTGCAATGTATGGGCGATTGTACCCGGTAGATGTTTCGCATACGATTTCAAGGCCAGGCAGCTTAAAAAGTTCTAGTTTCATTGATGAACTATTGTGACATTCGGAACCAGAAAATAAATTCTGAAGTTCTAGGTCAACTTTTTGAGTGTTTGCAATTTTTATCAAGTCGAAATTTGTTTCGACTGCGGCCGTTTCGTTGTCGGTAGTGCGGGATAATGTATCCGCGACAACGTTATCATGTCCGGAAACATGTTGAATGTCCGAAGTAAATTGAGTTATATAATCCAAGTGGCGTGATTGCCTTGGATTACGTTCAGTTTTTTGACTGAATTGCTCGTGTCAGAGGTTTGTGGTCGGTGTAGATTGTAAAATCTCGACCTTCAACAAAATATCTGAAGTGTTTGACTGCCAGATAGATTGCGAGTAATTCCCTGTCGAATGCGGAGTATTTCTTTTCGGCATCCGAGAGTTTTTTCGAAAAGAATCCCAGGGGCTCCCAACACTCATTATGGTACTGTTGCAGTACTGCACCGACGGCAGTATTTGATGCGTCAGTAGTCAAACTGAGCTTTGAGTCGCTCAGCGGGTGTGCCAGAAGTGTTATCTGTTCCAATTCAGTTTTCAACGACGTGAATGCTTGATGGCATTCGTCGGGCCAAGAGAAGTTCTTGGCGGTCTTGGGCTTTTTAAGTAAAGTAGCCAAGTGAGTGTGAATTGGGGCGAGTGTTTGTGCGAGTTTCGGTATAAAACGATGGTAGTAATTTACCATACCGACAAATCGCTGAATGCTTTTGATTGACGTAGGAGCTGGGAATTCTCTGATTGCGTTGATTCGTTCTTCTGATGGTAAAATTCCATCAGGTGTAATCTTGTGGCTGAGGAAATCAAGAGTGGTTACGCCAAAGACGCATTTTGCGCTCTTGATATGAACGTCAAATTGTGCTAACTTAGTGAACAATTGTTCTAAGTGTAATTTGTGTTGTTCCTCTGTGTGCGAAGCAACAAGAATATCGTCTATGTAGACGAAGACGAAATCTAAGTCACGAACAACTTCGTTCATGAAGCGCTGAAATGTTTGTGCGGCGTTTCGTAGACCGAATGGCATTCGAGTGAACTCGAAGAGGCCAAATGGGGTCGTTATTGCCGTTTTGTGTACATCTTCAGGCGCTACGGGAATTAAATGGTATGCTCTGACGAGATCAATTTTGGAGAAAAATTTTCGTCCATGTAAGTGCATGGAGAAATTTTGAATGTGAGGTATCGGGTAGCGATCCGGTGTTGTCACCGTGTTTAAACGCCGATAATCCCCACATGGTCTCCAATCTTGATCTTTCTTTTTGACCATGTGCAAGGGGCATGAAACGGGAGATGCCGATGGCCGACAAATCCCTAATTCCACCATGTGCTGAAATTCAGTGAATGCAGCTTTGTGACGGATTGGATCTAGCCTACGTGGTCTTGACACGGGCAGATGGCCTGCGGTGACAATGTGGTGGACCACGTTGTGTCGTACTGGTAAATTATAGTTCGGTTCTGCTGTTAAAGAAGGAAATTGTTTGAGCAGTGTACCGTAATCATTGTTGACCAAGAAATGGATTGGTGTCGGTGTGTCGACACGAACCATAGTGGCATTGATTGACAGCTTTGTCGCTGAATCAACCAGCCGTTTGTTCTTGAGGTCAACAAGAAGTCCAAATTTGCATAAGAAATCGGCGCCAATGATCGGACGATTCACAGCAGCTATGATAAAAGCATGCGTGAAGGTACGTTTTAGTCCGATATCCACCTGCAGCAATTTTGTGCCGTAAGTGTGGATATGTGTACCATTGGCGGCCGAAAGGACTAGATCGGGGTTTCGTTTGTGAACTGAATACAGGTTTTTGAAATTTGCAACTGGAATAACCGAAAGGTCAGCGCCAGTGTCGATTAAATACGTAAATTTATTGATTTTGTCATATAAATGTAGACGAGTCGAGAGTGAGTTGATCGATGTTGCAGTTGAAATATGGGTTTGCGAAGTGGTATTCTTCACCCGTTGATTTATTGGTTTTTTGAAGATGTGTCGACATCCATGCTGGTCGTTGTATTTGGTTTTCGCCAATTGCATGGTTGAATGCACTTTTTAGCAGCTTTTCTGAATTTGTTGTGGTACCAACATAAACCTCGATAGTTGTTGCTGCTGGAACGAGAGCGCGATGAGGATCGTCCTCGTGAAATGTCTCTACATAAACCGTCTATTCTGTTTTCAAGCCGAGCCAATCGATCTGCGATTGAGCCAGCATGTGAAGGAGAACGTTGGCCTCTACTTTGGTTCTGAAATATCTGCACTCTACCTCTCGACTGCCTATTTGAATTTTGATTGATTTGTTGTGTTTTTATTTGAGTCTCGTGTACCTGGCGATTGGGTTGTCCGATGTTCATGATATCAAACATGCGGTCTGCCGTCTTAGATAATTCATCGATCGGAGTGGATTCCTGTTGTGCCACAAGTGCGACCTTGATTAACTCGGGCATTTTGCGAATCCAAATGGATTTTATGAATTGCTCGCTTACTAACTTGTTTGTGCCCGCGAGTGTGCGTATCTGCCGCAACGCCTCCGATGGACGATGGTCGCCCAGGTCTTGCTCTGATAGGATCGTCTCCAGCTTTCGTTCGTCCGAAGGTTCTAGACGCGCCAATAACGTTTCTTTTAACACATTGTACTGGTTATCTTGAGGCGGTCTCTGGAGTATATCCGATATCACTGTGAACGTGTCAGGGGAAATAGTACCCAATATGTAACCGTACTTCGACTTTTGTGAGGTGATCCCACGTAGCTCAAACTGGATTTCAGCTAATTGAAACCAGCTAGTTGGTTGATTATGCCAAAATGGAGGCAGGTTCAACTTAGTTTGACCTGCTAGCTCCATTGGTTCGTCATAAATATCACCCGTGATTTTTGTTTCAAGCGGGGTTGGCGGTTGGTTCAACGTTTGTGAGCCCGTGGGTTTCTGGTTTTCACCTGTAGTATCGATTTTTGGTGGCATACTTGTTTACTTATATATAATTTGGATTTGTTAAAAACTGTGTAATTTAGTCGGAATGGTTACCGTTAAATAAATATTGATTACTTGAGTGTTAAATGACAAGTTTAAATATTGCGACTGTTGTTGACGAGACTCCCCCACCTACGGGCCGAGCGTGTTTTTATTCGTAATGGGGTCTCTACTCGTCAATTTGTGTGAAACGATTAGAAATAAGTCTAAGCGGTAGAAAAAGAAATACGGCTGAATTTTATAATCCAGAATTTGTGTAGAAAGCGTGAATAAAAATGACAAAATAATGTGGATGTTCAACAAGATATTTTAAGGTTAATGTATTAAATCGTACAACGAAATGAGAGGAAAATGTCGAAAGAAAGAAAAATAGATAAACGAAATGGTGGTGGAAATTTTACAAAAATATATATATAAAAAATGTTTACTAATATAAAAATTAATAATTTACGTTAATACAGCCAAGTTTTCAAAAAAAAAAAAAAAAAAAAAAAAAAATTTAAAAGAGATAATAAAAATTTATAAACGTATAGTTAATTTATAACATTGGCTGTTAAAAAAGAATAAAAATAATAAATTTTTAGTAAAACTTGCGATTTTATTTTTATTTTGTTGTTTTCGTTGCACCACGTGTGTAGGTGATTGGACCCTGTTGTTATTGGAACAAAAAAAATATGTTTTTTTTTCTGTTCTGTGTAGGTAAATTTTGTTGCACCGTTTTTTTTTTCTTTTATTTTAATTTGTATGTATTGTTGCTCTTTTTTTTTTCGATAAATCGCCAATTTATTGTCTGATGTAATAATAACCGTTGTAAATTTCATTTGCTATTACCCGTAAACTAGTTGTTGTTGTATGATTCCATTTCCATTGTTTGATGTTGTATACCGTCAATTTATGTATGTTTATGACTCAATATTGTGATAAAATAACTGTCCCGTTATTCTATTCTGACTCCATATTTTACCATATACGACACGCATGAATTTAGCAGAAAAGAAATTAATGGCGGTATTAGTAAAATTGCCGAAATGTTTATATTTTTAATTATAATGGAATTGGCACTTACCAATTGGCCGGTGCCTTGATTTTTGGCACCGAGCCGTTTATATTTCCAAAACACCAAAAATGTCTGCTACTCCGTGTTGTATCTTGTGTTATTTTTATAAAATTTTCGTATCCTTCTCGAAATATTTTCGATGTATACACTTTACCGTAAAAACGGTCGACGGTGGTCACCAATATAGGTTTTAATGATGTGATGGGGATACCAACGAGGTTGTGGTTGAAATAATGCGTTTTTACGCCGATGTGTAATTAATAATTCCGATATTCCGATCGAAGTTGGATATTGTCCAGTGAAAAAAATAATAGATCACCACACTATTTATAATGGCGGACGCACAATACAAAACCTATGCGTCCGTAGTTTATTACAAAGTTAATTTAAATTCACAAAATCTTAGAAATAAATTCCACCACCGAACGCGTAATACCCGGGGGAAAAATAGCGTGTAAATACGATCACTAATTATTGAACCGCACTATCGTTATTACGTATTATAAATTTTGATTTTTATTACACTAAAAGTTTTTAAAGATGGAAACTTGGTTTATAACAAATTTAATATGATGATCGCTTAACTACCACGGCGTGTATTACGAAAGAGCGATGAAAACGAAGTATTTTCTAAATCTGTGTACTGTGATATACCAATGACATTTCGTGTTTTTGTTGTTGTGGCTTAAATAGTATAGAAACGAGACATGCGCAAGAGTTTACGTATATAGAGTTGAAAAGGATAAAGCAACTCTAAATTTGTCATGACATGAAATAGATGATTTTAAATGTTTGTAGTGATAAACGAAATTTATGAAACGATTTAAATGAGTGAATCGCTACAAGTATCCGCATTACGTGTTATTTTATTTCGTATAACACTGAGAATTCCATAATATTTCGGTGTTCCTTTTTGATGTTGGTAAATTTTCAGGATACGATCTACACTTTTCTTTCAGGATCCAAATTCTCCTGGTTGTCCGGAAAATTCACGTAGGCTTTTCACTTTATCTAATTCATTTGAGATCGGTTAGATATTTGGATTCTATTGTTTGGTCATTTTCACTAAAATTGGAGTGGACTGGTGGAAATTTTGGTGGTTTTGTTCAATAATGATTTCACTTAATACTGTTTTGAGTTGGTGTTTTACAATATCTTTGTATTCATCGGCTGCATTAACTTGTTCAGATCTCCATTGTTCGATAATCCTTTACTGATTGTCTTGAGCAACCTTTCCTTTAAAGAAAGAGCTGCCGACACCTCGATAATTTCTGAGATCTGAGTCCTTGGTTCAATAATTGAATGCATATGAATAGTCTCATAGCCAGTCCTTTTACTGGATCCCTTTATACTTGATTCCTAGTCGATTACACTCCTATAACCCTTTCTTTTTTTATTCTCTACATAAAAATTTTATTCAACCATTAATTCATACATTCTTTTGCTTAAACTATCATTAAACCACCTCCAAATACAATAAAATTAATTCAAAATATAAACTGTCAAGACCAGTCGAGCCGTCTTAATCCATTTACCAAGTCTCTCCTACAAGTTTGCTCAATACAACGTAGCATTATTACTATTGCTTTTCTACAACGTGGCTCAATTTCCTGAGGACCCATAGAGGTTCACTGGATTTTTCGGACATAAGATACTATTATGTCTCGTTCCACAACGGTGGCACGCACCTGGCTCCTTGCATGTAAATGAGGAGTGTCGCGTATATAGGCAGTGGTGTAACGAAAACGCTAGGTTTCCGTTAGCAGACATGATTTCAGCGGTCCGGTGCGGTATGGGATAGCCGGCTAGGCTCAGGGTATGGCGTGGGGGTTTCCGGACATGAAACCATGCTTGAATAACCGCAACAAACAAACGAAATAAAAGGAAAAGATATATCTCACCAAGGTTGCAGGATAAAAAAAATTATAACCGGTGTGCAATCGTCCAGAAACGGTCAGCACCCACGCCGGGTGTATCTCTCAAGTCACCCTCCATGAGAAACCGACCCGGCCTGAAATGTATAACCATCCCCGAACACGGACAACGAATCATCACCCTCGAACGACTAAATCCAACGACACTACTCCAACATCATGTATATGGTTGGTTCAGCTTCCGATTAACAAAGATAACGATGGCTAACCCACCAAATATTATAACTCAAATAATCTCAATCGCCACCCAGTGATTCGTTATTAAAACCACCACCGTGGTAAACAAAAAAAATATAAATCAAATGAAATCGGTTCCTAGTGTCTCGTAAAATGATCAATAGAAAAAAAAAACAATCAACATTGAAGAAAAGTGGAGAAACTACAAAGAACGTGTTCGAGAGTTAGACCAGGCTGGCTGAAAAAAATGTTTATATAGCAGAAGAAAATCTTTACAAAAACAAAAAAAAAATTGCCAATAAAAGTAAATTACGTTAACAAAAAAATTTGATTTTGAAAATATTGTTTACTAAAAGCTACGTTAATAAGGTCAGCAATAAAAAAAAAATTTACCTTTTACAAAAACAAACCAACGGGTTCTCCCTGAAGCGTTGCGACGCAGGTGCCCCCTCTCGTTCACTATCTCTACCTCGCTAATTGAGCAAGGTTGCTGACAACTTACACGTGAGTCACTATTCACTGTAACCAACCCGCAAACTAAATTTCAATACTCTCAGCTCACAGACTAACAATTTATTTTTCACACCGTAGACAGCTTGCAATTATTAATTCCAATATATATGACTCTCAGCTGACAGATTAGCAACTTCCTTTTCAACCCCGTAGACGGCTTGCAAATATAAATTTCAACATCAGTCGTGCAGCTCACAAATAATCAATTTTTCTTTTCAGCACCGTAGACAGCTTGCAAATATAAATTATAAAATCAGGCGTGCAGCTCACAAATAATCAATTTTTCTTTTCAGCACCGTAGACAGCTTGCCAATATAAATTATAAAATCAGGCGTGCAGCTCACAAATAATCAATTTTTCTTTTCAGCACCGTAGACAGCTTGATCATCAACACCATTCCAATATGAACGGTGGATTTACTGTTTTTTTTTTATTACCTTTTTCTTCTAGACTATTCTGCCAAAAGAAAAGTCTCCACGCGCCCCGAGGAACATATGGCAACAAACACGCAATTTTTTTTTTTTTTAATTCACAATTGGGTGACTCCGTGCCTTCCCATTTTATGATCGGGTCCCCAACCAAAAAAAAAACAAACTTATTGATTTGGAAATCAACAGGCGGAAACAAAATCAAGCCAAAACTTTATATTTATTTTTCTTATTTTTATTTATCACACAAAAGTTATTTTTATTTCATTACGTTATGTACACCATAAGATTTTTGTTTTTTTTTCTTTTTTCTTTTTATTTTTAATTCAACAAAACAAAAAAAAAATATGGATTCTCGTTTTTATTTTTACGAGAACACAAAAGTAAAAATTAACTTGTCTTTTCGAGACCAAAAAATTGACTCCCTTTTCAAAAACAAAAAACCCAAAAACTTTAGATTTTTCTACTTATCTATCCATCTCTTTCTCACCAATATCATCCTCCTCACGAACACGCTCTCTCCCTCCTCCACCTTTCGACTACGACGCCAAATATACACATATAAGATCGAAACTACGAGTTGCTTAACAATGAAACACATTCAAATAATATCTATACGCATGTATACCCAAAATATTTGTATAGAAACACGGAGAAATATATATGATGATTAGACGCGTCATAATGTTAATACACATGCGCTTATACATAAAAATAAAAATAAATTGTCATGAAATGTAGGTATGTAGGTATATATTTGGCGTGAAGAAAAAAAATCGAATACTGCAATACCCACACATACATATAAATACATATTCAAGCACAGGAGTAATCTATATTAAATGAGTAGTTATACACAAAAATATTAAAATATATATCCCTATGTATGCGTGCACAACTTTACTGGGCAACATTTAGACATTGCTGGACACAAAAATTCGGTAGCGGGTGCGTGTACAAACAGTACAAAAATTTCAGGTACGAAATTGTACCGATTTCGTACCAGTGGAAGCACACTCCTTTGCTTAACTCCATATACCATCTCTCTTGCAATCCTGCCCGTAACATATTGTTACATCTACACATTTTGTGGTTTCCCCTACATATAGGACATCGCCCATCACTTTCCATCCTATTGGTATATATCTCGGACATGCCAATTATATTCGGGTCATTTTTAGATAATGGTTGGGGCAATGTCCATGCCATTGGTGGATATGTGACCCCACGCCTTGGCTCACTAAACCATTCCTGTTTTGTGGATTGGTAAGTCACAAATGATGACATCGTTAATCCTGAAAATTGAGACACTCCTCCATAACGGTTGCTTCCTCATTCACCTGCCGAATAATGGTCTTTTGTTGGTAGTGTATTTCTTGCAAATGTGATAGGGTTGAATTCCTCGCGCTTGTTTACCTCGCTCTGAGTCCTTGTTTACTCCTCTGTTATTTCGGCAATTACGCCCATCTTCTAGCTCCCTGAATCGTTCGCTTAATCGCTCGGCTGCTAATAACGACAGATGGCGATATTCGGGGTCCTTAACTAGCCCAGTTTGGCTCTGGATCTTCCGATTTATGTTGACTACTTTGTCCTGCAACTCCGTTAGATAGGGGCGATTGTTTTCCCGATCCCGGTTGTCCAATTTCCGTAAGATGGTCCTTAATTATTCCATTTTGGCCCTAATATAACCGGCCAAAAAATGGTCTGTTGTCACCCTTGGCATTGGCACTAAAAGAAAAAAACTACTACTTACCACGTTGCTTATACAAAATTTCATTATCTCTACAATCTCACAACACAAAGTTTCACAGTACAACTATTCTTATTCGGATTCAAACGACTCACTGGCCCTCCGCACAATTAACTCTTCTTTGGTTAAGGCTAGGCTACGAGGATCACTGATTTACAGCATTTCATTTTCCCCCACCGTCGTAATTACATAGTTATTCTACTCAGTACCTCACTTGCTACTTAACACGAGAACATATTCAACTTTAACAACTCAATCATCGTGCGCCTCCCTACGACACGAGAACAACCATTACAACTTATCCCCCCTAACCGCACAATTACAATTAAGGGGTATGAAATAAATGACTAGAACAGTTACTTTACTAAGACCACTCAACCTTCATGGACCCCCGATTGACAACGGTACGAATTTCTTCGGGCTTACAACCTTGCACCTAGACGATACCTATTTTTTCGTCTCATCTTTATCTTTTTTCCACGTTTCACTTTTTTTATTTATTTACCACATTATTTCCTTTACCGTTACCCACATAAATAGATAAATCAGCTTACCCTTTTCCTTTGTGGTATCACTCCTGAATTTTACCACTTCTCTCGCGTTGCACTGGCGTGCCCCAATACTATTTTCCTTTTCTCTTTTTTAGGTGCTTTTACTAATTAGCTCTCCTATATACAACAAAAATACTAATTTGCTTATTTATCACTACCAATAATTTCCACTTTTCTTTATTAGACTGAATTTTAACACTGTCGCCGAATCTTATCCCGGGTTTCTGGCACCAATGTTTGCGCTTCTCCTGCCACAAAAAATAATTATTGGTAATGAAAATAACACACCTCTTGTTTGTACCAAGGTTCAAGGCGATTGATCGTTTTTAATTTCAACTTCTTATTTGACAGCGATTAATGCGTTCGGTTTCTTATTAATAGGAATGTCCATCCCTAGATGGCATTAGTTAAAGGAAAGGGAAATTTTCTATTTAGTAATACTATCGAACTACAGATGGCATTAATTTAATAATTATATAATTCAAATAACGTCCGTTGGTTTATCTCTATTACGGTGGCCGTAACAAATATTAAACCATTATTAAAACATTTCTTTAAATTTGTTTGATGAATGATGTATTCTTTTTTAGATTCTAGACTGGCAATTAATTTATTTTGCTTTGAACTTTTGTATGGTGGCTGTATATTTTCCATACAAAATGGTAAATCATTATGTTTTTTGTGTAAATGATCAGGATATTCTAAGTCAACGTCTAGAATATAACCTGATTCTGATTCATTATCTGTTAAATGATTGATATTAAATTTAACAAGTTCTGCTGAATCAAGAAATCTGAAATCAGCATACATTGGCAGAGTCATTGGCTCATAGACCCCCTATATCCTTATTATAATTTTTCATATATTTCTGATTTGCCTTCGCATATCGTTTTGAACACTGTGTTAATCCTCCGCGAATACCTTTTTTAATAAAATTTATCATATCAATATCTTTGAGTAATTCTAATTTGTTTTTAGTGAATTTAAGCATTGCATCCCAACTTAAACCAGGGGCTGTGAAATAAATTTTCAAATATGGCGGCTAAAATAAGTATATCTGATTTTAAATATAAGTCGGAATAATCACCTAAATGTTTACATTTAAATATTTTGCTCATATCAGATATATCAGTATTTTGTAATTTATTAAAAAAATTATTTCTGGATGGTAATTTCTGGATAAAATGTGAATCATATGCACTTAAATTGTTTCATCTTCTTTTAGATCTGGTTTAGCAGATATTCCGAACAATTTGAAATTAACCTTAACAACATTAAGTACTTCTATTTGAAGCTTATTAGTGTAATAATTTTCTGTTTTACTGCAATCAGAAAATCATTACAACTAATATACTCGTTAGGCGTATCTGAAACTCTGTAGATGATTATTCTCGATTTAAAGGCAGATGTTATAATGTAAATGTTTTCATCATCCTCTTATATTTAAATACTTTCTATTTACACTAACTTTACACATACTACATAAAGTGTGATGATCCACACTAACTTAGCCGCTGTCATCCTGATGTATCTTACTTCACTTGGCTAATTCATAATTGGATGGTCCAGGCTGTTGTGAATTATGAATATCGATACGATTATATCTCTTTTGATGATAATCCAGTTTTCGTTTATGTACATTCACATATATCGCATAACGTCTTTTCTGTTGGATGCTGATTTTCCTGATGACGTTTTAGATGATCTTTCGATGAAAAAGTGGACATACATAATTCGCAACTGTTCTCGTAGTGTTTACTCGAATGCCACTTTGATTAAAAAATGCACCGTCGACTTTCCAAAGGGTCATGGACGACATTTTTGGAGCATTCCAAGGCAAGAACGTTTTATGCTACATGAATGACACCACTGGATGTTGAGAAAGCTGTTTTCTCTATGTCATTTCTATCTGGTAGAAACCTGCCGCCAGATCAATTCTGGAAAGGTATATTGCTCTACCTAGGCTTTCAAGTATAGCAGTGATGTTAAGTAATGGATACCTATCGTCAACTGTTTTAGCATTTAGTTTTCTAAAATCAATTACGAGCCGCCACTGTTTAATTAGGCTTTTTGGGCACTAGCCAAATGGATGATGACCATGGTGAATGGGATGGCCTAATTATTTCATGCTTGAGTAATTTATTAATTTGATCTCTAATTTCTACCTTTTGATTTTCTGGTGATCTGTATTGTTTTATAAATACAGGAGATTCATCAGAGAGTTTGACATTGCGTTTAACTCTATTTGTGAATTCCAGCTGTTTTTCTTCATTGTAAAATATGTTTTGTTATTTATTACATAATTTTAAAATATTTATTTTTCCTTCCTCGTTTAGATTGTCAACATTAATTGAAATAGGTTTTCCAATTTCGTTTTCATTTTCGCAATTTTGGTTATATCATAAGTGAAAATTTAGCTCATCGTAGCCTTTCTCGAAAGGTTCTACGGTAATAGGTTTTTGTAGTGAATCATTTAAGACTTCTACATACGCATAATATGGTCTATTAATTCCATATATGCCTTCTTGAATCCACAGAATTTTTCGAATTTGAATAGGTTTCTTATAGAATGATCAATTTTTAATTGTTATTAGAACTTCTATAATTTTCCTTTGGAAAGGTAATCCAAGAGATGTTTTTATACAAGAAGTAACCTTCTCTTAACCTTTGAAATTTGGACTAACGAAGCTATTTTGAGACTTTAATATGGTGTATCTGCTTTTAATAAATTAATGGTTTATAAGCCTATTAAACCATCGTATTGGTCGTTAAAATTTAGTAGGAAAAGCTCTAATAAGGCAATATTTTGAAGCCCCATTTATGTGGTTTATAGGGCAGATATTGCTTCATAGAAATATATTTTTTTGTAGGACAAATTTGTTCACAGATAGATGCTCTTCTAGAGGCATCAGGGCATATTTACTTTGTAAAAGTTTTAGGAAAGGTCTGATCTTGAATAAACGATCATGTTGAGTATGACTTTTTGGTAGCGCTGATCCATTGTTCACAAAATGAAGATTGATTTTCATTTTTTTAAACGTTTTTAAAGATATTGCTTCTTGTATTATCTTATTGTTCACTTGCGCATTTCAATAAAGCTCTAAGTTTCGCAATTGGTGAATCAAGGAAAGAACGCAAACTCCTAAAAATTTCATAAAATCATTTTTTTATGAATATAAGTTTGACTGTTCCACAATCAAATCAAGCACTTCATCATCAAAGTACAAGTTGAACATCGATAAGGGACTCTCACAGCTAAGAATTTTTTGTGGTAACTGAATGTCTCCGTTAAAGAAGCCACCAAATGTTTTATTGAGTTAAAATTCATGTCTTCGGCCAACGATTTTAAATCAAAGAAGTCGCTGAATGTTAATTCATTAATTTGAAATGGCGCTCCTCGTTTTTTTGCAGTACGTATAAGATTAACGTACTGATCTGGGACGTATATCGGTCCAGATTTTCTCGCTCTTTTTATATTCTGCTCTATAATAGAATGGGCTATAGAATTTATGTGTACTCGTACCGATTCTATAATTTCCTCGTCTAGGTTGGAATGATGATTGTGTTTGCCTCGATTGTCATCTGGTGTTGCTCCGATACCACTAAATTTAGCCTCCACAACAGTGCGAACAGATCTCGCTTTGATTCCTAGAGTACTCATTAGGAACCGTTTACATATTTTAATTTTTTTTCCGTCTTGTAGAAAAACCAATGAACAGTTTGGTCTTCTGGGCTGAATAGAATTCTTCTTCCCCCTTCTATATTGATCTCGATACATGTATCCAAAAAATTGCGTTGCATTTCAAATGAAGATAACGACCAATATTGTTGAAAAAAGATTTTCCTTGCATCTTCTGGTCTACTTTAGTCGCACAGCAAAGTGTGCACTTACAGGGTGGACCCATTTTCCTTTCCTCAACGATTTTCCCACGAGACCGGAATTTTTTAACATTTATCGTTTGTTATTTTTCCACTCCTCAGGTTTTCTTTGTCTTTTTCTCCATTTTTTCTTTGCTGAAGAGTGGTCGTCATTTACAATAGAATTTCCATTATTATTTTCTGCTTAAATCTTAATTTCAAATTCGGCTGTCTACGACAGCCTAAGCGATGAAATTAGTGAATCGCTACAGGACTCCTTCGCAAGTGAATTCCTTCCATAAAAAAAATGTTTATTCGGCTGAAATACGGACGGTTTTAGGTGTCCGATGAACTGATTTTTGATCAGCTGAAGACAGAGTGCCGTAAGCCGATTCCGAGCTGCAATGGCCATTAACGCGACTTTGAGTTGTCTGTGGAAACGTTTGACCATGCCATTGGCTTGTGGATGGTAAGCCCAAACTAAAAAACCAAAGGAACATTTTTTTAAAAACTTACGGTTCACTCCAAGATACTCCAAGGCCTTTTTGTTTCTTTAGTGAGCGGTTTTGCTAAAAAAAAAATATCTTAATATATACTACCCGTACCCACGCACCACCACAAAATCTTATAAATTTAATTAATTAATAATTTGTTTTTTTTAACTAAACTATTATTAGATTAACTATGAATATTTTATGTTTAAAGCAATTCTTATTTAATTCACTTGGTTTAAATCTGATTTTTAGTTTCCAGATTTCCGTTCACTTGCTCTGGTTGAACTGTACACACCACAGCGGTACTTTCAGGCTATGAGATGAGTAGTCAATCTCAAGATAAAGTACGGCTTTATTTGTTCCGATTTGATAAACACAATATAACCCGTTGGTGGTCGGAATTTTATGTTGTTTTTCTGTTTTTTTTTCGTTGTGCTAGCAACACAAAGTTGAGATGAATTTCGAAAAACAATACACCAACGAGAATATAATCAGATGTATAACTGATGATTCAGTATAACTTTACCAACAGGAACTGTTTATATGGTATTTTTCTGTTTTCGGTATCTTTCACCGTTTGTAATGATTTTATATTTACGATTATTATTTACGAATTAGCTAGAAAAGAGGAGAGGGAAAACTTGTTAGGTATTATAGTAATAATGGGGAATTAGTGCGGTAGGTTTTTGATTTGGGCTTTATGGATGCGTTTTCCAGAAGTGGTTGTTACAGTGACATTGGTATCTTGTGCCACCGTTTCCTGTCGAAACTTCGGTTTATCCTTTCTCTCGATTTGTTTGATTGCCGTATAAATGGTATCACCAGCTTCATAGATCTTCGGTGCGAGTCTCTTATTATTTTCTCTAGTAATGGTGGATTCCTGATTTTTGCGAAGTCTCTCGATCAGATCCTCATGAACTTTTGTTTTGAAATCTGCGAGGTTTTGATAGTTGGTTCTCTGTGTTCTTCCGAAAAAGATATCATTAGGCTTTTGTTGAATAACAGAGTGTATGAAGTCATTGTAACGGTCTACAGCTATGTTGATGAGTTCTTTTGTGAACAGCTCCTTGAACTCGTTCTGGAGGCATCGAACTATTTCCAGTATGGTAGAATGAACTCGCTCAATAGTCCCATTAACTTCACTCCGTTATGATGAGACTCACAAAAATTTTCTCCTTGTCCATCACAAGTATGCGAGGTGCAGTGAAATAATGTAGTGCTTTGATGATTTTGTGTCGTACATGCAAAATTGATTTAGTCTTGATGCGAAAAAATTTTACGAACTTTGAAAATTTGTCCACACAAGATATAAGTTTTTCCTTTTTGATTTCCATTATATCCACATGAAGAATCTCGGGGTATGTTGGTATAGGTGTTTCTTGTAGGGCAACACGGTGAGGATGCCGATCGTATTTATTTGTGTTGCAAGTATCGCAGGTTTGCGTATATTTTTTGATCAAACTGGCCATCTTTGGAAAATAATATCGTTCCAAAATTTGCTTTCGGTTTTCCATGTGATTCCTATGTGCCCTCTTGTTTTCTTCCTTTATGATGGAGAATTTATTTTCTTCATTCTGAATGTCTTCAACGATTCTTTGCGTTAGGCGTATTTTGAAGGTAGAGAAACTCTCCTTAAATATTTCTTGTAGAAGTTGAATATACTCCTCCGGGATTTTGATTCCATTGATGACAGTTGAATGCAATCATTCCTGTGTGAATCCTCTTCTGCACTGTGAATGGTTCCAGTGGTGGACAATGTGTTCACTTCAATTTCCAGTCTTGACAGAGCGTCCGCTACCTTGTTGGTACAGCCAGGTTTGTAAATAAGCTCGTAATTGTATTCCTCCAACCGGGTGTTAAGGTATATACTCTCGTATATATCCTCTTTCTTAAATACTAAAGCGTACTACTTTGTTTCTATTTCACTAATTTGTTCATGATAAGAATCTACAATTTACTAATAACACTCCATACACGTTCTAAGTTTAATATAATCATTTATTCACAAGTGGGGTTTGTTAAGGTTATACCCACTTGAACATATGAGAATAAATGTGTTAGTTGGAGAAGGATAAACCGATGAAGTATTAACTAGCTAATTACTTAAGCTCGTACGTGAGTACAGCTCATGTTCTGTTAGCTCTTCCTGAGGAAGTACGTTAATATTCCAAAAGATATCCGACCGTTTGTGTTAGTTGGTGAATTGTTAGTTAATACATACCAATAGGTTGATATAGTTGTTCAGGCAGCAGGATTGTTCTCGAACGTTTTAAAAATACTTTTTAATTTGCTCATTTACTTTTTATTTATTTTATGGAGAGTAACAGTGTCTCCTGCAAATACAGAATTAATAATGAATGAGTTCTAAATCACGAATAATTGAATGAATGGTTTTTAGTTACAATTTTTGGTTCTTATATACTAAAAATTATTACACATTTTGTGTTTTTAGGTCTCTTCCGCTTTTTATTGTTTTTTTTTTGTATTTTCATATTTCGTTAATATATTGTACAATATTCAATTATTTTGAGACTTGTTTATGAAAACAATTTTCATGACAATTCCGTTTTTGATTATTACCAGACATATTATTACATTATACATATATGTTTTCATTACGTTAACATTGTTACTTTGTATCGTATGTAAATTATTTCTTATATGTGCTATCATTTGTTTCACAACACGGGCTTTTCCAGCGCTTCAACTTGTCATTGTTGTTCTTATTACTTAGGGTAAATGTTAGCGGTTGATGGTCTGTTAGGATTTTGACTTTGCGGGCCCCATATAAGTAATTGCGAAGATTATCCAGTACTCATATGATGGCCAACATCTCCTTTTCATTTGCCGTATAATTTTCTTCGGTTTTATTCAGTGACCTGGAGATGTAAGTTATTGGCCGGTCTTTCCCGATATCTCCTTGAGATAGTACAGCGCCAATGGCGGAGGAGGAAGCGTCAGTAGTTAGCAAAAAGGGTTTGTTAAAATTGGGAAAAATCAATATCTCCGTTGAAGACAGAAGCTCTTTGATGTTGCGAAACGCTTCCATTTCTTTTTGGTTCAAGTCAATCTTCGTTTTCTTTGGTTGCGATGCTTTCATTTGTACATTTTGTCCTCTCGTTAGGTTGGTTAGCGGCTTGGCTATGAGTGCAAAGTCTCGGATAAACCGCCTATAATACGATGCCAGTCCCAAAAAGGATTTGAGATCTTTCAAATTTTCGGGTTTCTTGATGTTTTGAATGGCCAGTACTTTTTTTTTGTCCGGCTTAAGATAACCCAAAAATTCCATTTCCGTTTTTAGGAACTCTGTTGTGTCGAGATTTACGCGCAAGTTGGCCTTTTGTAGTTTCGAAAATACTTTATCGACGTTAGCAAGATGTTCTTCTGCAGTTCTCCCTCCAAAGACGATAATGTCGTCTATATACACATAACAGAGTTCGCCGATAAATTCCTTCAAGACGTTGTCGATTATCCGTTGAAATATTGCGGGTGCGTTTTTCAATCCGAACGGGAGCCTCAGAAACTCATATTTTCCATTCATGATGGAAAACGAAGTCTTCGGAATGTCAGCTTCTTTCATTTTTATCTGACGAAATCCTGAAGTCAGATCAATGGTGGTAAAAAAATTGGAATTTCCGAGATTAGCTAGTGTATTGAAGATATCCGGAATGGGATAGGAATCTGATATTGTCAGAGCATTCAACTTTTTGAAGTCTACTACCATTCGATATTTCTTTGTCTATGAGTGAATAATCAGAAAGGATTTTCTCCCTGAAACCGCAGCAGAAGCAGTTGCATCAGCAATTTAATAAATATATATCAGCAGCAGCACACGAAATCAGCAGCAACGCACGAAAACAGCAGCAGTAAACATATAATTAGTCGCAACACGAAAACTAATTGCGGCAGAATCAACTTTCACCGATATTCACTTTATCTTTTTAAATAAAATTTCACAAAAGTTACATATGAATACAAATATAAACTTTTTATTTTACTTTAATTTTAAGTTTAATAATAATACAATCAATTTAAAACATACAACTTGTTTTTAGAGGCAAATTACAAAAAAAAAAGATTTTACTTGATGCAAAAACAAACTTGAACTACCCATTTTAATTTCTCTTTCACCTTTTTATACAAAGTTTGACAATTACGAAAAAACTCCGAAAGAGATATAACAAAACTATAGAGGCAACATTTAATTATAAAAACTTGGTGTGAAAGAGAAAGATTATTACGTTAAAATACAAAAAATAAATCATGCTTAATATGGGGTGAACACGAATAGTTGCAGGATGCTTCTTCAGTGATGTATCCAATTTCTTCTCCACAATCAAAATCGGAGAATTATAAGGACTTTTAGAGGGTCGTATAATCCCGTCTGCGAGGAGTTGAGCAATTTCCTTGTCCACTTCCTGCCTCATACTGTATGGGTACGGGTATGATTTAGTGTATATCGGTTCCTCACTGGTGGTCTTGATTTCGGAACGTACCTCGGTATCAATGGTTTCGAAGTTATTAACAGGTCCAAAGAGTATTGCGAATTTCGAGATGACTGAGTGCAATATCTTCTTTGTGCCAGGTAAAAGATGACCATCCCGAATTTCCATGTTGTTAACTTGGCATGATGGTTTTTCTTGTAATGGAATGTGTATGTTGGGTGTGATGATCAATTCATTATGTTTTCGATCAATAAGTGCCCCAAGTTCGTTCAATGTGTCATCTCCTATGATGCCATCAAACGATTTCAATTCTGGTAAAATGAAAAAATCGATGATAATGTCGATGCCAACGCTTTTGAAGAATGGTCCACTAATTTTGTGACTAATTTTTATGTCACTTCCCGCTGATCTGATTTGAAATTGATTTTCGGTTGGCTTGACATTAACGGCTAATTCGGATTTTATAAAGTTCTTATTGGTTTTTAAGCCGGTACTCTAGATATGGTACGCTAGAGAGGCTTCCATCATAAAATTTATCTCCGAGGCCTCTTCTATGTCGTGTTCGTCATTGGATATCTCGTTTTCGATGTTGGCGTATACCAATTGATTATAATAATCCTCCTCCAGTTGCGTTTCTAAGTGTTTGATTCGTTGTTGTTTCCTTGGCTCGTTGAGATGAGAATGTTCCCGTTTTGCTACCGGATTGTCCTGATGAGTGGGACGGTTAATGTAATTTATTTGTCGTGTTTGGATTGATCCATCGGTGTTGGTGGTTTAGGATAGTTTGGCCTTGGTGGCGGGAAGTTGTTTGAATTATGATTACCATAAGGGATACTGTAATTCTGATGTTGAATGTTGTATGCCATGTTTCTCCTTTGAAGTGGTAATGCGTTATTATTTTTTGGTGAAGGTTGTGCATGTGTGTATGAAATTTGGTTTATCGGGGACGTTACCACATTGTTGATGTTTTTCTTGTGTATGGCCATGTTCCTGAAATTCAGGTTATGGCCATGTTCCTGAAATTCAGGTTCTGAATTTCTAAGCATAATGTGTATGCCTCAGGTAGTGTAGCTGGTTTTTGGATGATCAACATCTTGGACAGGTCTCCATTTAATCCACGGATGAACTCGTCCAGTGCTCGATTACGATATGTTTCAATCAACACTTTGATTGTTTCCTCTGAGTAATCTTCCGTTTTGATTTTGTTAACGATCAAGGAAAATTGGTGATTTACGTTGGCATAAAACTCGTCCACCGTCATGTGTTTTTGATATAGTATACTCAGTTGGTGCTGCAGTGTGCGTAAATCCAGTTTATCGGCGTATTGTAATGACAGGCATTTTTTAATGGACGCCCATTCCTCGTTGAAAATATTATACGAGATCAATTGCAGTTAACGAGTTCGTTTAGAAATCGAATTAAAAAAAACAACTTTATTAATCAAAATCAAAACTAGAACTACCTAACTTATCATAAAATACATTTTTTGTATCATAATTAAATTTACTTTAGCTTGCATAAAATATATAAAATATTCTTATTCTATTGAATTCTTTCCTAAAGAATATTACGTTACACTTAGAGCCAATACATTTGTTGTTGAATTAACAAAATTGATCTGCGCGTGTCTCAGGCACGTTGTGTTGATTTAGCATTATTGAATGGTATTTTTAGGCACGTTGCGCTGATGTGGCATTACTAATTATGTTAACTTATATAAGAAAACACTTACCAAGTTTTGAAGAAAATTTGCAATAATCTGCATTTTCTTTTATGTTGATCAAGCACTTAAAGCTATCTTTGTCTTTATTATAAACGTACCGCTTGCCACTTGTGGGGGTTTACGTTTTTATTAGAATCTAGTTACACTAAAAGTTTCGGTTTTTATATTTTATTAACTTTTACAACTGCGCCAGTTATGTAGATGTAGCCTTTAACATAACAATTTATCGATATAGATAGCGTTTACCAATTAACTTTAAACACTGATTTTAGTTTTAAGATTATATATTCAAAGTTCTTTACAGTTTTAATGTAATATTAGGATTGGCCTAATTGTTGTTGCGAAATAATCGCAGCATCATGCGTTTTTGTAAACATCGGATGTTTATCGTAAGTTGTGCTGATATAACTTTTATAAATAATGGATTTGGTAATTTATCCCCGTGGAGTTGGTTTTGATGCTGCATTTATTGGTAGGGCGTATAACTTCCAATCTTCATTCTTTTTCTAAAAGAGCACAAAATCAAAACTGTAATCGATTCGAGGTTAAACCACCACTGATTGAAAACAAAACTGTTTGAAACAAAAATTCAATACTTTTCGATACAACAGATACCTGATATCATAAATCACGCGTTTTCCTTTAGTTTTTACTACTTCAGGTTCCAGCTCAACTTTAAACATTGGTTGAGGTTTACTGTCGTGATTTATTTATGTTAATTACGTTTTTCACCTTGAAGTTTATTTTTGTTAGCTCTTCGCTGACTTTCTCTGACTCGATCCTATGGTGTCGCACTGTTTTTAATGTTTAAATAAAAACAAACGCCATTTTTTGTTAACACTAATAATTTATTTTGAGTTACAAAGGATTGAAAACAAAATGAAAATCCCTTCTCACCACTGATTTTTGATTATTATTACTCGCGATAAACAAACACAAACCAAAATAGATTTGAAACCACGAAATTAAATTAAGCACAATGGCGATGATGCGTCGCGGTTTTTGTTGTATATTTTTGCACACGAGACACTATATATATCATTTCACTATGAAATATCGAGCGAGAGTAAAACAAAAAAAACTTTTACATAAAGTTTTTTTTAAAGTTGACACCCATTGCTGCCAACGTAAAAAAGAATTGACGCCGAGTTTATGTGGATGAGATTGACGGTTGTTATAATGTTTGGGACTATATGTCTAAATATGAAATTAATGTTGTAATTATTCTTGGAAATGTACAACTTAAGCACTAATTGTTAGATATTTTATGATCGTTAATGAAATTTGTATCGATTCCGCGGATTTTTGTCTCACTTTGCTAACGCATTCATATATATATATATTCAACAATAGAATTTTTCCAAAGGGTGAATAATTTTATTTAATGAAGATATATAACGTCTCATTTGTTGTAGCTGATTTTTACGAGTTGATTTTTGATCATTAGAATCTCAATCAATTCGAAGCCTGGCTTATGAATTATATCTTAGTTGAAATAATATTAGATCATTAATTTCCTTTTCAATTATTCTCCTTTGCATTTATCTCGGTACAGCTAATGATGTAAGATCTAAGTAGGCAGAAATGCCTATACTATACTGTTAGATGAGTAGCGATACAATGGCTCCTAGTATCTATAGATTTCGTCGTTGATGTTAATATCAGTTATAGGTTGTAGTTGGCTTACCGCTGGTGGGGGCCAACTCTGTAATTTCAGTTTTTGATAGATTGATTTAACTAATGAGTTGTCGATAACTTACCTCTGGTGGGAGTTATCTATGTAATGTCGGGTCCTAACTGGTATGCCTAGCTGGGAGTCGTGCGATAAAGCACAGTGTTAGTATATTAATCGGATACTTTCAGAGGACAAGGTAGTCACTAGGAAAACATATGCTTTACACGTGTTGGTTTCCCTCTCCGTTACTAAACGGAGATTCGGTGCTACAATGTCATAGAGCCTTAATGGTTGTGATTAGTATGATGAGGGAGGGAGATACTTACATTCAAGTTGTCACTAAAGATGTTCAGCTATTATTCGCAACTAATGAATCTCTGCTTCGTGTGGTAAATAATAAACCCGGAGCTTTAATTTGAATTCTTGGTATATTTCAACTGAATTTATATTATTAACTTCACTTTACAGTTCTTAGGTAATTATTATAATTTTCTTTTAGAGTTTGCAAATTTTATAAATTGGTTATACACAGATTATTTATTATTTTTTTTATATAAGTTGATATTAACACAAAGTTCAAAACAAGTTTCAAACTGGCAGCACAATACTAGTTGTGAAATGTCGTATTAATTTATTTTGCGTGCAGCGAGAAATTTTTTCTTGTGAATGTAATAACAATTGGATTGACTATTTGATTTATATTTTTATTTTAAGAAAACTGCACTTGTTCACTTATGATACTTATTAAAACAGACTAAAAAAAAAACGTGCATGCGCTTCGCGCTGCGATCGATGGACTGATAATTTTTCTTAAAATTTCTTGGTTTATATACATAAAGGTTTCCGCTATAATTACTAACAAATTTATTTTTTATTTTTTTTTTTTTATTTATCGTCTCATATTAAATTTTTATTTTCAAAAGTTTAAATTTTTTTGTCAAAGAAAAGCGAGACGATATATCCGTTAAAAAATATTTTTTTCTTTAGAAATTGCTTGATCGGTAATTTAATTCAGCTTGTGTGACTCTCGTGTTTCAATATTTAATTTTTTATAACTTTGATAAAAAAAATGCTTAGCTTACATTTTTCGCGTGTGAATATTTTTTCGCCTAAACGTCCACTAATAATTTTTCTTATTGCTTTTGAACCAAAGATGTCACCAAAAATTTATTCAATTGCTTAAATGTCGATCAAGTCCAAATTAAATGTATTACGTAAAAAAAATTAATTTGTATGAACGCGACATTGTATGTATACGATATTATATTTATTCTTATCTTTTAATTGAGAAAAAAAAATGTTATTGTAGCGCGCGCGTGTATATTATTTTGTTTTCGCGTTATCTTTATGTATATAGTTTTCTTTTTTAAATAGGTCAATTTTGCTTTATGTTTACTATTTTTTGTTTGTTGTTGCTGGGGATTCCTATATGGGATGTATATTGTAATCTAATACGTTAGTTCTGTGTATTTATATGAAAAATGTGTACGTCTTATGTATTTTGTTTTAGAATTACGTATTTAGATTTTGTAAATGGGGCAAGGTTATACAACACGGTGGATGTGCGTGTAATGTTGGTATGAGTGAATGTTTCGCATATTATATGTTTGAATGATTTGTATATTGTGGCGATGAACGAGTGATTAATAATTGAATTGAATAAGTGAGTCGCTACAATCCTTTTATCACGATCGTGATCCTATCATGGGTATCCTTTTGTTCTCTTTAGACTATACGTGTAAAAGTACTTTCCATTTTTTTCAAGAGCGGTTATAATTTTTTTTGTCTCGGTCAATGTTTTTGGCTTAAATCCTGGTTTCGCTGATGTGATGGATTTTATAAAACTAACATTTCGAACTTTTTCGTTTTTTTCATCGCATCGTTCAACGTAATATTTCCCTGTTCTTCACTCTAACGGTCAAACAATTTTCTGCCCATTCCCATTAAAAACTTATCCACTCTAGCATAAAGTTTAATCTCGTTGCCAACTTAATAGCTAATCTTGCTGTTTGACCGTAACTTTAGTTTAGCCAAAGCATAAATTTTATAGTTGACTGGTTGAGAATGTTTCCCGCTTGCTGCTGGTCAGGGCTTAGACAGGAACACGTTGATAGTTGTGTAGAACCTAATGGTTTTTTCAATAACTAATATGGTTTTATACAGAAATATCGCTTATAAAACTATTAAATATGCAAATCATAATTTTATATGATTATAAAGCTGAATGGACCAGTTTATACATATCTAAGGTCATCAATAAAATAAAATATGTGACATACGAGTATGTGTTCGTGCATTAACTTATGTATATGTTGTTGTACATATTATATTTTATTATTGATACTTATTGTTATTATAGTACATAACAGTCTCCCCGGTCCTGATGCAAGGGGATTTATCTTTGTAATAGGTCTCTTGAAGATGGTGTTTTTATGACCTTTATAGATACAACTCTAATTAGCCCATCTGATCCTGGAGTATCTGTTATCCTTCCCATTATTGCCCATTTTGTAGCTGGAAGGTGTATCTTGGATCATATTTTCCAAAATCATTGAGTCAGTTTTGAAAGCAGGGTCCCCTTCTGTGTTGCGCTTATGTTGGTTTTGTCTGACTCAGGAGGTGAAATCAGTGGTCTCCCGATTAAGAAATCCCCAGGCGTTAAAACATCAAAATCATCCAAATCGCCAGACAATATAGGTCTGGAGTTTAAGCAAGCTTCAATTTGTGTTAGCACCGTGCTGAGCTCTTTATAAGTTAGTGTTATTTCACCGATAACTTTTTTTAAGTGTTTTTTCGTTTATTTTGCACCAGATTCCCAAATGCCCCCGAAGTGGGGACTACCGGGCGGGATGAAATGCCAGTTTATTCCATATTTATCTGCTTCCTGAGCTGCATTGTTGTTTGCTTGCTGTATAGCCAGCTGCAACTCTTTAACAAAATCAAAGGTGTTGCAGGCTTGAAGCTGTCCATTATCTTTTATTTTTCCGGATATATTTTGAGGTTAGGTTTTCTCTGGAAAGCCGTCCTATGTTCATTTACCAAAAAATCCATGTTAAAATCACTTGAAATACCACCTTTTACTGCTCTAGTTATGGCGTTTACACTGTCTGCATCCATTTTCTTTTTTTTGCCAGAAATTGTCATTTGTCATATTATCTGTAGGTACTTTTAATTCCAGCTGCTAATGCTATATTGGCATCTGATTAATCAAGGAGTTGGCCCATTGGACAGCACGATGCATTAAACATTCTAACTGATTCACTTAAGTTTAAACAATTAGCTTCTGCATATGCTTTTACTATTTTTTCTTCAAATATTGATGATGTTAATGGTGTCAATAATACTTTGTCCCATCCTGCTAATATTTCTGCTGCATCATTGAACCTTTCTGTTACTATTAAATTTGCACGTCTAACAGTTAATATTATAACGCTGGTATTTACATTATGCGTTGAAAACACTCGAGGTGTCAGAGCGTTATATCATTAATGTCTTCCAGCGCTGGAGTCACAAAATCACACGGAACTTTCGATTTTAATTTGATTTAATATCATTTTATCTATAACAACAATTTTTTAGTATTAACAATTTAATTATTTATAAAAATATTATGATTAAGCAACAGAATTAAATGTTCTTGTTCACCACCAATATTATTTTCGAATTTCGTATTAATTAAAATGCGTATTAGCATGAAGATAAAAAGCGACTTCTTTTTACGTGAGAAAAATGCTAAGTGATTTCTTCTTATTTTTTTGTTTCGTCATAAGTATTGTTTTCTCTTTTTTTTCGACGAAAGGAAATTATTTGGTGTTGGCATACGAACAATCGTATGTCAAATTCGCTATTCGTGTTGAACGCGAGGTGGAAACAGAAATTAACAACTCGAGTTCGAATTGTTAAGCTAACGAAAATAAGATGGAGCAAGAATCACAAAATATAATTTAATGTTCCACTACATTTTGTGTCCATATTATTTTTGCTAGATGGCGAATCAAAGTTTTTTGTTAAGCAAAGAGATTATGTTTGAGTAAACCAAAATGTGTATGTGGTGGCGAACGTAAATCAATTTATATAAATAAATAATTTATATAATTGATTGCGTGAGGCGCAACAATATATTTTTAACATTTAGCGACAAACTTTGTTGGGTGCGTAATGTAGCCACAGCAAATTCAGTGCTTGGTTCTTGAATAATATCTTCATATGTATATTATTTCAGGCTTATAAAATATCCATTTTTTGTCACGTTGCTTATCTTTTCTAGATGCTGGTCCAACATTATAAATCATTGTTGAGCAAAAACTTAATTAATAATATTTGTCATCTTCGATTAAATTATAGTTAATTACCGGTGTAGTGACAACCATTCCAAAGGATCAAATAATTGTGATACCTCGGATAATAATTTTCTTTTGGTGGCGATTTCAGTTTTTTTCTCTTTTATATTTATTTTGAATCCGAAGGTATCAGTGTCAGGGTTCCAAGATATGCCCAGAGTCTTTATTGTGTCATCCAGTTTGATATCCATTGTACCGATTGCCCGTGATTCGAGTGGTATCTGTTGTAATAGATCTGGCTTGTTACTAGCCCATTTCCGTAGCTGAAATCCTCCTTTACTTACTACACTGCCGCTTAGTAAATCATTGACATAGAAATCGTGTGAAGCTATATCGGCTGCTATGGGAAACTCTTTTCTTCCATTATTTGCCAATTGTTGTAACGTGCGGATGGCCAGGTAGGGGGCACTACCTGTTCCAAAGGATACAGTTGTTAATTGATATTCACGAATCGCATCTTTCTCGTTTGATCTCTATAGTATCTTTTGATATCTTTGGTCATCTTTATGTATTCGTATTTAGCGATACATTTTCTCGATGTCTGCTGTGTAGACCACCCTATGTTTTCTCCATCTCAACAGGATCGAAATCAATTCCTCCTGTAGTGTTGGCCCAACCATTTGTTGATCGTTGAGGCTCTTATTGTTGCTGGTTTTAGCTGAGGCATCGAAAACAACACGTAGCTTTGTCGTTGTGCTGCTTTCTTTTAATACTGCATGATGTGGTATGAAGTATTCTTCTGATGGACTCATTTCAAATTCACAGAGTCGCATGTGACCTAGTTCAATGTATTCGTTAATGCATTTCTTGTAGTCATTGGCATGTGTTGGTGATGCTGCGAATTTCTTCTCCAACTGCAGGAATCTGGCTAATGTTCTTGTTTTTGAAGCCCCAAGTATTGGTGGATTATTATTAAATGGGATCCGAACTGTATATCTCCCATTAGCGTCACGGCGATTATTTGCCTCATAATGTTCCTGGCAATTTTGTTCTTCTTCTGTTAATAGCCTGTCTTGTTGTACTTCTTCTATTTCCCAGAATGATTTTAACCTGTTGTCAAGTTCCGTTTTTGTTATCATGCACTGAACCCTTGGCGGCTCATTATAGTTTATTGGTCCACATATTATCCATCCTAGTTCTGTTTTTCGAGCAACTGGTTCTCCTGCTTCGCCTTTTACCACATAACTCATTACTATCGCTGGGTAGTAATCTGCACCCAATAATATATCGATCTTATTAGGCCTATTGTACTCTGGATCTGCCCATAACAAATTACTAATGTGTGGCGATTTCCAGGCATTAAAACTGTATTCTGGTAGATCTCCCACTAGTTGATTTACTATTAGCGCGCTTATTTGTGCTTTGAATTTCGACGGGAATCTCAGCTCAATATTGAATGTCATCCGTTGTTCTGCTACTCCGGCTCTGACTCCTCCTACCCCTTTAAATTCTACATGCGTTTTCTTGCTCTGTATATTTAGTTTTTTAGCTACATCATGAGTTATGAATGATGCTTGAGAACCTGGATCAATGAGCACTCTAAGCAGTTGTGGGTGACCTCCGTTGCTTGAAACTTTAACTAATGCTGTGCTCAGTATTACCTGAGCTGCTGTTGTTGTGCTGTCTACCATGTGTGTTTCCACAACTGGTATGCCACGTTTTGTTGTTTTGTTTTGTCCAGGTGAATTTATTTGTCGGCATTAAATTTTGTTAGTTGCACCTTCTTTGGTGTGGAGAAGAGTATGGTGTTTTCCTTTGCATACCAGACATTTGCCTTCTCAAGCATATTTTTGAGAGATTATGTTTTCCTAAACATATCCGACATAGATTATTCATGTTGCATATTTTGCTGCGATCTATTGTTGACATCTCCAAAAATGATTTGCATGCTTCAATCATATGTGATCCTTTACAATTGACGCATCTGTTTGTTGTTGCTGCTAGCGTTGTCATGGCTTTTTGTGGTTGTAATCGGCCGGTTGGTAAGGGTTGCCGATTCGGTATACTTTCTAGTGCTTCTAGTGATTGGAATCTTTTTTCCAAAAACAACAATAAGTGAATCAAATCTTTAATCTTTTTTGATTTTCTCTCTTTTCTAATTTCTTCTGAAGTATGTGTATTATCAGGGCATCATATTTTTCTTCACCATTCAAGATATTATTGATGTTGTGAATGGCTTCACTTATTGTGTCGTGCATTGTTCTGATTCCTGCCGCGGTTTCTGTCATCATATTTGGTTGATTAATTAGTTGGTTAAAATATGCTGCTGCCAGAATTCTTTCGTTGTTGTAGCGATTATTTAATATATTCCATGCCACATGATAATTTTCTGCCGTTGATTCAAGATGGCTTATTATTTTAGCGGCTGGACCTCCTAAATGACTTTTTAAGTAGTTGATGCTGTGAGTATCCGTAAGCACTTGGTGGTGTGTGTACGAGTTTCTTGAATGTATCCGCGAAACCTTTCCATCTCCCCATAGAAATGTGGAATTTCAGTATTTGGTAGTCGGATATCTATTGAATTGAGTTTTGATTGTTGATCATTCTCAATCTCTATTGTAATTTCAATCACAATGTCATCATGCGCCTGCTTAATATTGTCGAAGTAATTCTACACGAAATATTTTGAATTGACTTCATCTTCTTCTGAAACCTCTATGTTTATTTTATCGTCGAGGTCCATGATTTGTTCCATCATCCTCTCCATATGTTTCAAAACAAGTTTTAGTGCTTGTTTTGATTTTTTTTGTGCTAATGCATCTTTAGCTGTGTTTATTTCTCTATATAGAGCTCTCATCTTTATGTTTTGTAGCTTCATCATCTGGTCGAACTCTTTCCTGTTGGCTGTCACGGAAATTGTACTGTTATTAGATGAACTTTGTCTTTCTTTCGGTGTTGGTTTATCGCTGTCATCTGTACTTAACATTGTTAAGGATGTACTTTGCGAGTGTTCCGCTGCAAGTCTCCGCTATCTTCTTTCGTGAATCGAAGTAGGGATGATTATACTCTAACGGTGGCTGCATTTGTCGGATGATATCATCCGTTGCGACATATTCTGCGTACAATGCTTTTAAAGCAGCTATTTTTGTTTCTAGATATGTCTTCGTTTTCCGAGTATTTCCATCTTTATTGGAGTTCGTGTGCATCTGAATTATCTTTCCGCCTACTTCTTCTTGTTTGTCTATGCTCGACATTGTTGTAACTCTGTAGATTGCCTGGTTGCTTGATGACTCGAACTTGCAGATCGTAAATATTATAAATTGCCAGTTTGTCGTTAGGGTTTTTGATGCCGGTTGTTGTTTGGCGTGTATTTCTCAATAGGTGCCAGATTTTTTAGTGGCTTCGAAGGACCATGTATAAATCTCAGACTTTTAATTCTTAAGTTGTAAATTTAAGATAGTCTTGATTTACCAAAAAATATCTATATATTCTATTTAGTTTTGGATTGGGAATAAAAGACTAACTGTTGGTTTTAGTTTTTATTCTTTTATTAATCTTGTATCGCTTACCGTTGGTCAGGGCGATGTTTTCTTGAGTCAATTATTTTTTGAACTGACTTAAATCAGAAAAATGTTTGATTTTTTTTTCGTGATTTTTGCGAAGTTACGTATAAATTTTCTATAATATCCTATTAATCCCAAAAAACTTTTTATTTCTTTTTCGGTGGTATAGGTATTGGAAATTTCTTTATTGCTCTGATTTTATCGGGATTTGGTCTTACACCTTGTGGTGTTACAAGATGACCAAGAAATGCAATTTCTTTATGTAAGAACTCGCTCTTGTCGAGTTGGACTTTCAAATTTGCCCGTTGTAATTTTTGGAATATTTGTTTTAAATTTATCATATGCTCCTGTAGCGATGTCGAGAAGATGATAATGTCGTCATTACAACTTCGGGTGTATCATTTGGAATATTGATTGTCATCCAAATAATTAGTCTATTCATTATTTCTGATATTTTAGAAAAATAAATATCAATATTATCGTTTCGTTGACTTATAGAGTGTAAATCCCTAATTAGACTGGTTTCGTCTCTTTTGTCTGGATAGTGTGATAATAGACATGTTTTCATTATTGTCCATGAATCATTTGCATTATACATTTCAAGTATTGAGCTTGCTTCACCTGTTATTTTACTACGTAGGACTCTAACGATTAAGTTTTGTTGGTTAGGGTCTACAATTATGAGTGTACATACTCTAACTACTTCATCTACATGTTGGATGAATGGCTTTAATTCTTTAGTACCGTTAAATGATGGAATATCTCTGATTGCGTCAGGAGTTTTGAGTGTTGCTAATTCTTCAGCCATAATTCTTTTGTATGTTAAATTTTGTAATTTAATTTTACGTCCTAATCTAATATCTCTACTTTTTTTTCAGTTAAGTCTGAGCTAATTCTTTTTATTTTATTTTTAGTTTTAAAAAAGAATTGTTTTTATCACTTTAAAAAATCAAAGCAAAGTAATTTTTGGATTTATAAAAATTGAATAATCAGTTGTTGTTTCTGACAATTTTGTTACTATCGGTTTTTTAAATTTAATTTTTCATCCACAAATATCAATATCGTTGATATTTTCATAAATATATGTATTTATCAGTTTAAATTTTATTTTATTATTTTTGTTAATTATTTTTACAACGTAAAAACGTTTTTACGATAACCATTTTTCATGTCAATTCTATGCGTGCTGCTGGAATAATTAAAACTTGCTGGCATTTGCTTCCAGCAAACCATTTTATTAAAACTTTTATTTATTATTTTATTAACTATCGACTGCGCCATGTAATGTAATGTATTTGTTTATTAAATAAAACATTAATTAGGGTATGAATAATTATTATACATATTATATTTTATTTGAATCAGTGTTTACTTCACTTTTTACTAACTAATAAATACACAACACAGCTATATAATATTTAAGTGGGATTATTCTATTTATTATAATTCATCATTTAGTATTCCTGCATAAAACACACTATTGTCTCTGCTATTCGCTGTGGACCTGAAGCACACTACTGACAAATGTCCGATTTTATCACATTTATTACACTTTGAATTTATATTATGTCACACTCTTGGCAAAAAAAGACACATAAACTTTTTATTATTAAAACTTTTATTAATTCTCGTTATAAAAATAACGTCCGCTTCGTTTCACAGTTTTCTTAATAATCCCCTTTTTTTGTTTTATTTTCTTATTATTTAAATCATTTTTATGTCCACAGTGACATCTTTCAAAAAGTAGTATTAATAACTATTTTGACATTTAGTCGAGATTCTCACCCAACACAATTTACGACAATTCGGATATCTTGATTATTTAATAAAATATTGTCGCATTAACAATAGGTTAATTTACAAATTATAATTTTATTGCGTATGTACTTAATTCAATCAAGAGTTTAACTCTTACACTTTTATAAATAAAAATAGAAACTTATAATAACTAAAGCAGTTGAAGTATTAATTAGATTAAATAAATTCTTTATTTGGAGGTGCCGAATTACTATCTTTTGATTTTCTGTTAACGAGTTCTAACCTGTCGATTGCAACTACGGCTTTGTAAATTCGACCCGTTTGTTGCTCTCCTTCGATATCTGTTATTAAATATCCCTATACATTTTCCTACTTCATATGGTCTATCGCGCTGGGGCGATCTTTAAGTTTGAATATAAATCCGCGCACTATTAAGAACAAGGCGAGCGCTTACCCAACAAAAAAACTGAACACCAAATTTGTATATGGCGGTCACACAATACAATTTGTATGCGACCGAGTTTTATTTCTAAACAAGTTATTTACAAATTTTATATTAAGGACTAAATCCCACCACTACGTATATTATTTAGGATTTTAATTCCCTTAAATTTCCTTGTACACGCACAATTTATTATTATAATTTTCGCTAATTCGCTGATAGAATTTTCACTGAATTAATTTTTAATGATGAAGCGTCTTGGTTAAAATCAGAAACGAGAGTGTTTTTGTTTTGTGTCATGGCGACGGCGTTTGTGAAGACAAAACAAAAAGAGTAGAAAAAGAGCGATGCCTCGCGAACAAAACATAACGAGAGTAAAAACATTTTGCGTAATGTCTTTCGTGTGTTTTGTGTATGGCTTTCATGAGTGCCTATTTGAGACATAGTGTAATTATAGAAACGAAAAACATAGTTTGTATAAAGACAAGAAGAAATATCGCTTCGAATGAATTTGGGTGAATAAGTATTTTGTGGTGATGTACGAAATGAAGCGATTGAATGAGTAAATCGCTACAAGTCCTTTACTAGTCAGAAAAAGATTTCTACTTTCGCAAGTTTGTTGCAATCCATTAGTATTCCTATAAGTTGTTCGGTTTCCGGTAAGTTAATTTCCGTGACTACTTTGAGTTGCTCCGTGAAAAATGTGAGGTTATTCAGCTCCTCAAAGAATATTCCTGTATTGATTTTCTGCCGAATAGTGAAATGTTCTGCTAAGGTTGTCGTTAATATTGTCATGGCGATGATTTTCTTATGCATTTTATATGTTTATAATATTTATCTGTAAAATTTAAATCATTTTATTGTCTTAGTATTGGGTAAAAGTTTCTTTTTTAAGAGAATTTTGGTTTGTGTGACGAATTTTATTTTATGTTTTGGAGAAAATTTATTATGTTTGTACAGAATTGTTTTTTAAATTTACCAGAATTGTTCATCTCTAGGTTGCCCTGAGATTCACCTATCCCTCTTTTGAGATTAGGCTCTGATGTGTTTAATTGAATAAAAGATGTTGTGTAAATTTAAAAAGTTTTTGTTTTATTTTAATTTATTACATGTTTGTTAGTTTTATATTAAATAGTCTTATCCATTTTTCCATTTCTTCCTTGTTTGACGTTATCCAAGGTTTTCTATTGCCCTTCTCTATCTCGTCCATCATAACCTCGTAATAGGCTCTTCCTCTTCGTTCTGTATCCTCGCTACTCATTCCTATGTCGTACTTTAGAAATGGTGGGTCAATTAGTGTCCTATATTTTTTTTTGTCCTTAGCTCTTTGGGGGCTAGCCTCTTTTCCGATGATTCTCCTGCCCTCTTATATATAGCTTGTATGCGCTTAATTTCTGTATATGATTTTTTGTTTGCATTTTTTCACTTGAAATGAAAGAAGAAAAAAAAAAAATAGATAGTGTACATGCTTTACTATGGGTAATTAAGGGTGTTGATAACAAAAGTAAAAGTTGATTTTCTTATTTTTGATTTAATATTCGTTTTAGGTCTTGTGTTGTATTTTCTCATTGCTTTATCTATGGGAAAAGGGAGTAATTATTTTACGTTACCCAGCAAATTTTTTGTTGTTAGTAACACGTCTGGTGCTTGTCTTAGAGCAAGAAAAAATATGAAATTACAAATGTTGAAAAGAGACAAATGTCATTGGCAACATGTCTTGTGGTTGTCTTGCGTGTGTTAATCACAACATGTGGCTGACGTGACATGCAATGCCGCTAGCGATTGAATGTTTAACTAAGCATAACATGTCTATAGGTTGTCTGGTAGTTGTTACTTACAACATGTACGTGACGTCGCTCGCAACGCTTCTAGTGTTTGAATGTTTAAATAAACGTAACATGCTTTAGGATGTCTTGTATTAGTCTTGGGTGAAGAATAATGCAAACATTTAAATTTGAAATTCGGTCTAGTTGCTTTATTTTCTGTTTTGTTTTTTCTGTTCTGTATTAATATTAAATCTAAAAGACTACAATTGGGATGGTTTGAATTTCAAGCTCCCGCTAAAAGGAATTTAACAAAATTATATTTGGTAATTTGTTCATTTAATTTTAAGTACATTTTCTATTATGTAATATTTTTTTATTTAATTACACAGAAGCCTGGAAAGTTAAATTCATCGAATATGCTCAATGTTAAAAGGGCGTCAGAAAACAAATTCTCGATTCTCACGAATTTATAATAATTTTGAATTGATTTAAATATTATGTGTAAACATTGTGTGTATACTAAAACTATATTGTGATTGTTTGAAATTAAAACTAAAGAAACAACAATAATATAGTTTCAAAATTACAAGTTTATTTAGTGAATTAAAAATAAATTTAATGAATTAAATTGAATTAATCTTTTATATATTTTTTCACCTAAAACGAGAGCGAAACGCCAATTAGACAAGTTACCAGCTACGATTACTAGTCATATTGCTAAAGGCCACCACCATACTTATTACCATAGACAAACATAATACATGTTACCAAATACTACCACCATACTTTTTACAAAAGACTACCGTTATACAGTACAAACAAAAATAAATCAACAAGTTACTAAAGACAACCACCAAACAGGGTTTTAAAGACTACTACTACACATGTTACTAAATACAACCGCCGAACACATTATTAACGCCAACTATCATACGTTTAGCTGAAAACCACCACATAACAAATCTTACAAGACGTAGTGTCTCAAAATGCATAGAGTTGTCTTTTGACTGTCTTGTGTTTGTTACCGATCGATGTTACTTATTAGTCTGGTAAGTGTCTGTCAAGACACGTTTGCCGGGTAGTGCTTATTGTTTTGGATGGATTGGTGGGATTTGTTCTGTTCTTGTTCGGGAATTAAAATGCTATACATATATTTTCTCTTTTTTATTGTTGTAAAAATTTTTTTTTTCCTATTTATATAATTTTTGTTTTTTATTTTACTGTTGCTGTTTGTTTTTATTCTTTCCCTTTCGGTGCTCTCTGATTTGTCTTCTTATTTCTGCAGCTATTTGTTGTAATTTTGCTTTTTCTTTCCCTTCTGTGCAGATTTGTACAACTCTCTTCAGGTCTTTTAACTTATTCTGCAGCTTCTTTTCTTTTCCTCCTCTTTTTCTCTTATTCTTTGCTGCTTCCGGAATTGCTTCTTTTAAGTCCTGAGTCTCGTTTTGGGGTTCTTTCATTTCTTCAGTTTGTGTTGTGCTTTCTTTCGTTCTTTTTCGATATTCTTCCAACGTAATCTTTTTTGGATGGCCTTGTTGGTCCATGTTTATCTGTATAAGTAGAGAATTTTTTATTATTACTTTCTCTATTTCTTTGTAATGCAAGTATTTATTGTTTTAGAGTATTTGTTTGTTCTTGTTTACTATTCCGTTTCGTGTTTAATTAGACGATTATTGTGTACTCTCAGTTTTCTGTTGTTTACTTGTATTGTCGTGTTCGTGGGAGAGTCACAACTTATTACTCTATACGGGCCTAACCATAATGCATCTTGTTTGTTTCGCCTCATGTCATTTCTTAGCCATACTAAATCATTGTTTCTTATTTTTATATCGTTTGTTTTTCTGTCATACTGTTCCTTGGTTTTATGTTTTCTTTGTATTAATTGTTGTCTAGCTATCTCATGGGCTACTCTAAGTCTTGCTTTCAGTTCTGACACGTAATCGTCGTAGTTATATATTGGTTCAGGTTCTTTTTTGATTGCTGTGGGAATTAATGCTGTTTTCCCGTATACCAGCTCATGTGGTGTAAATTGCGTTGCGCAGTGTGGAGTAGTGTTTTGTTAACGAATATGGCATAATGACACATCTCGTCCCAATTATTTCTATCTTTATCCGTGAAGGATCTCAGATATTCTTTCAATGTATTGTGAGACTTTTCAAGTGCTCCATTGGTTTCTGGATGGTATGCCGTTGTGTTTAAGTGTTTTAGTTTTAGAAGTTTACATACTTCTTTGAAGCTTTTACTCATGAAGTTACTCCCTTGGTCAGTGAGTATTTTTTCTGGTATACCGTATTTCGTTATAAAACCTTCGCAAATTGCTTTGGCTACTGTATTTGCGGTTTGGTCGGGTATGGGAATTGCCCCTGAAAATTTACTTAAGTCGTCTTGGAAAGTGAGAATGTAGTTGTTACCTAGCTCGGTTGTCGGTAGTGGTCCTACTATATCGAAAGCTACTCTTTGAAACGGATGTTCAGAAGTAGTCGTAATTTGAAGTGGCATTTTTGTCTTTTTGTGGTTTTTGTTTTTCTTACATAGATGACATCTTCTTATGAACCGGTTTATGTCAGTTAACATATTCGGCCAGTATTATAATAATTTGATTCGTTTGTATGTTCTCCACGTGCCTGCGTGGCCTCCTAATGGTAGGTTGTGGTATTCGTTTAAAATTTGTTCCCTTTTCTTATGATCTAGCACTATCTCTATCTTAGGGTTGGTTTGTTTGCATCCAATGTCAGTCTGTTTGTCTTTTGCTTTCTCTACTTGTTGCGTAATTACTTTATTTTTGACTTGATCTGTTTCTGTTTCTTCTGGTTCGTCCGTTTGTGTAACCATCTTACTTTGTTGTCTTGTTATTGCTAGTACTTCATTGTGTCTTATCCTACTAAGCGCATCGGCATTCGTATTCAGCTTACCGGATTTGTGAAAAATCTCGAAATTGTACTCTGATAATTTTAAATTCCATTTTAATATACGGTTAGGGATCTTTGTCATATTGCCCGTAAGTGGCTTATGATCTGTTACTATGGTGAACTTTTTACCGTAAAGGTAAGGTCGGAAATTGTTAACCGCCCAATATATGGCTAACATTTCTTTTTCTATAGTGGAGTAGTTTCGTTCTGATTTACCTAAGGCTCTACTTGCGTAAGCTATTGGGAATTCTCCTTGTGGGTAAATTTGAGATAAGACAGCGCCTAAGCTGTAATCGCTTGCGTCAGTTGTAAGTGTAAACGGTCTCGTCATGTCAGGATATCTTAGTAGTGGTTGATTAGTTAATCGGAGTTTTAAAGTATCCATTGCTTTTTTGCAATCTTCCGAGAAAGTGAACGTTGTACCTTTTCGGGTTAATTTTGTTAAGGGTTCTGCGATCAGTGAGAATTCTGGGATAAATCTGCGGTAATAATTCGCTAGACCTAAAAATGATTGGGTTTCTCTTACGTTTTTTGGTTGTGGGAAGTTTTGTACAGCTTGTACAGTGTTTGGATTTGGTTTTATACCGTCTGGGGTAATTAGGTGGCCTAAGAATGTGATTTCTTTTTTCAGAAATTGACACTTAGTGCTTTGCAGTTTTAAATTACTTTGTCGACATATATCAAAAACTTCTGCCAACTTATTGTTATGGTCCTTTAAGTTTTTTCCATAAATGATTACATCGTCAAGGTAGATGAATCCTTTTACGCCTTGGAAACCGCGTAAGATATTGTTAATTGCTCTCTGGAAAGTTGCTTGGGAATTTTTTAAACCGAATGGCATTCGAGTGAATTCGAAGTGGCCATAGTCTGTGTTGAAAGCAGTTTTGTGAGAATCACTAGGTTTCATCTCAATTTGGTGGTAACCACTGGCCACATCCAGGGTAGAAAAATATTGTGCATGACCGAGTTGGTCGAGTATGTCATTGATATTTGGTAAGGGAAACGAGTCACCTATAGTGATCTCATTTAATTTTCTGAAGTCAACTACGACACGCCATTTGGGTGTGCCATCTTTGTCGGGCTTTTTAGGAACAGCTAATAATGGGCTGCTAAATGGACTAATACTTGGCTTAATTGTCCCACTACTTAACATTTCTTGAACTTGTTTGTTAATTTCGTCTTTATGGTTCTGTGGAAGTCTGTATCTTGGTATATGTATAGGTTTTGAGTCCGTATACAAGTTAATTTCGTGTTGCACGCCTTTTATACTTGTGAGTCTATCACCTTCCAGATAGAATATGTCTTGGTATTCTATGCATAGCATTAATACACTCATATTTTCCTCTGTGTTATTGTTCTTATCTAGGTTTTCGGTGATTGTTTTGATTATCTGTTCTTCTCTGTCATTGGTCGTTGTGTCATAGTTTTGTGCAAGGTTGTTACTGGTTTGTATGTATGGTTCGAAATTTGGTTGAATGTCGGGTATTTCTACTTCTTGGTTTAGTGTGTTGGCTATTAAAATTTTTGCTTTGAAGTTCACAGGTTGTATTATCGTATGAGGAATAAATACTCCTGTTTTTACTTCAACAGCTTCGCATAGGCATGTTTGATTTGTTAATGTGTTTATTTCGATTACTGTTTCGCTCCGTGCAGGAAGTGTTATAATGTTTGTCGTTATGTTTGAAAATGGTATTTGTTTTGTTCCTATTTGAATGCTATTGGAACTATATTTTATATCAGCTTTATGCTTTTCAAAAAAATCACGGCCTATTATTCCGTCTTCTGTGATTGGGAAATCGTTTGACACTGCATGCATTTTATGTGGAATTTTTAAATTATCATCAAAGTTCATTTCTACTGTTACAGATCCTTTTGTAAGTATACTGCCTCTACCTATACCTGATAATGTAAGAATGTCGTTTTTGTCGATTGTCATTCCTAATACTATTTTATTTTTTAACAATGATACGTCGGCTCCTGAGTCTACTAACAAACTTGATAAATTATTGTTTATTTTTGGCTTTTTGTATCGCTACTTGCTTTGAATTTCGATACAAGGTTAATATGTGCTAATTTGTCTTCTGGGTAAAATAAATTGTTTAATGTGTTCTCCTCTGGGTATTCTTTCTTAATTCGTAAAATCCTGCTTTTCCATTCCGTAATGTATTTCATTTTGCATTTGCGTGTATTTTTCCAGAATTTTTCCATTTTCAATTTCGTTTGCTCCATAAACTCTTCTGATTTTTCCTTAAATTCTATAGTGTTCTGTTTAATTGATGCGTATTTCTTTACTACTGATTTAATCATGACTAATTTCACATGTAACATTAATACTTGTAAGATTAGTAATGCTGTGTTTATAGAACTTTTCTTTACTTGTTTGAGTCGGTTCATTACGTCAACTGCGTCATGAACTTCAAAATTTACGTTTGGTTCCTTACTATCTAAGATTTCTGATTTTACCGGTCTGGCGGCGTTTCGATTTAACTTACTTTCTAATTTTTTTGATTGTGTCTGTCTGGAGACTTTGTCTTGATTGCTTGTCGGTCTGGCGACTTTTTCATTTGATTTGATGCTTAAATTTTCCTTACTAACTAAAGTTTCCTGTGTTGTCGGTTTGGCGACTGTTTTGTTCGTTTTAACGTTTGATTTTTCTTTATTATCTAGATTGTTGTGTTGCGTCTGTCTGGAGACGTCTTGATTTTGTTCTTCTGAATTGATTAAATTTAGGTACATCTCTGGGATGCTGCCTAATTGGAGAGATATGACATGTCCGTTTTCATTTTGCGTTAGGTCTTTTTTGATTTTGGGATCCAACTGCGGCGGCTCCCCTACAGCTGGCTGGATCCACCGGCGTTTCCCGATGTGCTTGGTGTATTCTGTGTTAGTTGAGGGTTTATTTGTGCTTCCATTTGGTTGATTTTCATCTGATGAAAACGATCGGCTAAAACGTTACCATTTGTTACTGGTTTATTCCTAGGATGGTCACTCGTGTTGTAGTTACCATTTGTTTTTGAAAAATATTTGCTCCTACACTCAGCGTATGTATGCCCTGTTGTGGTTTTACAGTGCTCGCAATATTTTGGTGAGAATCCGATCCTCTGTGTTGGCTGGCTATATCTCATGTAATTTGGTTGTTGAATCGGTTGGCTGTACTGTCTAGGATTGCTTGGTTGATAGAATTGTTGGTTTGCTTGCTGCGGGTTGTTTGTATTAATTTGTGGGTATCTTGGCGGTGTTGTGTTGTATGTGTTTGTTCGTGGTGTGTTATTCCGTGTATTTAGTCTTGCCCTACAAATGTCGTAAGTGTGACCTTGCTTTTGGCAGTAATTACATATTATTGTCCTAAAATTCCCTTGTCTAAAATTATTTGTGTTTTGTTGGTTTTCGTAATTTTGTGATGGTGCTTGATTTTGTGTTGTTGGTGTCGTGTTCGTACTTGTTGTTGCTTGTAGCATCCTTTCGGTAGTCTCTGCTTCTTCTATTATGTTTTCTAATTTTACTGCTCTTGAGGTTGCTATTCTCTCTTTTAAAATGGTATTGTTCAGGCCCCTCTTGAATGACATCACTGCTGTATCATCTAGATGTTGGGAGTATGTATTGTCTATTTGCTGTATTTTGTATTTTGCTCTATAAGCGGCTTTATAGTTTTCTAATGCCTCAGTGACCCTATGGCCAAAATCCCTAATTGTTTCGCTATATGACTGTTTGATATCAATAAACTTCCTTTCTAACTCTCCTAGCGTCCATACTTTGGTGTACATGTTGTTTAATATCTCCTTAAAAGTTTCGTAGCTATCGATTTGTCTGTTGGCTATCCTATCGTATGCGTTGCCTGTCAACCTAAACTTTATTAAATTTGTAAATATTTTCTTTTCTTCATTTTCTTTTATCATACTATACACGCTGTCCGCGGCCCCTAAGAAACGTGTTAATCCATTTGTACCATTGAATTCTGGTATTAGGTTTATTATGCTTTGGTGTATTTCCTTGAGGTTTGCCATTATGATTTTTGCTTGAGTTTGTGTTTCCTTGTTTTCCTTCGTTATTTCCTCCCAGTCAGTCTGTGTTGCGCAGTTACTTTGTTCTACTCCGGTTGTTTGTGTAGAGGTAGTTTCAATTGATTTATTCGCTTTCACAGGTGGTTTCTTTGTTGGTTTCTGTTTTACGGTGAGATTTTCTGGTTGTGTACTGTCAGTGTCGCTATTGCTTCCTTGTGATCGAGTTCGATTTGTCGGTATCACTGATGGTTCTCTTCTTCCAACAGCTCTTTCTGGTGGCGGTGATCGTGGTGTTTTATTGGATTTTCCTTGAAACGGTGGTATCACTACTTTGTCACTCATATAACTATTTACTTAATACTAATGCTCCTAGGTTCGAAAAACTACAGCGCCATTTATTATATAATACGACCGTCTGACACGTTATTTGTTGTATAACTCGGGTCTTATTGTATTATACTTTGTTGATGGACGTTATATGAGGATTGATTATTATTATTAAACCTATATATCCCAGTGGAACTTTAATACGGCCGTTCATTAATATATCAAAAAACGGGCGAAATTATCCAACACTGAATATGTCTCCGTAAATAAGGGCTATTCTTCTAACGAACCGACTGCTTTCGAATATGCTAATCAAATAAATAGTAATCTAAATAAAACTGCCAACGATTCTATTATCAACATCACTAACGTCGCATGTAACAAATACAATACATCGAACAACAGCAACAGTTTTCATATCTATTATCACAATAACAGTGGGATACGCTCCAAGGCTACTGCAATTTATTCATCAATTTTATGTAATGATTACGATATTGTCATTCTTACTGTGACCTGGTTAAACATCAATTTTAACTCAGAAGAATATTTTCCACCGTCTTACACAGTATTTCGTCAGGATCGTGAGCCCGAGAACGTCATAATTAAAGGTGGGGGTATCATTGTTGCACTGAAAAATGATTTAATATTTCAGCGCGTAAATCTATTGTGTCACAGTGGCGAGTCACTTATTGTTAAAGTCAGATGTGGTGAGTTTTGGCTATTTTTGGTTTCTGTGTATATTCCGTATGGCAGTACCGCTGATGTCTACAAAGGATTTGTGAATTTTGTTAATGATGAGCTATTACCGCTAATGAATGGCGATGATCATATTTTATTTGCAGGCGATTTTAATTTACCGAAAATTGCCTGGAGCTGGACGAACGGCGATTTTTATGGATCAACTTCGGATGACCTTTCTAACCAGATGTTAGACAACTTTGGAAAATTTGGAACTCGTCAGTTCAACACTGTTTTCAACTATCATGGACGTATTTTGGATTTAGTTTTCTCATCTTTAGATGAACTTGAAATTGAGTCATGTCTTGATTTAGCTGGTCATTCCAGCATCTATCACACACCACTTCTGATTACTTTTTATTTTGTAGATTTCGATTATTGTGCATTTAGTATTAGTAATGATTTTAATTATGATTTTGAGAAAGCGAATGTGCCCTCTTTGATCAGTTTTTTCGTAAACGTTGATTGGACAACTCTGTTCTGCAATCTGAATATCTCGGATGCCGTGTCTGAATTTTATCAAGTTTTGAATACTGGTTTTGAGTTATTTGTTCCAAAAAAACCCGTGAACTCCGTTTACGCTGAGCCATGGTTTAATTTTCGCTTGAAAAATATTGCTAATCGAAAGTCTAAAGCATTTAAGGCTTTTAAACGAACTGGTGACATTAATGCTAAACGAAAGTATCGTGATCTGTGTAAGGAGTTTAAATTTTTGAACGATTTCTTGTATAAAATGTATATCCTACAGATAGAGAATGAAATTTCTTCCAATCCAAAACGGTTTTTTTCTTTCATAAATACGAAGAGGAAATCACAGGGCTATCCGCGTGTGATGACATACAATAATACGCCTGTCACTGGTTCTCAAGCAATTTGTGACGCTTTTGCAAATTTTTTCCACAGCTCGTTCGATGAAGACAACACAAGTAATGATTTGACGTCGTTAGATTTGTTATCTTCTGCCAGGTTTCAGTTTACTTTCTCTGAGGTGCTCAATGGGTTACAGGGTTTGAAGGCTAACAAGGGTGCAGGCCCCGATGGTATTACACCATTTATTTTGACCAAATGCGCATATGCTGTATGTCAGCCAATACTTCATTTGTTTAATTTAAGTCTTTCAACTGATTCCTTTCCTGAGGTGTGGAAATTGTCTTTTGTTAGACCGATTTTTAAATCAGGCAGGAGAAGCGACTTTACTTGCTATAGGGGCATTTCAATTCTATCCGTGATTCCTAAACTTTTTGAATCTTTAGTTAAATCGAGACTTGATTTTCATTTGAAAAATAAAATCAGTGAGTACCAACATGGTTTTTTACAGGGTAGATCTACAATTACTAACTTGATGACTTTCTCCTGCCATGTATTTGATGCTGTGGGAGCTCGCGGGCAAGTTGATGTCGTCTACACCGATTTTTCTAAAGCTTTTGATAAAATAAATCATAAGATTCTTTTACAGAAATTGATGGCATTCGGTGCTGATTTCATCCCAGTTGCCTGGATTGCATCATATCTATGTTCACGTAAGCAATACGTAAAGATTTCAGGCGATGTTTCATATGTGTATAAGGTTCCTTCTGGTGTCCCTCAGGGTAGTCACCTGGGACCTCTACTTTTTATAATTTTTATTAATGACGTGGTTCAGTGCTTTAATTTTTGTAGATGTCTTCTATATGCAGATGATCTAAAAATTTATGCCAACATTAATGCTTTCACTGACACGGAACGTCTGCAGCATGAACTTGACATATTTTGTGAGTGGTGTATTTTAAATAAGTTGTCTTTGAATGCTAATAAATGTAAAGTTCTATCTTTCACAAGATCTCGAACATCTCGTATTGAGGCTCCATATATCTTGATGGATGAACAAATAGAGCGAGCGTGTGACATTCACGATCTTGGAGTAATTTTTTCAATTAACCTAAATTTCAATAAACACATTGATTACATAATTAGTAGGGCATATTCCATGTTAGGATTAATTAAGAGACATTGTGGAGAATTTCATGATCCCTACACGTTAAGGTCTCTTTACGTTACCTATGTTAGGTCCGTTTTGGAGTTTGCTGCAGTTATATGGCATCCATTCTATCGTATTCATGCTGATCGAATTGAAAGCATTCAGAAACAGTTTTTGATTTATGCACTGCGACGTTTACCGTCTCCCAATTGTGATTCATACATTCGTGTACCATACCGGAATCGCCTTTTATTGTTAAATTTGCAAAGTCTAGATCGTCGACGCGAAATAGCCTGTGCTGTGTTTGGTCGCGATATTCTATGTTCTAGGGTTGATTGCCCAGAATTGTTTGGAAAGTTTAGCATTTATGTTCCCCAGAGAAGTTTAAGGTTACGCCCAGGTTTTTTTCGTATTCCTTTTTGTAGCAATAACCATAACAGCACGGAGCCATCATTGAAAGTTCTTGTCGCACTTGACAAATGTTTTGATTGTTTTGATTTTCACATTTCGAGAGAGCTGTTCAAAAAACGTTTACTGTAAGAGTTTTCTTTTAAATTTTTTTTTTTTTTTTTTTTTTGTACTTTTTGTTTATACATAATTGTTTTTTTTTTAAATTATACTTTGGACCATTTTGTATTGTATTATTGTGGTGATGTGGTAGTCAGAAAATGTACATATTTACATGGTTGACTAAATAAATAAATAAATAAATAAATAAATATACTTCTATCTGATTTGTCGCGGTAATTAATGTAATTCGAAAATTACTTAATTCTAATCCCTAAACTACTTACAGCTTGCCACTGGTGGGGGCTATTACATAAGTAGACTTTCTAATTTTGTGTTATATATGATTTTGTATAAATCAGTGAATTCGTAATTTATTGTTGGTGGAACTATTGTTTGTTATTGAGTAATAGTTCCACAGGAGAATGTATGAGTTAGTTTGCTTATTGGGGTTAGAGCTTTTGAATAATGTCACTTATTTGAGCGTATATAATATTCTACCCCTATTCCATGACAATACTCGCCGGACATCTAACTGCTGTTCAGTGTTAGTTGTTGAATTTAGGTTAGTTATACTTACAATTTGCGTATTGATGATTTCAGTCACTTTCGTCTTGGAAATATGCTATGTGTTGAGCGATAACAATTTAATTTGTATTTATAAAATGTTCTTTATTCACTATTATGGTAATTTTATTGAGTTGTAAAATTTAGACCAAATTTAATATCTTGTCAAAATAACTTTAATACACTGTACTAATTTATGATACACTTATTTTATTTTATAATTTCGTAAGTTAATAAAACTTATGTTAATATTGTGGAATTAATTTTGTATTTGATTGAACTTTACTATACACTTAATTTACTTTATATTGTTGTAGTAGAACTTTAATTTTAGATAATTCAGGCAGAGATTTTGCTTCTTTTAATTTAATAACACGATTATTTTAATTTTAATTTATTTGGGCAGAGCTTTGCCGTCTAGATTTTAATAACACGATTGAGTTTATTTTTGATTTGGGCAGAGCTTTGCCGTCTTGAATTTGAAGTACACGATTGAGATTTTTGGTATAAAATTTATACCCTTATATACTAAATTTTTGCTAACTTACAATAATCATACGCACATGTACTTGATTCTATTTTGTGCTGATTATTTATTTTTGCACATTAATTTATTTTTTATATGTATCGATTAGTTTTTGGGTCGACGTATTTTCATAATACATATTACTCATGTTTTTTTTTTCATTATGTTTGCATAATGTTACATTTTATTTTGGGTCATTTGCATTACTTTGTATATGTACATTTAATATTTTGGGTTTTTTAGCGACCCATATCTTATTTCCGTATAATAGTTTTACTTATTACAATCTTGCGTTGCCTTTCTTATTTCTTTGTATTTTCTTATCTGTTTTGGAATATTTTGCGATTTGTTAGTTTTTATTGTTTTGAATGTTAAAATGTATCCTAATGTTTCACAACATCCTGTAGCGATGTCGAGAAGATGATAATGTCGTCTTTACAACTTCGGGTGTATCATTTGGAATATTGATTGTCATCCAAATATTTAGTCTATTCATTATTTCTGATATTTTAGAAAAATAAATATCAATATTATCGTTTCGTTGACTTATAGAGTGTAAATCCCTAATTAGACTGGTTTCGTCTCTTTTGTCTGTATAATGTGATAATAGACATGTTTTCATTATTGTCCATGAATCATTTGCATTATACATTTCAAGTATTGAGCTTGCTTCACCTGTTATTTTACTACGTATGACTCTAACGATTAAGTTTTGTTGGTTAGGGTCTACAATTATGAGTGGACATACTCTAACTACTTCATCTACATATTGGATGAATGGTTTTAATTCTGACTGAGTACCGTTAAATGATGGAATATCTCTGATTGCGTCAGGAGTTTTGAGTGTTGCTAATTCTTCAGCCATAATTCTTTTGTATGTTAAATTTTGTAATTTAATTTTACGTCCTAATCTAATATATCTCTACTTTTTTTTCAGTTAAGTCTGAGCTAATTCTTTTTATTTTATTTTTAGTTTTAAAAAAGAATTGTTTTTATCACTTTAAAAAATCAAAGCAAAGTAATTTTTGGATTTATAAAAATTGAATAATCAGTTGTTGTTTCTGACAATTTTGTTACTATCGGTTTTTTAAATTTAATTTTTCATCCACAAATATCAATATCGTTGATATTTTCATAAATATATGTATTTATCAGTTTAAATTTTATTTTATTATTTTTGTTAATTATTTTTACAACGTCAAAACGTTTTTACGATAATCATTTTTCATGTCAATCCTATGCGTGCTGCTGGAATAATTAAAACTTGCTGGCATTTGCTTCCAGCAAACCATTTTATTAAAACTTGTATTTATTATTTTATTAGCTATCGATTGCGCCATTTGATGTAATTTATTTGTTTATTAAATAAAACATTAATTAGGGTTTGAATAATTATTATACATATTATATTTTATTTGAATCAGTGTTTACTTCACTTTTTACTAACTAATAAATACACAACACAGCTATATAATATTTAAGTGGGATTATTCTATTTATTATAATACATCATTTAGTATTCCTGCATAAAACACACTATTGTCTCTGCTATTCGCTGTGGACCTGAAGCACACTACTGACAAATGTCCGATTTTATCACATGTATTGCACTTTGAATTTATATTATGTCACACTCTTGGCAAAAAAAGACACATAAACTTTTTATTTTTAAAACTTTTATTAGTTCTCGTTATAAAAACCACGTCCGCTTCGTTTCACAGTTTTCTTAATAATCCCCTTTTTTTGTTTTATTTTCTTATTATTTAAATCATTTTTATGTCCACAGTGACATCTTTCAAAAAGTAGTATTAATAACTATTTTTGACATTTAGTCAAGATTCTCATCCAACACAATTTACGACAATTCGGACATCTTGTATTAGATGACGAACGCCCTCGTCATCATGGTACAAGATTTTATCATATTGCGCCTCGGTAACTATTTCAATCAACTTTATTTTGCAAATAATTTAATAATTTACAAATTATAATTTTATAATATGCGTATGTACTTAATTCAATCAAGAGTTTAACTCTTACAATTTGTTAAATAAAAGCTGAAACTTATAATAACTAAAGCAGTTGCAGTATTAATTAGATTAAATAAATTACTTATTTGGAGGTTCCGAATCGCTATCTTTTGATTTTCTGTCTCTCGATTTCTTTCTAAGCGCTCTGTCATACTATTCTCCTCACATATATTCCCTTCGTATTTAAGCTTTTCATTTCTTGCACTAATTTATTTTCTCTAAAATCTCTGAATGGATATCGAAATACGATCTCTGAGGGTGTTTTCTTCGTTGTTCAAGACTTTATATGGCGCTTAGTAGTACCTCTATGATAAATCAGGGTGGTAGAGACAACAAAATGCCATGTACATATCTGATTTTATTTTTAATACACCAAACGTCGGTGTAAGGTTTTATAATTCACTTTTTTATTTGTACAAAATTAAATTAATAAAAACTACCACCACTTGCACTGTAAATTTATTACCGCGGGGAACGATATTTATTATCCCGGGCAAATTCACTTCATTGTTAATAAAAATAATTAATTATAAAAATAGAAAATAACTTATTTGTGTTCACGAAATTAATGGACGTGCACGTCCCGTACCAAAACGAACAAGCGAACTTATTGCGAGAAGGAAAAAATACAGACTGACAATATGACGTATGTTTTGCGTGTGTGTTATGTTACCAAAAAGCTATAGACGAGATTTCTGTGTCATAGCAAAATTATATTTTGGTTGGTTGTGACTGTCGACAATAGATGGTGGTAAGTTTCGGTGTTGTATCAAATGAATCCAAGACATTTATTTAAGACAAAATAGTGAACTATACTCAAATATAGGGAAATATATTTGTTGGGTGAGTACAGATACAAACCCTAGAATAAATTAGTAAGTTAAATATTCTGGAGGTGTCACTATAAACCGAAAGAAGTTAATTTACACACAATTATATTTGAAAGTTGAAATGTGTTGCATTTCAAACAATTTTGGAGATATACGAAAGAAAATAGAAAATTTGAATGCGTGGATCACCACAAGATCTTTTGATGCAATGAATTTATTGAACTGCGATTTTTCAATTTGGCCATTTAAATTTATTGATGCCTTTCACGTTGGATGCGTTCGTTTCATAACACGAACAGCCTTCTAATTTTCTTCATCCTTAGTGTCAGTGTAACTTGACAAATTCTTCTCTAGGGTCACCCATTCCTGGAAGGAATTGAGATTTCGATTTAAAATTACACACGGTGTTTGTGACCATGTACTTAAATATGGAACATTATTTGCATTTCTTCGTAATTTATCAACATTTATTAGAATTTGGCCAGTACAATATTTTCTGCATGTCTTTCTCCAAAACCCATTGCATTTGTACGGTGCTTATTAAAGATGTACCATTCTCCAGCGTCTGTACTAAAATATGGGACATTTCCTAAGGAAATCGAACAAAATATATTATATATAAGTAGTTATTAATTAAAAATGTATTTCAAATCGATTTCCAAACATTAGTTGTGTAAACACTATGAGTAGGTGCGTTCTTTTACTCTTTGTTTTGCGAGTGCGAACTTAGGTTTAAGTGCTAAATTATTGTGGCGATGAATGAATGTAAAAAATTCAAAAATATATATGTATATGATCGAGTCGCCACAGTTAGGCCCGTTGTACACTTCAGCTAAGCTAAGCTAAGCGATGTGAGCTAAATTCTTACATACCGGTTACAAATCAAAAATTTTAATGGGAAAATATAAAATCAACAATGTATGTGTGTATAAGAGTAGTTATCAGCTGGAAAGTGCAAAGGGGTGAGCTAGGCGAGCTAACTAAGCTAACGAAAACTGTATTTCTCGCTTAGCTTAGCTGAAATATGCAACGGGCCTAAGGTTGGGAAAATTAATATTATATCATTTTGTTTGTGAAAATTATGTTGTGTCTCTATCTAAACAGTATTAATACGAGCTCTGAACTAGTTGTGAATGAGTTGAGACTATGGGGTTGTTGAAAATTCCTATGTGGGGTGTGATGTTGTATGCTTCCACATCTGTCTGTTCGATAACTGTTGGCCTGGAATATCTTCACATTGATATCGATAATTTGGCAAAATCTTGGTTACGACGTACGGGCCTTTGAATCGCGGCAATAGTTTCTGGCTTATTCCAGTTTCTACTGAATTATTTTTTAAAAATACCAGGTCGCTATACTTATGAGCGGGCTTTCGTTTTGAATCGAAATATTCCTTAGATTTCAATTGAGAATATTCTATTTCCTGAGAAGCTTCTTGTCGTATTTTGTTCAAGTCTCTTCTGTCGTTATTTAATTCGTGTATTAACTGTTGAATTTTGTCGTTTTCAAATTTTTGGTTAACACCAAAAAGAATCATGGATGGAGTATTATTTACAGAACGATTGATGGTATTGTTAAATACGAACTCGGCATTACTAAGAACATCATCCTAATTTTTTCTTTTTCTGCATTACAGAGTTTTGCAAGCATAGCGACTAAACTTCGGTTAACTCGTTCAGCCTGACCATTCGACTGCGGTGAGCTCGTTGCATTAAGCATTTGAATAATTCCTAACTCATTTAAAAACCTTTTGAACTGATGGGATGTAAAACAAGTTCCTCGATCAGATATAATACGCGTAGGAACACTATAGTCTCTAAAATACTTCTTTAAACTATTAATAACTTCATGAATATTAGTACTCTTTGTAGGATAGAAGCGGCAAAACTTCGAGAATGCTTCAACCACTACTAATATATATTTGTATTTCTTATTGGTAACTTCGAACGGACCAACGTGGTCAATATGCAATGAACCGATCATACAAATTCATATAGCCTTCTTTTTTACCATCCTTTGGGTTATATACGATACATTTAATACACTTTTTAATAGAAGATATAATTTTGTCTTTCATAGACGGAAAATAATACTGTCGACCTATCTGTTCATGCGTTTTGTTGACACCAGCATGACCTATTTCATGAAACTGCCTAATTATATTTTCCTCCAGCTTATCTCGATCTTTCTTATATAAAAGTTTGTCTCTAATTATAAAATGTTTACTATCCCCATTTGTGGACTTAACTGACTCTTTTATCACTCTATTGCAACGTGCATTCAGTTATGTTCATAATTCCCGGAGCACGACTTAAAGCATCAACATGAGACATACGAGATCCATTTCTATGAATTATTTCAAAATTATATTGTTCTAAAAACAGAGTCCATCTTAAAATTTTAGGGTTTGATTCCTTCTTCTGAAGTGTCTGTTTCAGAGAGTTGCAGTCAGTCACCACTGTAAAAGGTATTCCATATAAATAAATATGAAAACGCTTAACTGCATTGACTAAGGCTAAAGTCTCTAATTCAAAAGAGTTATACCGACTCTCAGCATCAGTAGTCCTTTTACTAAAATAAAATACTGGATGGAACTGTCCAGATGATTGCTTCTGCAGCAATATGGCTCCAAATCCGATTTGACTGGCATCCGTGTGCAATTCTGTAACCGCTGATGGGTTATAATATGCCAAAACCGGCGACTCTATTAATCTTAACTTCAGTAGCTCAAATGTTTCCAACTCATTAGATCCAAAACTAAAACTTGCATCTTTCTTTAAAAGATCGTACAATGGCTTCGAGACTAATGAAAAATTTAAAACAAATTTCCTAAAGAAACTAACTAACCCTAGGAAATGGTGAAGTTCATGCACGTTTTTTGGAATTGGATACGAACGTATAGCATCCACATGTCGACGCGATGGCCTTATTCCATTATAGCTAACTTCATACCTGTCATGAACATGAACTTATAACTAATACTCACTTATACATAGTTACCGCTGTAAAACATAAACGCCAATAAAGCAGTATCATAGTTACCATTGAACCTATAACACGTATTTTCACTTACTATCATTACATGGTGCCGAAACCCGTTTAATAAAAATTATAAAAAATAATATAATAATATAAAAACATAAAACGTAAAAATAACAAACAAACAGATGATGATTTAAGTGAATTTGAACAAAAAGTGCAAGAAAGGAGTTAGGTTTTTGTGAAAATTGTGAGAAAGAGCATCAAAAAATCAAAAAACAAAAAACAAAAAAAAAAAAAAAAGCCGCTCACAGGTGACTATGCGAAATTAAAAATACATAGTAAAAGGAGTAGAAATCTATAGAAAATAAACATAAATAAGTGAATTCGGAAATAATACATTATACATAACTATAATATACAGCAAAATGGGATCACTTAAGCCGCCAAAGCCATTATTAATAAATAGTGACATAGATATGGCACGTGAGTGGAGTGAATGGATAGACGAATACGAGTGCTATACCATAGCCGCGAAGGTGAACACCGAATCAGCCGATATAAGATTAGCAAATTTCAAAACGGTAATAGGACGTGAAGCAATAAGATTAATAAATAATTTGGGATTAACAGATGAGAAAAAACAAGATTTAGACGAAATAAAGAAAAAATTAAAAGAACATTTTGTACCAATGCGTAATAAAACATACGAACGATGCAAATTTCACAGGATCCGTCAACAGGAGATTTGACGATTTTTTACAAAAAATACGCGAACAGGTGCAGAAATGCGAATTCAATAATATCGACGAATTTATCACCGACCAAATCGCGTTAGGAATCCGTTGTGAAAATACACAGCAGAAGTTATGGATCGAAGACGAATTAACAATGGAAAAAGCAATTAAAATTTGTCGCGCGGCCGAACGAGCAAATAAGCAAATTAATGATATAAATGAAGCGGGCTCGTCGGCAAGAGTGAATAAAATCAACAAAGAATTCAAGTGCAGACGGTGCAATACGACGCACGGAACTAAAAGTTGCCCGGCATATAAAAAGAAATGCTTAAAGTGCGGTGGCACAGGACATTTTAGTATCGTGTGTAAATCACATAATAATAGAAATGAAAGTGATTCGAAAAGTGAGTCGAATTATAAAAAATCTCACGGAAAGAACAGAAGTCAAAAGAATAAAAAAGTTAACGTCATCGAAAGTGATAGTAGTGACAATGAAACAGAATCAACGGGTGACGAGACGGGCTTTAAATTCATTGGAATGATCACCACAGTAAATTCAATAAGTGAAGAAAAGTGGACAGAAAAAGTGCGTGTCGGTAAATACGATCTTAAAATAATACTAGATACTGGTGCATTTTGCAATGTAATTTCAAATAAAACGGCAAGAGCAATCGGTGCGGTCATTAATGCAAGCGAAATAAAAAAAATTAAATCGTATGACGGCGGCCTAATAAAAGTAATCGGACAAACTAAATTAAAGTGCCGTACCTTACGAAAAGAAAAAAATATCGAGGGGATAGTAATATTTGCAGTAATAAAAGAAGACTTAAAGACAATCCTAGGCGGCGAAGACTGCGAAAATTTGGGATTTGTGAAAAGAGTAAATCAGATTGGGTGCTGCAAAAATTTTGAGTACGATATGGATTTCATGGATAACCCAAAGTTCAAAATAATACCGGCAAGAAAAATACCTTACGCAATTGAAGAAAAGGTGAGACAAGAGATACAAAATATGATAAAACTTGGTGTCATCGAGAGCGTCAGCGAGCCAACACCGGCAGTAAGCCCTATGTTGGTCGTAAACAGAGGTAAAATTCGTATATGCATGGACCCAACGGAATTAAACAAAAATATTAAGAGGCGTATATATCCAATGAAAACAGTCGAAGAAGTGGCAGCTAAAACACGGGGCAGCAAATTTTTCACAAAATTGGACTGTGAAAAGGGATTCTGGCAAATAAAAGTGACAGAACACACTTCGAAATATCTAACATTTTCAACGCCGTGGGGCAGATTCAAATATCTACGCATGCCATTCGGTATATCATCAGCACCAGAAGTATTCGCTGAGGTTATGAACCGAACTCTAGAGGGTATAGATAGATGCGAAGTGGTAATGGATGACATTTTCATTCACGCGCCAACATTAAAGGAGTTACGTGAAACCACAAAAACGGTCACTGGACGGGTGAAATGAATGAATTAACAGAAGCGGGATTCACACTAAATAAAGAAAAGTGTGAGTACGAAAGATCGTCAGTAAAATTCCTAGGTCATATCTTCACAGAAAGGGGATATGAAGCGGATAAAGATAAAGTCAGGGCAATCAACCAATTAAAAATGCCGACATGTGTCAAAGAATTGCAGAGAATATTGGGCATGGTAAATTACCTTGGCAAATTTATCAGCAACCTGTCAGAATTAACAGAACCATTGCGAAAATTGCTACATAAAGAAGCAGCTTGGTGTTGGGAAACAGAGCACACCTTGGCGTTCGAGAAAATAAAAAAAGTACTGACAAACACACCGGTACTAGCGTATTACGACGTAAATGAGCCGGTAAAGCTATCTGTAGACGCGAGCAGTAAGTCTATGGGCGCTTGTTTAATGCAGGGGGGAAAACCCGTAGCATATGCCACAAGGGCATTTACAGCTTCACAGCAAAACCAACCACAAATAGTAAAAGAAGCGTTGGCTATTCGTTTCGGATGTCAAAAATTCCATGAGTACGTATATGGAAAAGAATTAAGCGTTGAAACGGATCACAAACCTTTGGAGACGATCTTCCAAAATCCCATACAAAATGCACCATTGAGATTGCAGCGTATAATATTCGACATATTACAATATTCGCCAAAAATAAAGTATATCAAAGGAACGGCGATACCAATAGCAGATGCATTAAGCCGGGACTGCGAGATCGACGAATACGAAAGTGACGAGGCATGCGCCATAAATTTAATTCACTCAATTGGTGAAGACCTACGTGACAGATTGACAAGGGAAACGGCAGCTGATGCTGAGCTACAGACATTAAAAATAGCAATCATGGGCAAATGGCCGGCTGAAGAGGACAAAATACCAAAGATGATCAGGGCGTATGCGCCATACATACAGGAAATCACATACGAAGAGGGATTACTGCTGAAGGGTAACAAAATAATTGTGCCAAAAGCAATGATTCAATTAATAATGACTGAGGCACATGCGGGCCATAGCGGCATTTCTACAACATTGCGCAGATTACGACAAACATTGTTTTGGAACGGACTAAGTGTTGATGCAAAAAACTTCGTAGAGCGATGTGCAATTTGTCAACAGACCCAAAGGGCGAATACAAAGGAGCCATTATTATTGCGAGAGATACCTGAATACCCATTCCAACTGGTATCTACGGACATATTCAAGTTCAAGGTGGACGATTACATACTCTTGGCGGACCACTACTCCGGATTTTCTGATTTCAGAAAATTGAAATCATCAACGTCGGCAGAGGTAATATTACTACTAAGCCAATGGTTCTCAGTCCATGGAATACCCGAAATATTGGAATCGGACGGTGGACCACAATACACGAGCAATCTATTTAGGGCGTTCGAGTCAAAATGGCAATTCAAACATCGAATATCGTCACCACATTATCCTCGCTCAAACGGATTTGCGGAAAGAAATGTTCAAACTGTAAAAGGAATATTAAGGCGCTGCTGGAAAGACGGAACCGATCCATACTTAGCAATGCTATTACTTCGCAATACTCCACGCAACGAAATATTGGGATCAGCGGTTCAGCGATTATTCAGCCGTCAAACGCGAACAATTTTGCCGACAAATATGATAGATTTAAAACCCAAAATTATTAACGGTGTCACTGAAGAAATTCGAGAATTGAGGACGAATCAAAAACGTTATGCGGATCGGGTAGCAACACCTCGATTATCATTTAAAAGGGGCGAAAATGTCAGAATGCAAACAAATCATCGCGAGTGGAAACCAGCGAAGGTAGTCGAAATCACTGAAAATCCAAGATCAGTGATAGTCGAAACGCCGGATGGTAGAAAATATCGAAGAAACAATATACACCTTCACACAACAAAAGCGAAGATACCATTACCTGTTTCACCATCGATAGAATTCGAAGCGACGAACAACCGAACGGCCGAAATACCACCGGTTGAAATACCATCAACGGAATCATCAACAACGGGAAATACTTCAACAAACACGGGTCAACCTGGTTGTGGGTGGTCAACGGGTCAGACACTGCCATCAGACAGGGAAGCGGCAGTCAAAGTCAGCCGCTACGGCAGAAAAATCAAACCAGTGGTGAAATATGACCTATCTCAATAATTAAATAATACAAGTATTATACCGCTTATCGGTTAAACATGGCAGCTTAACTGCAACAAGCATTTAACACCCATTTTGGAAAAAAGGGGGGATGTCATGAACATGAACTTATAACTAATACTCACTTATACATAGTTACCGCTGTAAAACATAAACGCCAATAAAGCAGTATCATAGTTACCATTGAACCTATAACACGTATTTTCACTTACTATCATTACAATACCCGAGAAATTCAATTTTGAATTTCAAAAAAATGACATTTTTCTATTGATAATTACCGACGGTATCGGTTGATATTAATATATCATCAATATAAATGGTTAGATCACCTGACTCCAATAACGGTTTAAAAACTTCTACAACAAACCGTTGGAAAACCGAAGGTGCATTGGACAATCCGAAAGGAGTCCTAACGTATTCAAATTGTCCGTCCGGTGTGACAAAAGAGGTGTCCGTGTAACGAATCGAATTTGTTTCTACAGGAATGTGATGAAATCCACTTTTTAAGTCCAGTAAACTGAACACTTTTTTCCTCTCAATCTCCCAAGACAATCGTCCATTACAGGCAAAGGAAAACGATCCTTCACTGTGACTTTATTTAATTGTCTGTAGTCAACACACAGTCGATGTGTACCGTTTTTCTTAGCTATCAAGATTATAGGACTTGCGTAATCACTCTTACTTTCCCTAACAACACCCTGCTTTTACAAGCCTGTTACCATGTTTCGTACGACTTCGCGTTCCTTCCACGATAATCTGCGTGGAGTTGAATAAACTGGTCGATCGGACGTCAAAGCAATTTTTAATTCATGTTTAATTTCAGGTGTCTGCTGTTTTGGTTCGGAAAAATGATTGTCTAGCATTTGAACTAATCGCTTCTCAATCTCTAAGTTATATTTCGACTCGTTGGAAAATGGCCCTATATCATAAGTATAATTTTCACATACCTGCGATTCGAATTCAACTCCCAAAATTTCGTCAAACAAAGCTACCGTTGTCGCGTCGATGACATCCTCATTATGTTTTGTATGAATGTTACCGTTTGTTTCGAACAAAACTTTCAGAACACTGGAACCGTTCAATGTTAGCTTCTCTGATTCTTGTAAAAATTCACGTCCAATAATGCAATCAGGACTCATGGTTTCGTCAGGTACGATATGAAATCTGCAATTATACAATACATTTTCAATTTGACAATTAATTTTTAAATAACCTAAAATATTTAATTTAGCTCCATTAATCCCTGTGTAGCTTATAACGTCTTGATACGGAGCCAACGTTAAATTTTGTGGAATAAGGTGATATTTTAACAAATTGATAGGGCTGCCTGTATCAATTAATGCGGGCGTAACCCTATACAACCATCTGCGAACTGAAATTCGATGTTAGCGGTGAACTTTTCAAGTTTTGTGTCAATCAGTTCTACTTCCTTTGATAGAGCGCGTGTACAGTACGATGATGTATGTCCCGGTTGCTGACAAGAATCACAAAACCATTTTGATGGATTAGGACAATTTGTAGCGATGTGACCGTACTCGTTGCAATTGTAGCATCTTAATTTTGACACAAATGCTGACTTCTGTTGTGTTTTACCGACAGGAGAATTATTCATCTGTCTCTTTTTGATTTCCGATTCAGTAGATATTGATCTATTTGGAGTTTGATGCTTCTGTGTGGATACGATTGTAGAGTTACCAAGTCGAGCATATGCCGAATACCCATCATGTTCACGAAGAACATGCAAAAGATGATCTGAACTTGTAAATCTATTAAGGGCTAATATTTTTGCCATTTCAGGGTTATTTAGACCAGATACCACATATTTAATTATGGAAGAATCCTTCAGGTTACCCAATCGTCCAAGCGCCTCATCTCATAAAAATATTGCTCGTAAGTTTCATCCGGTTGTTTAAACCGCGACGACATCTTCGAATGAAGATCTGCTTCGTCCATGTAGCATCCGAATGAGTAGATTAGACTATCAGAAACATCTCGAAAAGATTTCAAGGGAGTTTCCAGATCATAAAACCATGCCTTGGCTGGTCCTTTAAGACGTAGAGTTGCATAATGAACCGTTTCGGTGTCACCCCAGCCATATACAGCTCTTAACTACTTGATACGTTTCAGCCATTGCACTGCGTTCATTCCATTTTTACCACCAGGATTATACTCTGGTACTATATTATCTACCTCTGACGGATATAGGTAATGTGGTGTGATACCATGCCGATTTTCATTGCTGACTCTCTGCACTAACACTTCTTTTTGCAACTGGATGATTTCGAGTTGTTGCTGCAAAATTTGTCGTTGAATATCTGCAGTTGGAATATTCTGTTGAGTTCTACCATGATCAACCATTGATGGGTGCGTATGTGGTAACGACACTGAATTCTGAGTACCGTGTATCGGCACGTGTTGCCCATAATAAATGAGGTTAGGTTGTGCGAACTGATTTGCTTGTTGTAGTGGCACATTCGATGACTGATAATTCGGTGATAAACGAACTGGATGCAGTGTTTTATAATTTGAAGGCACTTGCAGCAATTGGTTATCTATTACTGTAGATGACATCTTTGCTGGATGTATACCGTTTGGTAGACTGTCCACATGTGGTTGTTGGAGGTTATGATTCTGATTGAATATCATTGTCGGCATGTCCAAAATTTTTGAATCATCTAGGACTGTAGACTGCAATCCTGGATAGATTGGTGTTAGAGACCTCGGTTGAAAGTATCCTCTGGGGCTCACAATTGATGGCTACCCATATCATTCACCGTATTCACGTAACTCATTTTCGTTCTACGTAGTTGCACAAAAATATACGTTCACTAAAACTATTTATTGAATCACTGGGATCCCACTTTTGATTTGTTGTGGGCGGAAAGAAAACGAATTTAATTTCAAAAAAACAATTCTATTCACAAAGACTTGCGTCCATTCTTTTCACACGTCACCTCAACAATAATCTTTTTTACTTTTTTTACTTATAGGGTTTTAATACATACTATACTGTTTGCAGTGCCATCTATTGACATACAGCAACTTCAAAATTTAGTTACAACATACACTTGATTCAAAATTTTTTAATTTTTTGTTTTATAAACTATTAAACATGGCTGTCGTGACGCTGGCTATGAACTGTACAGAATCACGTTCGTTTTTTGTTCTTTCTTTATGGAAAATTTTTCCCTACCGGCGATGGATGCAAGTTACTCCAAATGATATGAGAACTGTGCACCTATATTAGTTTATATAATTTTTTGGAGCTGGGAACCAGCTTTAATTTCATTACTCATGCACGATCTGTTTTGTGTTTTATTATGTCGCCATAAGACAACTCTGTCACAGACTTTTACAGAACCTTTATAGAATTTTTTTCAACTATTTTCTAACCATTTGCTAACCATTTGCTCACAAATTCAAAAGTTGTCAGCCAGAACCACAACTAATGACCTACGTTTTCACAACGTTGTGATAACCCCTTATTTTCGTCAAATTGGTTGTAACGACCTTGTCAAAAAGCTGTAATCTACGGTTCGCTACATCCAAACAATGATGCAATTAGTTATGGTAATGATGTGGTAACCGATTTACAACTCGAAATGCTATTTGGGATGATACTAAATTCATATTTCCTAGCAAACCATCTGCCTATCCTTGAATTTATATCTTTTTTTTTAGCTAACAACTTGATGCTGTTGCAATCAGTCCTCACAGACTGGTACCTGATAATAGCCACTGACTAGATCTAAACTAGTGAAATATATATTCATAACTGCCTAATCTGTCTAATTGATCATCTATTAAAGGAATTGGAAATTGTTGCAATTGTTGGTAATTGCTCTGTAATCTACGCACATGCGAAGTTCTGTTCTAGCGTGTTCTTGTTTCTACCAAAATGCCACGCAATAAATAAAACTCATCGGACTCGATTTTCACAATTTTTATTGAATAAATATAATTTATTATATATCAACACTTGGCAGTCTTTTTATTAGTTATAATTATAGTTTAGTTCTTTTTATTTAAAACTAAAATGATCCGCACACTGATTTACAACACGACTAAACACATTTTTCGCACCGGTATTCTTGTTACCTGTTCTTGTCAAGAGCACAACCAAAAGTAATCAGTGCTTAATAATCAATACCAAATTGTTATTCTCTTTTTCTCTAAATATGGACGCTCGCTCGATATATTCGAACTGTCGTGCCATCTAGAATAAAATGAGAATACTAATATTTTAACAGGGTGGTATTAAAATAAGTGTATGCCACATAAACATAATTATTTAAGTTAACGGACTAATAATTAAGTTACGTATGATACGTAAATGCTACAGTTCTGGCATAGTCGGAGATAGAATTTTCTGCATTGTCTTTGACCCATTCCCGTTCCGTGAATGCTAACCAATATGGTCGGTAATAAACTGGTATTTCATATACTAAATTTATTTTTAGTTCGATCTTATCTGTTAAACCTATATTACTTAAATCAGTAGTGATTCGATCCCTTTACTTATATATTAACTTATACAATTCAACAAAATTCTTACCAACTAAGGTGTTTCCAATTGAGAACCAACATTCAATAAAAAGATGTTATTAGTATTTATTAAATCTGCAATTTTATCACACACATTTTTCTGATGTCGGAGTTCATCAGATTATTGCTAGACCATGATTTTCTGTTGAAACGTCACTGGTAAAATCAATTTGTTTAGGGATTCTTTGTTTAATTTCAAATAAATGACTTTTTGCTTGTCTGAAGCTTGATTTATTTATTGCCATGTGTTCCAAATCTTTCGTTACATCTGAAGTAATTTGATGTATGGCTAGTTCCACAAAATTTCCAAGATTCTTTCTTGTCACAGTCGTGGAATTCTTCAAAAATGTTTGCGCAAATCAAGCATCTATTAATTTTTGAGTTACATTTTTTAATTGTGTGTCCATAATTTAGACATTTTTTGCAGAATAAGGGGTTTGGAATAAAATAATTTACTTTAATTAATATGTGTTATCATATAAAGTGACGTTATAGGGAATAGATCCGTTATTCCATTTCGTCATTCTTTCAATATTCGAAATAGGGAAGTTACATCGGTTTTATAAATTTTAAATTTAATTTTTCATCCACAAATATCAATATCGTTGATATTTTCATAAATATATGTATTTATCAGTTTAAATTTTATTTTATTATTTTTGTTAATTATTTTTACAATGTAAGAACGTTTTTACGATGATCATTTTTCATGTCAATTCTATGCGTGCTGCTGGAATAATTAAAACTTGCTGGCATTTGCTTCCAGCAAACCATTTTATTAAAACTTGTATTTATTATTTTATTAGCTATCGACTGCGCCATGTGATGTAATGTATTTGTTTATTAAATAAAACATTAATTAGGGTTTGAATAATTATTATACATATTATATTTTATTTGAATCAATGTTTACTTCACTTTTTACTAACTAATAAATACACAACACAGCTATATAATATTTAAGTGGGATTATTGTATTTATTATAATTCATCATTTAGTATTCCTGCATAAAACACACTATTGTCTCTGCTATTCGCTGTGGACCTGAAGCAGACCACTGACAAATGTCCGATTTTACCACACGTATTGCACTTTGAATTTATATTATGTCACACTCTTGGCAAAAAATCACACATAAACTTTTTATTATTAAAACTTTTATTAATTCTCGTTATAAAAATAACGTCCGCTTCGTTTCACAGTTTTCTTAATAATCCCCTTTTTTTGTTTTATTTTCTTTTTATTTAAATCATTTTTATGTCCACAGTGACATCTTTCAAAAAGTAGTATTAATAACTATTTTTGACATTTAGTCAAGATTCTCACCCAACACAATTTACGACAATTCGGATATCTTGATTATTTAATAAAATATTGTAGCATTAACAATAGGTTAATTTACAAATTATAATTTTATTGCGTATGTACTTAATTCAATAAAGAGTTTAACTCTTACACTTTTATAAACAAAAACAGAAACTTATAATAACTAAAGCAGTTGAAGTATTAATTAGATTAAATAAATTCTTTATTTGGAGGTGCCGAATTACTATCTTTTGATTTTCTGTTAACGAGTTCTAACCTGTCGATTGCAACTACGGCTTTGTAAATTCGACCCGTTTGTTGCTCTCCTTCGATATCTGTTATTAAATGTCCCTATACATTTTCGTACTTCATATGGTCTATCGCGCTGGGGCGATCTTTAAGTTTGAATATAAATCCGCGCACTATTAAGAACAAGGCGAGCGCTTACCCAACAAAAAAACTGAACACCAAATTTGTATATGGCGGTCACACAATACAATTTGTATGCGACCGAGTTTTATTTCTAAACAAGTTATTTACAAATTTTATATTAAGGACTAAATCCCACCACTACGTATATTATTTAGGATTTTAATTCCCTTAAATTTCCTTGTACACGCACAATTTATTATTATAGTTTTCGCTAATTCGCTGATAGAATTTTCACTGAATTAATTTTTAATGATGAAGCGTCTTGGTTAAATCAGAAACGAGAGTGTTTTTGTTTTGTGTTATGGCGACGGCGTTTGTGAAGTCAAAACAAAAAGAGTAGAAAAAGAGCGATGCCTCGCGAACAAAACATAACGAGAGTAAAAACATTTTGCGTAATGTCTTTCGTGTGTTTTGTGTATGGCTTTCATGAGTGCCTATTTGAGACATAGTGTAATTATAGAAACGAAAAACATAGTTTGTATAAAGACAAGAAGAAATATCGCTTCGAATGAATTTGGGTGAATAAGTATTTTGTGGTGATGTACGAAATGAAGCGATTGAATGAGTAAATCGCTACAAGTCCTTTACTAGTCAGGAAAAGATTTCTACTTTCGCAAGTTTGTTGCAATCCATTAGTATTCCTATAAGTTGTTCGGTTTCCGGTGAGTTAATTTCCGTGACTACTTTGAGTTGCTCCGTGAAAAATGTGAGGTTATTCAGCTCCTCAAAGAATATTCCTGTATTGATTTTCTGCCGAATAGTGAAATGTTCTGCTAAGGTTATCGTTAATATTGTCATGGCGATGATTTTCTTATGCATTTTATATGTTTATAATATTTATCTGTAAAATTTAAATCATTTTATTGTCTTAGTATTGGGTAAAAGTTTCTTTTTTAAGAGAATTTTGGTTTGTGTGACGAATTTTATTTTATGTTTTGGAGAAAATTTATTATGTTTGTACAGAATTGTTTTTTAAATTTACCAGAATTCTTCATCTCTAGGTTGCCCTGAGATTCACCTATCCCTCTTTTGAGATTAGGCTCTGATGTGTTTAATTGAATAAAAGATGTTGTGTAAATTTAAAAAGTTTTTGTTTTATTTTAATTTATTACATGTTTGTTAGTTTTATATTAAATAGTCTTATCCATTTTTCCATTTCTTCCTTGTTTGACGTTATCCAAGGTTTTCTATTGCCCTTCTCTATCTCGTCCATCATAACCTCGTAATAGGCTCTTCCTCTTCGTTCTGTCTCCTCGCTACTCATTCCTATGTCGTACTTTAGAAATGGTGGGTCAATTAGTGTCCTATATTTTTTTTTGTCCTTAGCTCTTTTGGGGGCTAGCCTCTTTTCCTCTTGTTCCCTTTCTTCTTCTAAGACTCTCATCATCCTCCGATGATTCTCCTGCCCTCTTATATATAGCTTGTATGCGCTTAATTTCTGAAAGAAGAAAAAAAAAATAATAGATAGTGTTCATGCTTTACTATGGGTAATTAAGGGTGTTGATAACAAAAGTAAAAGTTGATTTTCTTATTTTTGATTTATTATTCGTTTTAGGTCTTGTGTTGTATTTTCTCATTGCTTTATCTATGGGAAAAGGGAGTAATTATTTTACGTTAGTGCTTATTGTTTTGGATGGATTGGTGGGATTTGTTCTGTTCTTGTTCGGGAATTAAAATGCTATACATATATTTTCTCTTTTTTATTGTTGTAAAAAATTTTTTTTTCCTATTTATATAATTTTTGTTTTTTATTTTACTGTTGCTGTTTGTTTTTATTCTTTCCCTTTCGGTGCTCTCTGATTTGTCTTCTTATTTCTGCAGCTATTTGTTGTAATTTTGCTTTTTCTTTCCCTTCTGTGCAGATTTGTACAACTCTCTTCAGGTCTTTTAACTTATTCTGCAGCTTCTTTTCTTTTCCTCCTCTTTTTCCCTTATTCTTTGCTGCTTCCGGAATTGCTTCTTTTAAGTCCTGAGTCTCGTTTTGGGGTTCTTTCATTTCTTCAGTTTGTGTTGTGCTTTCTTTCGTCCTTTTTCGATATTCTTCCAACGTAATCTTTTTTGGATGGCCTTGTTGGTCCATGTTTATCTGTATAAGTAGAGAATTTTTTATTACTACTTTCTCTATTTCTTTGTAATGCAAGTATTTATTGTTTTAGAGTATTTGTTTGTTCTTATTTACTATTCCGTTTCGTGTTTAATTAGACGATTATTGTGTACTCTCAGTTTTCTGTTGTTTACTTGTATTGTCGTGTTCGTGGGAGAGTCACAACTTATTACTCTATACGGGCCTAACCATAATACATCTTGTTTGTTTCGCCTCATGTCATTTCTTAGCCATACTAAATCTGTCATACTGTTCCTTGGTTTTATGTTTTCTTTGTATTAATTGTTGTCTAGCTATCTCATGGGCTACTCTAAGTCTTGCTTTCAGTTCTGACACGTAATCGTCGTAGTTATATATTGGTTCAGGTTCTTTTTTGATTGCTGTGGGAATTAGTGCTGTTTTCCCATATACCAGTTCGTGTGGTGTAAATTGCGTTGCGCAGTGTGGAGTAGTGTTGTAAACGAATATGGCATAAAGACACATCTCGTCCCAATTATTTCTATCTTTATCCGTGAAGGATCTCAGATATTCTTTCAATGTATTGTGAGACTTTTCAAGTGCTCCATTGATTTCTGGATGGTATGCCGTTGTGTTTAAATGTTTTAGTTTAAGAAGTTTACATACTTCTTTGAAGCTTTTACTCATGAAGTTACTCCCTTGGTCAGTGAGTATTTTTTCTTGTATACCGTATTTCGTTATAAAACCTTCGCAAATTGCTATGGCTACTGTATTTGCGGTTTGGTCGGGTATGGGAATTGCCCCTGAAAATTTACTTAAGTCGTCTTGGAAAGTGAGAATGTAGTTGTTACCTAGCTCGGTTGTCGGTAGTGGTCCTACTATATCGAAAGCTACTCTTTGAAACGGATGTTCAGAAGTAGTCGTAATTTGGAGTGGCATTTTTGTCTTTATGTGGTTTTTGTTTTTCTTACATAGATGACATCTTCTTATGAACCGGTTTATGTCAGTTAACATATTCGGCCAGTAATATCCTAATGGTAGGTTGTGGTATTCGTTTAAAATTTGTTCCCTTTTCTTATGATCTAGCACTATCTCTATCTTAGGGTTGGTTTATTTACATCCAATGTCAGTCTGTTTGTCTTTTGCTTTTCCTACCTGTTGCGTAATTACTTTATTTTTGACTTGATCTGTTTCTGTTTCCTCTAGTTCGTCTGTTTGTGTAACCATCCTATTTTGTTGTCTTGTTATTGCTAGTACTTCATTGTGTCTTATTCTGCTAAGCGCGTCGGCGTTCGTATTTAGTTTACCGGGCTTGTGTAAAATCTCGAAATTGACTATGGTGAATTTTTTACCGTAAAGGTAAGGTCGGAAATTGTTAACCGCCCAATATATGGCTAACATTTCTTTTTCTATAGTGGAGTAGTTTCGTTCTGATTTACCTAAGGCTCTACTTGCGTAAGCTATTGAGAATTCTCCTTGTGGGTAAATTTGAGATAAGACAGCGCCTAAGCTGTAATCGCTTGCGTCAGTTGTAAGTGTAAACGGTCTCGTCATGTCAGGATATCTTAGTAGTGGTTGATTAGTTAATCGGAGTTTTAAAGTATCCATTGCTTTTTTGCAATCTTCCGAGAAAGTGAACGTTGTACCTTTTCGGGTTAGTTTTGTTAAGGGTTCTGCGATCACTGAGAATTCTGGGATAAATCTGCGGTAATAATTCGCCAGACCTAAAAATGATTGGGTTTCTCTTACGTTTTTCGGTTGTGGGAAGTTTTGTACAGCTTGTACAGTGTTTGGATTTGGTTTTATACCGTCTGGGGTAATTAGGTGGCCTAAGAATGTAATTTCTTTTTTCAGAAATTGACACTTAGTGCTTTACAGTTTTAAATTACTTTGTCGACATATATCAAAAACTTCTGCCAACTTATTGTTATGGTCCTTTAAGTTTTTTCCATAAATGATTACATCGTCAAGGTAGATGAATCCTTTTACGCCTTGGAAACCGCGTAAGATATTATTGATTGCTCTCTGGAAAGTTGCTTGGGAATTTTTTAAACCGAATGGCATTCGAGTGAATTCGAAGTGGCCATAGTCTGTGTTGAAAGCAGTTTTGTGAGAATCACTAGGTTTCATCTCAATTTGGTGGTAACCACTGGCCATATCCAGGGTAGAAAAATATTGTGCATGACCGAGTTGGTCGAGTATGTCATTGCTATTTGGTAAGGGAAACGAGTCACCTATAGTGATCTCATTTAATTTTCTGAAGTCAACTACGACACGCCATTTGGGTGTGCCATCTTTGTCAGGTTTTTTAGGAACAGCTAATAATGGGCTGCTAAATGGACTAATACTTGGCTTAATTGTCCCGCTACTTAACATTTCTTGAACTTGTTTGTTAATTTCGTCTTTATGGTTCTGTGGAAGTCTGTATCTTGGTATATGTATAGGTTTTGAGTCCGTATATAAGTTAATTTCGTGTTGCACGCCTTTTATACTTGTAAGTCTATCACCTTCCAGATAGAATATGTCTTGGTATTCTATGCATAGCATTAATACACTCATATTTTCCTCTGTGTTATTGTTCTTATCTAGGTTTTCGGTGATTGTTTTAATTATCTGTTCTTCTCTGTCAATGGTCGTTGTATCATAGTTTTGTGCAAGGTTGTTACTGGTTTGTATGTATGGTTCGAAATTTGGTTGAATGTCGGGTATTTCTACTTCTTGGTTTAGTGTGTTGGCTATTAAAATTTTTGCTTTGAAGTTCACAGGTTGTATTATCGTATGAGGAATAAATACTCCTGTTTTTACTTCAACAGCTTCGCATAGGCATGTTTGATTTGTTAATGTGTTTATTTCGATTACTGTTTCGCTCCGTGCAGGAAGTGTTATAATGTTTGTCGTTATGTTTGAAAATGGTATTTGTTTTGTTCCTATTTGTATGCTATTGGAACTATATTTTATATCAGCTTTATGCTTCTCAAAAAAATCATGACCTATTATCCCGTCTTCTGTGATTGGGAAATCGTTTGACACTACATGCATTTTATGTGGAATTTTTAAATTGTCATCAAAGTCCATTTCTACTGTTACAGATCCTTTTGTAAGTATACTGCCTCTACCTATACCTGATAATGTAAGAATGTCGTTTTTGTCGATTGTCATTCCTAATACTATTTTATTTTTTAACAATGATACGTCGGCTCCTGAGTCTACTAACAAACTTGATAAATTATTGTTTATTTTTGGCTTTATTGTATCGCTACTTGCTTTGAATTTCGATACAAGCTTAATATGTGCTAATTTGTCTTCTGGGTAAAGTAAATTGTTTAATATGTTCTCCTCTGGGTATTCTTTCTTAATTCGTAAAATCCTGCTTTTCCATTCCGTAATGTATTTCATTTTGCATTTGCGTGTATTTTTCCAGAATTTTTCCATTTTCAATTTCGTTTGCTCCATAAACTCTTCTGATTTTTCCTTAAATTCTATAGTGTTCTGTTTAATTGATGCGTATTTCTTTACTACTGATTTAATCATGACTAATTTCACATGTAACATTAATACTTGTAAGATTAGTAATGCTGTGTTTATAGAACTTTTCTTTACTTGTTTGAGTCGGTTCATTACGTCAACTGCGTCATGAACTTCAAAATTTACGTTTGGTTCCATACTATCTAAGATTTCTGATTTTACCGGTCTGGCGGCGTTTCGATTTAACTTACTTTCTAATTTTTTTGATTGTGTCTGTCTGGAGACTTTGTCTTGATTGCTTGTCGGTCTGGCGACGTTTTCATTTGATTTGATGCTTAAATTTTCCTTACTAACTAAAGTTTCCTGTGTTGTCGGTTTGGCGACTGTTTTGTTCGTTTTAACGTTTGATTTTTCTTTATTATCTAGATTGTTGTGTTGCGACTGTCTGGAGACGTCTTGATTTTGTTCTTCTGAATTGATTAAATTTAGGTACATCTCTGGGATGCTGCCTAATTGGAGAGATATGACATGTCCGTTTTCATTTTGCGTTAGGTCTTTTTTGATTTTGGGATCCAACTGCGGCGGCTCCCCTACAGCTGGCTGGATCCACCGGCGTTTCCCGATGTGCTTGGAGTATTCTGTGTTTGAGGGTTTATTTGTGCTTCCATTTGGTTGATTTTCATCTGATGAAAACGATCGGCTAAAACGTTACCATTTGTTACTGGTTTATTCCTAGGGTGGTCACTCGTGTTGTAGTTACCATTTGTTTTTGAAAAATATTTGCTCCTACACTCAGCGTATGTATGCCCTGTTGTGGTTTTACAGTGCTCGCAATATTTTATTGAGAACCCGGTCCTCTGTGTTGACTGACTATATCTCATATAATTTGATTGTTGAATCGGTTGGCTGTACTGTCTAGGATTGCTTGGTTGATAGAATTGCTGGTTTGCTTGCTGCGGGTTGTTTGTATTAATTTGTGGGTATCTTTCCGGTGTTGTGTTGTATGTGTTTGTTCGTGGTGTGTTATTCCGTGTATTTAGTCTTGCCCTACAAATGTCGTAAGTGTGACCTTGCTTTTGGCAGTAATTACATATTATTGTCCTAAAATTCCCTTGTCTAAAATTATTTGTGTTTTGTTGGTTTTCGTAATTTTGTGATGGTGCTTGATTTTGTGTTTTTGGTGTCGTGTTCGTACTTGTTGTCGCTTGTAGCATCCTTTCGGTGGTCTCTGCTTCTTCTATTATGTTTTCTAATTTTACTGCTCTTGAGGTTGCTATTCTCTCTTTTAAAATGGTATTGTTCAGGCCCCTCTTGAATGACATCACTGCTGTATCATCTAGATGTTGGGAGTATGTATTGTCTATTTGTTGTATTTTGTATTTTGCTCTATAAGCGGCTTTATAGTTTTCTAATGCCTCAGTGACCCTATGTCCAAAATCCCTAATTGTTTCGCTATATGATTGTTTGATATCAATAAACTTCCTTTCTAATTCTCCTAGCGTCCATACTTTGGTGTACATGTTGTTTAATATCTCCTTGAAAGTTTCGTAGCTATCGATTTGTCTGTTGGCTATCCTATCGTATGCGTTGCCTGTCAACCTAAACTTTACTAAATTTGTAAATATTTTCTTTTCTTCATTTTCTTTTATCATGCTATACACGCTGTCCGCGGCTCCTAAGAAACGTGTTAATCCATTTGTACCATTGAATTCTGGTATTAGGTTTATTATGCTTTGGTGTATTTCCTTGAGGTTTGCCATTATGATTTTTGCTAGCGTTTGTGTTTCCTTGTTATCTTTTGTTATTTCCTCCCAGTCAGTCTGTGTTGCGCAGCTACTTTGTTCTACTCCGGTTGTTTGTGTGGAGGTAGTTTCAATTGATTTCTTCGCTTTCACAGGTGGTTTCTTTGTTGGTTTCTGTTTTACGGTGAGATTTTCTGGTTGTGTACTGTCAGTGTCGCTATTGCTTCCTTGTGATCGAGTTCGATTTGTCGGTATCACTGATGGTTCTCTTCTTCCAACAGCTCGTTCTGGTGGCGGTGATCGTGGTGTTTTATTGGATTTTTCTTGAAACGGTGGTATTACTTCTTTGTTACTCATATAACTATTTACTTATTACTAATGCTCCTAGGTTCGAAAAACTACAGCGCCATTTATTGTATTGTGTTTGTTTCATTTACACGTTTATACTTCGTTGTGGGATGTAATATGAGTGATGATTATTATATGTACTTATTATATGACTAGCTATTCTAACTATTATAATTTGAGTATGCGCATGTATTCGCGTATTACTGGGCCCTAAACTACTTACAGCTTGCCACTGGTGGGGGCTATTACATAAGTAGATTTTCTGATTCTGTGTTATATATGATTTCAATATAATATACGAGTTTGTATAAATCAGTGAATTCGAAATATTTTATTGTTGGTGAGACTATTGATTTGTTATTTGGGAATAGTTCCACAGGAGAATGTATAGGTTAGTTGACTTATGGGGTTAGAGTTTTTGAATAAAGTCACTTATTTGAGCGTATAACAATATTCTACTCCGTTTCTATGGCAATATTCGCCGGACATCTAACTGTTATTTATTGTTAGTTGTTGATTTTGTTAGTTATACTTACGATTTGATGTTCTTCTAGCTATTTAATCTGTAATGTTCACTGGATTGTGTGCGTTGGTATGATGTTGCGATCTATGGATTGACTTCTTTAACTGTTCTAACTACTTATCAGTAGCTACTGTACACTACACGGTTTTATTTCTTTAATTAATTTTATAACACTTCTTTATCTTAATGCCAATTTACTTTTATTGATTCACAAATATGTACACTTGGATTATAAAATGGTTTTTGATGTAGATTTTATCAACTTAATTTTAATCACTGATTGACTTGAATATTTTGAAACTGGGCAGAGTTTTGCCTTATGATATGAATTTTATTGTAAGGTTGAATTTTAATTTTTATATAATTTGGGCAGAGATTTTGCCTTTACGATTTTAATTACACGAGTGAGTTTTTGGTATAAAATTTATAACCTTATATACTAAATTTTTTGCTAACTTACAATAACCATGTGCACATGCACTTAATTCTATTTTATGCTGATTATTTTATTTTCAAACTAATTTATTTTTTATGCGTATCGATTATTTTTGGGTCGATATTTTTCTTTAATGCTCATGTTTCGTTTTTCATTATACTTGCATAATGCTACATTTTATTTCAGGCCATTTGTTTTACTTTGTATACGAGTGCATTTAATAATTTGGGTTTTTTTTTTTTAGTGACCCATATCTTATTTCCGTCTAACAATTTTATTTACTACAATCTTGCATTACTTTTCTTCTTTCTTTGTTTTTTCTTATCTGTTTTTTAGTCATTGCATTTGTGAATTTTTTGTGTTTCTTATTTGTAAACTAACCTTAATATTTCTTGTTTTTGGGAATTTTCTTAATGTTTTGAGGTATTTTGAGATTTGTTCATTTTGTTAATTTTCATTGTTTTAAGTGTTAAATGTACCCTAATGTTTCACAACAAGTTGCGACTTTTAGTGCATACGCCATCACTATAGCTCCTGGATAGTTTTCCTTAATTTTCTCTCGGTTTCTTTCTAAGCGCTCTGTCACACTATTCTCCCCCACATATGTTCCCTTCGTCTAACATTAAGTTTTTCCTTTCTTGCACTAATTTGTTTTCTCTAAAATCTCTGAATGGATATCGAAATACGATCTCTGCAGGAGTTTTCTTCGTTACGCTTTGTATAGTGTTCTTCAAGACTACTTGTACTTAGAGTAGTTTTTCGTCCCAGTCATGACATTCAAGGCACTTCGTCACTTGCTTATTCACTATCTCAATTTGGCGCGATCGTGCACTACCACTTGCAAGGTTTACGTGCTTAATGTCCATTATTTTACAAAATGATTGAAACTTTGAAGCCGTGAAAGCTGATCCCCGATCAGCAATCAGCACGTCTGGTCTACCATAAATGCTTAAAGCTATAATCTAAGAAACTCTAAAGTACTATCTACTCCAGCGTCAGTCATCGCTCCTAACATTACGAATTTGCTTAACCCGCTCTTTACATACGGCCCTACATGGTCATAATGTATCACCACAAAAGGTTCATTACCTTTTTCTAGGGAATTCAGATATCCAGATTTCCTACCACCAGATTTTTTGTAGTACAGACATTTTATACATCTATTGACGTATTTTATGACAAAATCTTTCATTTTAAGGAAATAAAAGGGCGTTTTTAAATTATCTGTTGTTTTGACAATTCCTTGATGCCCAACTGCTTCGTGTGCATAGCCTACAGATAACGTCATATATTAAATCCCGCGAGTTGTACATTATGAATTTTTCAAAGACCTTCTAACCGCCTAACTCTAATAAATTTCTATCTTTCAAAATTTGTTCGTCGGTACGTTGTAAAGCAGTGATCCAATCCATGCTTAAGTTAACGCCGTATACCGTCTTCCATTTAATTCTATCTTCGTTATTAATAAGATAGCGACTTAACGCATATCCCAACTAGCATCTTGCAAATAGTTAGTTGTGGTTTGTGAACAATCAATAGATGCTTGTGACAAAGTTCTAACAACTCGAAATTGTGTCTGAAAAGGTTGTCCGATTTGGCAAAATTGTTTGTAGAAAGTTATAGTTGTGAAGTGATTGTCACATCTAATACCCACAACAGATTCGTCACCCTAACCAATTGATTCATAAAATTAGTTCGGAAATGCATGTCCCGACTAATATTGTTACCATTTAAGTATGTATAATCCAATTGGTTGGCGAAACCTGTTTCGGACATGCATGCCCCAACTAAAGTAATTACTATTTAAGTGGTTCTTACAACTTTATATAATCACTATTTAAGATCGGGTCTTAGCGGTTTGCATAAGAAGTTTAGTTTTAGTTTTAGTTTTAGTTTAATTCGTGGTACATTAGATGCGAAAATGAGTTTGCGAACTATGTATATAATTAGCCATTTTGTTTTTTCTGTCATTTCGCCATATTTCAGCGTAAGTAAATTTAATTCAAAATGTTTAAACCTAAACTAGACATTTCCAAATGGAAAAAATTTAAAAGTGGCACTTATAGACGATTATTGATTAGGAACCGGTTAAAGTACTTGGTGTAGTCATGCTCGTGCTTTAAAATATGCTTGTAACAGGACCGTAAGGTCATGGTTATGAATACTCTCATATCCAGTTGGAAAATAAACTGTTCACAGAAAGTTTTATCACGTTCAACTTATTCAGAGCGGTCGTTCAATTGCTGGCTCGAGCTCAGGGTTTGGGGTAGGATTTCTGATAAGTTGAACGGATCTTGAAAGACCGCTTTAGGAAAACAAAAGAAAACTAAACGGAAACTAGCATACTCATCACTTACCACAATTCCATCCCGCTATTGGATTCCGGCACTAGTTCATCACAAAATTACACTTCATCACTGAACGTAACCAAAGATAGGCAAACAACAATGAAAAAACAACCCAGAAAGAAGAGGGCAATGAATTATTACTGTATTAATTACAAAAATGATTTATTTTAGAATTTAAATTAAATGAAACTTTCCCCAGTTAAACATTGAAATGAAAATGTAAAGAAAAAAAAAATTAATTACTAATAAAGGAAAACTAAATTATTTAATTAAGAAAATTAAAACAAAAAATTTCCCTTGTCACAGCTCTCTAATAAGTCCTTTAACGGTTGGTTTTGTAATTCAATAATGCTTTGGTGTTGAAAATCGTTCGAACAACTTGCAGAGCTCGATGGTCGGCTAATATTCGGGATTTCACTGGAAATAGTTTCCAACCAATTCAGTATTTTACTGGTGTTGGAAGAGCTTTCTGTTTCTTTGTCGCATTCCATTGGAATATTCTGAATTTATTTGGAAGAAACAAACAAATAACGAAAAAGATTCACAAAAATGATCAATAATTAATAAATACCATAATTTTTCATTCCAACTTACTTTAGATTGCCGCCATTGTTTTAATTTATTTAAAAATAACGCCTTTTCCCCAATGAATATTTTACCAATATCAGCGAAAATTTCTAAGCATTATTCTAAGTGCTGGTTTGTCAATATATCACCTGCTAGTATTATATCACACGTTGGCTGAGCAAGGTCCCACGATTGCAATACTTTTGTGACCTCGTCTGTTTCGGCTTGATTAAATTCAAACGGTTTTATATAGAAAACCGTGATTGGCGTATCATTATTTTCTAGTTGTTCTTCCATTACGTAACGCCACAAAGTAAATTGTACAAATACGTACAAATATGTACGTTTAATTTAATTTTTAATTACAATTATCAAACACAGTATTTTTTTCACAGTACTTAACACACTACACTGTACATGACAAACTAAACATGGCGTTATTGTAGTTGAAAAGAATGACATATGACAATAAAAAAAGCAAAAAGTAACACGATGAAACACGATATATGAGACGATCAGCGAATAAGGAGAATTTACACATTATTTTTTTGTGGTAATATGAAATTCTTCATAATTATATATTTTTATAGGAAATACTTTATATTTTAAAGTGGGAATCTTTTTAATTTTTAATCTGTAAATTCCTCCCGAGTTGATAGGAAATCTGATTAAATATTAAGTGGATATCATTTTAATGTTATATAAATAAATAGAAATCTCACAAAATACAGTAAGACGAAATTCCCTTTAGTTTTTTTTTCTCTGTGTACTAATCATTTGCTCACAAATTCAAAAGTTGTCGGCCACAACCACAACTAATGACCTACGTCTTCACAACGTTATGATTGTTGTACGGCGTAGAAATTCATGGGCACATATTAAATAAATATATATATTTTGGTGTTTAAACGTTTTTATTTTAAATTATTAATTTTTATCGTTTTATTATTTCACTATAATCTTGTACCTACTGTGTATTAAACATGAAATTCAATATTGGCTACAGTGTAGCATTCATAATCCATAACATGATAACCCCTTATTTTCGCCAAATTGGTTGTAACGACCTTGTCAAAAAGCTGTGATCTACGGTTCGCTACATCCAAACAATGATGCAATTAGTTGCGGTAATGATGTGGTAACCAATTTACAACTCGAAATGCTGCTTGGGATGATACTAAATTCATATTTCCTAGCAAACCATCTTCCTATCCTTGAATTTATACCTTTTTTTTTAGCTAACAACTTGATGCTGTTGCAATCAGTCCTCACAGACTGGTATCTGATAATAACCACTGGCTAGATCTAAACTAACGAAATATATATTCATAACTGCCTAATCTGTCTAACTGATCATCTATTAAAGGAAATTGTTGGCGTATTGTTTTTTTTTTATTAATTGCTCTGTAATCTACGCACATGCGAAGTTCTGTTCTAGCGTGTTCTTGTTTTTAACAAAATGCCACGCAATAAATAAAACTCATCGGACTCGATTTTCACAATTTTTATTGAATAAATATAATTTATTATATATCAACACTCGGCAGTCTTTTTATTAGTTATAATTATAGTTTAATATATTATATTATTATATTCTTTTTATTTAAAACTAAAATGATCCGCACACTGATTTAAAACACGATTAAACACTATTTTCGCACCGGTATTCTTGTTACCTGTTCTTGTCAAGAGCACAACCAAAAGTAATCAGTGCTTAATAATCAATACCAAATTGTTATTCTCTTTTTTTCTAAATATGGACGCTCACTCGATATATTCGTACTGTCGTGCCATCTAGAATAAAATGATAATACTAATATTTTAACAGGGTGGTATTAAAATAAGTGTATGCCACATAAACATAATTATTTAAGTTAACGGACTAATAATTAAGTTACGTAGGATACGTAAATGCTACAGTTCTGGCGTAGTAGGAGATAGAATCGTCTAGTAAGTCAGCTGCTCTTTTATTTCCTCTACATTGTCTTTGACCCATTCCCGTCCCGTGAATGCTAACCTATATGGTCGGTAATAAACTGGTATTTCATATACTAAATTTATTTTTAGTTCGATCTTATCTGTTAAACCTATATTACTTAAATCGGTGTGATTCGATCCCTATACTTATATATTAACTTATATACAATTCAACAAAATTCTTACCAACTAAGGTGTTTCCAATTGAGAACCAACATTCAATAAAAAGATGTTATTAGTATTTATTAAATCTGCAATTTTATCACACACATTTTTCTGATGTCGAAGTTCATCAGATTATTGCTAGACCATGATTTTCTGTTGAAACGTCACTGGTAAAATCAATTTGTTTAGGGATTCTTTGTTTAATTTCAAATAAATGATTTTTTGCTTGTCTGAAGCTTGATTTATTTATTACCATGTGTTCCAAATCTTTCGTTACATCTGAAGTAATTTGATGTATGGCTAGTTCCACAAAATTTACAAGATTCTTTCTTGTCACAGTCGTGGAATTCCTCAAAAATGTTTGCGCAAATCAAGCATCTATTAATTTTTGAGTTACATTTTTTAATTGTGTGTCCATAATTTAGACATTTTTTGCAGAATAAGGGGTTTGGAATAAAATAATTTACTTTAATTAATATGTTATCATATAAAGTGATGTTATAGGGAATAGATCCGTTATTCCATTTCGTCATTCTTTCAATATTCGAAATAGGGAAGTTACATCGGTTTTATAAATTTAATTTTTCATCCACAAATATCAATATCGTTGATATTTTCATAAATATATGTATTTATCAGTTTAAATTTTATTTTATTATTTTTGTTAATTATTTTTACAACGTAAGAACGTTTTTACGATGATCATTTTTCATGTCAATTCTATGCGTGCTGCTGGAATAATTAAAACTTGCTGGCATTTGCTTCCAGCAAACCATTTTATTAAAACTTGTATTTATTATTTTATTAGCTATCGACTGCGCCATGTGATGTAATGTATTTGTTTATTAAATAAAACATTAATTAGGGTATGAATAATTATTATACATATTATATTTTATTTGAGTCAGTATCCTTGTTTACTTCACTTTTTACTAACTAATAAATACACAACACAGCTATATAATATTTAAGTGTGATTATTCTATTTATTATAATTCATCATTTAGTATTCCTGCATAAAACACACTATTGTCTCTGCTATTCGCTGTGGACCTGAAGCACACTACTGACAAATGTCCGATTTTATCACATGTATTGCACTTTGAATTTATATTATGTCACACTTTTGGCAAAAAAAGACACCTAAACTTTTTATTTTTAAAACTTTTATTAGTTCTCGTTATAAAAATCACGTCCGCTTCGTTTCACAGTTTTCTTAATAATCCCCATTTTGTGTTTTATTTTATTTTTATTTAAATCATTTTTATCTCCACAGTGACATCTTTCAAAAGGTAGTATTAATAACTATTTTTGACATTTAGTCGAGATTCTCACCCAACACAATTTACGACAATTCGGATATCTTGATTATTTAATAAAATATTGTCGCATTAACAATAGGTTAATTTACAAATTATAATTTTATTGCGTATATACTTAATTCAATCAAGAGTTTAACTCTTACACTTTTATAAACAAAAACAGAAACTTATAATAACTAAAGCAGTTGAAGTATTAATTAGATTAAATAAATTCTTTATTTGGAGGTGCCGAATTACTATCTTTTGATTTTCTGTTAACGAGTTCTAACCTGTCGATTGCAACTACGGCTTTGTAAATTCGACCCGTTTGTTGCTCTCCTTCGATATCTGTTATTAAATATCCCTATACATTTTCCTACTTCATATGGTCTATCGCGCTGGAGCGATCTTTAAGTTTGAATATAAATCCGCGCACTATTAAGAACAAGGCGAGCGCTTACCTAACAAAAAAACTGAACACCAAATTTATATATGGCGGTCACACAATACAATTTGTATGCGACCGAGTTTTATTTCTAAACAAGTTATTTACAAATTTTATATTAAGGACTAAATCCCACCACTACGTATATTATTTAGGATTTTAATTCCCTTAAATTTCCTTGTACACGCACAATTTATTATTATAGTTTTCGCTAATTCGCTGATAGAATTTTCACTGAATTAATTTTTAATGATGAAGCGTCTTGGTTAAAATCAGAAACGAGAGTGTTTTTGTTTTGTGTCATATGGCGACGGCGTTTGTGAAGACAAAACAAAAAGAGCGATGCGTCGCGAACAAAACATAACGAGAGTAAAAACATTTTGCGTAATGTCTTTCGTGTGTGAATTGAACAGTCGCGCCATCTTAGTATCAGCACATGCACTATGCAAGCCAATCTTCTGTCGATTGGCGTAAATATTTATTAGAATTAATTGCATTCAGCCATCCGAAGAAGAAACAACTAAAAACGCAATAATTGGCAAATCACCTGTAAAATTGCAAGTCATCGAAAAGTTGTAATCTTCATATTTAAACAAGTTGCATTCTGTAAGTCGAAGCGATAATACCAAAATAAAGTGTTTATACGGAAGTTAGTGTTGTGTTTGTATTTCTCATCTATGTGACAATTTAATAACCAAGTTGGATTCTCGCGAGTTAATTACCTTGTGGTGCCTAATTGCACGTAAACGAGTCAGCCCACCTTTTCTACGAGTGCACGAGCCTACAAACACTACAATTGTATTTCCCCATTTCATTTATTCTTTTTAATTTCTACTTCATAATTTGTTTACATTACACCAATAACTTTCACTCACACACAAATTCCCTCTGGTTTGTCTTTTTTTTTTCTTGCGGGAGCTTTGCTCAACCGTCTTCTTTCCAATTTTAAAACGAACTCCTCGTTCAACTCCATAAAACATTTACAATTTTTTTTCCTGCTACGTTTGCAAATTTTATTTTTAGATTCTTTGCAACAAAAAATGAATCGTCAGCAAAAAAAAAAACAATTGTAACGTGGGTATAAACTCAAGCCCCGTGCAGGGAATGCTTGAGTTACCTATATTGGTTTTAAGGAAAATCAAAATGATCGTATTACCATGACCGAACTCTCATGGAAAAATTACACCGATCTTAAAAAACATTTTTTTGTTGAATCAACAAGACTGGTCAATGTGCATACCAAATGACATTGACATGGAAAGATACAAACAAACTGCTAAATGAATACAGCTAAACATAGAAAATCAATGAAACCACGCATTGTACGAAGGCGACGGTTACAACCTGTCCTTATAAGGTGGTACAAGCCATTCTTTATTGGGATATGCGCTATCTCCTAAAATAAATTGGTTGGCCTGAAAATATTGAGTCATGTTCTCTTCTTCTTTATAAATCGTACTTCGCCTCAGCACTCTTCCATCGTGATAGGAGCCGGGTTCGCCACAATATACATCAATCAATTTTTTTTTAGCGTCTACAATCACTTGCATTGAGATGCTAAAATATTTTTTTCTATTATAGTAATAGACCGGGTTTTCTCGTGGGGCCTTAATTTTAATTCCCAAATGTTTCTTCCCAGGCCACACAGCTTTTAATCAAGTCATTGATGCTTCTAAGTCATCAAGATTTGGATCAACTCTTCTTCACTGTAAGGAATACAACATTGAAGCGTAAGACTCCAAACATCATGGTAGAAATCGAGGAAACTTTCCTGAGCCTGTTGGTTTCGTGACTCTATACTTCTGCGAATATCAAAATTTGTTCGCCTATCTTTAAATCTTTCGATAAACGTTTCTTTCAAATCCATCCAGGACGCCGAGGGTTTAAGTTTCCGGTAGGTCCAATACCACTGCAAAACGATATCTTTCAAGACAGTGTGCAATTCAGCCAATAAAGTCGAAGGCGATAGATCCATGGATGTCGCTACCGTGTCCAATTGGAATAAAAACATTTCAACATTAATTCCTTTTAGAGATCCGTTGTAGGAGATTCCACTTCGAGAGAGATACAGATGATCGGAATAATACTTATTAGGCGCGAATGCACTTAGAACGGGTTGAATGTCTATTAAATTTGTCGCAGGAGTGGTATTTTCATCTACAAAGCCGGATGCACGGAAGGTGCTGTTATGCAACTGAGTGATAGATTGGTGAGGCGAAATATGAGATTCACCGGGTAAATTCAGAGATGAAGCCTGATGTGTGACTGGAAGGATATTAGAGTTAGTTACTATATTTGAAGCTGGACTATTATTAGTAATTAACGGATCTTGAAATCGAATTTGAACTAGAGTAGGCGAAGGAACCGTCGTAATCTGTTCCTTAGGTAGGGACGTAGGAGCTATTACCTGAGTCTGTAGTTCATTCTGTCGTTGGTTTAGCGCAGCAATCTGGATCGATACCTGATTCAGCTGGGCCAATATGGTGCTCATGATCAGATTCGGATCGGAAGCAGTGGTTTGATCCAAAGCCTTTTCAGGACCATAGATTTGTGTACCAGTCGTAGTGGTCAATGAACTAACTGGTTTTAATACATCAGGAGGTGTCTTGATGGCTCCCAGAAGGTTCTCGGATGTCCCTACTGCCGTGATAGGCCTAATTTGGATTGCAGCCGCTTTGTCCAACGACTGATTTAACTTATCCTCATCTTCAACTTTCAGCGAATCAAGTAGTTCTTGACAGGATTTTAATACCTTACGGGCGGATGTTTCATACGTGTGTGAAAGGCAAGCTCGCTCCAATCTACCCCGAACATGCAGTAAACGGGAAACTATCTGACGGATTTTTAAAACTCTTTGATCGAATTCCAATTGTCTGCAATCTTCAACATCCTGCTTAAACCGCAATAATTTCGTCCGACAGGTCTCAATTTCTACATCCGGTCGTTTGCTTGAAAGACTGCAGACGCGATCTCACGCAGTTCGCATTCGACTTCGATCTCGTCGGATTTCAGATCGGATATATTCATTTTTTTTAAATAAATTCAAAATATTCAATGTCTATGATGAAAGAATTAATAATAAAAGATAATAATAACAAAACAAATTAACCCAAGTTAGATAAGAGCAATATACCAAAACAAAATTCAAAGTGATAACACAACTGTTCTAAATTATTTTTAAGTCACAGAATGCCGCCGCGGCTGAGGAGGTAAGGAGTCTGAATCTTCGTGCAGTTCTGACTTACACGTGCAGGCTCTTGGTGTCCACTCGTCTCAAAAATAGACAAACGACGAAACACTCCTGCTGGATTATCCCACGGACTGGGATTTGAATTCATTAATCGCAGCAAACCAAAATGATAAAGTGTATATAGTATAACTAAACTATTCCTAAACCTGTAACCAAAATTAAAGAAAATTTAAAGAAAAAAAATCAAAATACTAATGGTATAATATAATCGCAATAATTGAATTATAATCAAACAATATAGAGAGATCGGATGAAGCAAGGGAAGCTCAGGCCCTCGTGCTGGAAACGAAATCATAATACATAATAAGTTCCTGTAAACAAAGCAATTGGTACAAAATGAGACACACGAAATGAAAGAAAAGGGGAAAAAGATGTGCCACTGATCATCGAGACGACGGACCGCCCAATCGACACCACATTGGCAGAAACAACTGGTTCCGCAATCTCAATGCTGAAGAGACATGGAACCACGATGATCGACGTTCAAGCAGGATCAAACGACGCGAGTGTCGGAGCCTACTACGAACGCCCCTCATTTAGGTAGTCGGAACAAACAAAATTTAATGTGAAGAATATTGAACAAACTAATGCAAGGGAACGAAGAATAAAAAAACCAAACAGAAGAAAGTAAATTTCAAAAAAAAGAAATCTCGACTCAGAACAAAAATGTATGAGCTTCAGCCACAATCGACGCCACATAGCGGAAATGGTGAAACCCACATAATCGATGCCATGAGAAAAGGGGTTTAACATCCACATCGGTGCGTAATCAAACAGCACCAGGCCGGTTACAATCATCAATGTGAATGCCAACCGGGAAGGAAACTTGAATGAACACACTCGCGAGAACTGAAACAACACAAGGTCCGGTACAACAACGAGAATGTCCATCAAGTGAAATAACTGATAGAAACTAAAAGACGAAATAAAAAAGGTAAATTTAATAGCCAATAGTTTGGGCGCCACTGTAACGAAATCCTCATATTTCGTATTGAAATTTTAAGATTTCGCTAACAGACATAGTGCCAGCGGTCTGGTGCGGTATAATAGCCGGCTAGAGCTCAGGGTTGGCGTGGGGTTTTCCAGACTTGACAGAATGCTTGAATAACCGCATATATAAATCAAAATTAAATCAAGTAAGAAAAATAGAAGACACAATCGCTAGGTAGCGAACAACCTGACACGAGAATCATCACTCCTTACACCCATCACGATCCCTCACTGGTTATTCTATTTACTCATGACGTCAGAGAATAGCACAAAATTAATGAGATACTGATTCGCATACGACATGAAATATCCTGCATACGGTAACTGACTGAGAACGTTGACGAGGCTCGGCCAGAAAAAAAAAATTTGCAAAAAAAACTGATCGAAACAATAAAAGTTTAATTATGAAAATGATAGCGGCCTAAAGCCAAATACGTAAACTGATGAAAAGAGGAAATAAATGTAATAAAGGGTTTTCCAATAAGGAAGTCGGTTTGAAGTACAATCAAAACATTTATGAATAGAACTCTATTTTTATAGACCACCGCGGGCACGTTTGCAGCGGTCGATTCGTTGGACCCAATTTTCGATAACTCGGCCACACATTTCGGCCGAAACGGCCGCTATTTCGCGTTCAATGTTGGCTCTGAGCTGTTCCAACGTCGTCGGCTTGTTGGCATAGACCAATGACTTGACGTAGCCCCAAAGAAAATAGTCAAGAGGCGTTAAATCGCACGAACGAGGCGGCCAATTGACTGGCCCGTTTCTTGAGATAAGACTCTCATTAAACTTGCTTTTCAGTAAATCGATTGTAACATGTGCTGTGTGGCTTGTGGCACCGTCTTGTTGAAACCACATGTTGTCCAACTCCATATCTTCCAATGTGGGTCACAAATAATCGGTAATCATGGCGCGATAACGATGGCCATTCACAGTAACGCAACGATCGTTATCGTCGACGAAATATGGCCCAATGACGCCGCCGGCATGCAAACCGCACCAAACAGGTTTTTTTTGTGGATGAAGTGTTGATTCATGAAGCACATGTGGATTTTCACCCGACCAATAACGCATATTTTGCTTATTGACGAACCCATTGAGCCAAAAATGAGCTTCGTCACTGAAGATGATTTTGCGATGAAATTCATCATCTTGGCGCATCTTATCCAGAGCCCAACCGGCGAACGTACGTTGCTTCAAATGGTCCATCGGCTTCAATTCTTGAGTCAGCTTGATCTTGTATGGGTGTAAACCAAGATCCTTATGCAAAATTCGCCATAAAGTGGTCTGGGCGATGCCCAATTCTTGAGAACGCCGTGGAATTGACTGTTTTGGATCGTTTACTACGGACGCCTGAACGGCAGCGATATTTTCGACACTTCGACCAACCCGTTGTCTGGCACGGCAACATCACACAACGAATATGTAGACTCAAATTTTTGCACTAAACTTGTTATTGCCTGTCTACTAGGGCGAGAATTACGACCGAAAATTGGAGTTAACGCTCTTAAAGTTGCGGTCACCGACTCCGAATTTCGGTAGTAAATTTTTATAATTTGCAGACGTTGTACGTTCGTGTACTTTATCATGATGAAAATGTTGAGTTTACTGAATAAATTGACAGTGACAGTTCGATGATTAGTCAAAGGGTGCGTTCACAAATTAAATTCAAAGTTGTAAAGTCCCTATTGGAAAACCCTATATAATAAAACACCCACCATATTACGACCAACACCTTATCTGCTACTTCCCCACAAATTTAACGCTTAATCAGCGATATTCACTCACAATTAATAAGAACCATAAAAAAATTAATATTTGTATCAATTTTGTAAATTTTATTTTTAAATCACAAGTAATGAACTAGCTTTTATAACGATTAAATTATATAACATAAAAGAACTATAGATGAATACCCACTCGTCCTTTAAGAGGACTTCACAAATGATATTTTTATTGTATTAAATTGATAGAGGAAACTCGTTGTAAGAACCAAGGTGTTTAGTTTCTACGTTAGACCATTAAGTGGTATTCATTCAAAAAAAAAATACGTGGCGGGTGAAAAATTTCATTCGTACAAACAAAAATTAAATAAATATACTATAATACAAAAACTTACCAACAAACTCCTGAGCGCTCTGGGTTGCTGTGCAAGGAATAAATTATCCCATCTAAAAAAAACTTTGCACCAACACAAATTTTTACAACCACAAAACCAAGTTTTTTTTTTTTTTTTGCTTTAGATTACTTCTACTCTACTAAGTAGCCAGAAATTCCTGAATGAAAATTTCTTTCGTTCTGTGTTTAAATGTTTTATTATCCTGGTTGTGTAATAGATATAAAACAATATTAATTGTCTTCTTGTTTTGATCACCACCGCAAGTAAAGAACGAATGATTAAATAATTGAGAAATAAAAAAACTGACTACATAGGCCGATACCGTTGACAAAAGGTAGGAGTGAGACGATTATGTCCGACCGATAGAAAAAAAAACGTGAACGAAATTCAACCGGATGAACAACAAAGCCCACAATAATGTTTACCCCTCACCACAATGATGAAGGCATTACATTCGTTCCAAATTAATACAGAGATGAACGCCAAGCAATTGAAAATTGGTAGATATCAACTTTTAGGGGCAAATCAAATAATACTTCACCACAATTAAGTATGTACAGCCAAACGTTACAGTAGTACCTACGACTATGATCGTCGGTTGAATACACTACCCTGCAAAATTTTAAAAATTGGGTGCCACTTGACAATGAATAGTTGTTTCCGAAGTAATTTTTTACGCTGAATCCGAATCTGGGCTCAGAATTACTCTATCACGTCAGGTTTATGAGATATTCTAACCTAAAAGTGCAAAAAAAAACTGTTGTTTGACGTATTTGAGGTTATCTAGCACCGCGATTTTTTTTTTCTTCAAAAGTTCATGTGTGGGATCTTTTAGTACAAGTCTTCTTCTTTCAAATGCCTTTGAGTTTGCTCAAGAATAGAGAGATATCGCATTTTCAAAATTGCATGTTCGGGAATTTGTCGGTATACTGTATAATACACTACCTTTTATACCTACGGTATATACTTATGCACTTTTAGCTTAGAATATCTCATAAACCTGACGTGCTAGAGCAATTCTGAGCCCAGATTCGGATTCAGCGTAAAAAGTTACTACGGAAACAACTATTAATTGTCAATTGGCACCAAATTTTTAAAATTTTGCAGGGTAGTGTTTTTATACAGAAAAATTCACGAATATGCAAATTTGAAAATGCGATATCTCGGCGAAAAAAAATGATATTTGAGCAAATTCAACGGCATTTGAAAAAGGAAGACTTGTACAATAAGATCCTATACATGGATTTTATAAAAAAGTAAAAACTGCATTGCTACATAACCTCAAATATGGCAAAAAACAGTGTTTTTTGCAATTTTAGGTTAGAATATTTCAAAAACCTGACGTGATAGAGTAATTCTGAGCCCGGATTCGGATCCAGCGTGAAAAATTACTTCGGAAACAACTATTCATTGTCCAGGGGCAAACTTTTGCAGGGTAGTGATATTTTCGTTGTTTTTGCGACATTTTTCTTTTAACAATTCCAATTTTGGTTGTAAATCATTAATTGTAGAAATGTGAATGACAAAATCCGCCTGGGAATCCAAAATGGTTGGTTTATAGGTTTTTGATATACGATTCGGCACCAAACCACTATGAAGTAGCATTACTATGACGCAATGTTGTGAATCTGTAAACAAAGACTTACTAAAATAGGATATTTAATAAAAATTTGTAATATAGTTACTTGTATCCAATGTTTGCTCTTTTAAAGATTTTAGAAGTTGCTTCGATTGTTTATCTTTAATTTCCGACTCGAATATTGGTAAAATTTTGTTGCAAAATGTGTCGTAACAAAATATCAATCTATAAAAGTAAAATATTATACAAATATATAAACATTCAATTTTTAAACATAGATATGTGACCTTACCAATTGATAACCATCAGGATCATCAAATCGTGGCCAATCTCTTAGAAGTTCCTGAATAGGCTGCGCCGAGTGTTGAAACACTGGAATCCGAATTGTTGCCGTCATTTCCCATTTTTCACACACTTCTGTCCATGGTGAACAATTATTCGATAGCCAACACTTTAGTTCCAGCAATTCATCTAAAAGTAGATCGTATCATTATTATAATTTAATTTTCAACTGTCATTGAAAAGGACAAACCATTTTATTCTTTTTCTAGTATTTCTATCTGATTTACTTCGTCTTCGTTTTGTGCGTTGACCTTTTCGTGAATATTAGCCCAACGAGAATGGAGCTTGCCTGTTGGATTTTTTTTACCTGCCTTGCGTGCCATATACATAGTAGGTGGTCTATAGATTAATAAACATTTTATATTATAAATTGTTTTTACATTAAAATTGTAAATTGTTAAGAATATTTATGGAAAACATTGAATACTTACAGATTTTTCGTTGGGAAATAAATGTTCTATTCGTTTTGCCCAATTACTCATGTCCGAGTAACTCATTCTTAATTGTTTCGTTTTGTAGAAATTAGTGATTATGTGATATAAATTTCGTTGATTTTTCGAATCGAGTATATCGTGTTTTGCATAAAACGACAGAATTAGCTTTCCCTTGTCACAGCTCTCTAATAAGTCCTTTAACGGTTGGTTTTGTAATTCAATACTGCTTTGGTCTATGGATATCGACGAATGCCCAATTACCAAAATAATTTTGGGACCAATCTCACCATTTAATAAAAACAATTTTCAAATATTAATTTTAATATTTAATAATAATAATTTTATTTATTGAACAATAATTATATTCTTTGAGCTTCCAATTCATACTGCCTCAAAATTTATTCTTTTATCTTAAATGTTAAATTTCTCCCTTAACCACAATTACAATTACATAATAATTCTAAATATGTATATATAATGCTAATTTTATTATTATGAATGAAATTATATAAACTTAATATGTTAAGAGAAATGAGTATCAAATATAATGGCATTATCACAAACATCATCATTTCAGCTAGCTGGAGAAATCACTGCACGATGGATACATATAACACGGTATATGTATTTGGTAATTATCGTTACTCTGTGTAAGATACAAATGGATCGGCAATACATTTTGCTTCACTTGTCTACACACACATCAATTCATGCACCGGACGATTAGTACATTGCAAATTTATGCAAATTAAGTGGCTGCGCGCATACATTTGTTATTGCAGCTACAATGCTCCCTCCGTAGCGATAGCGTCAATATACCAACGAACAATTATAAAATGTGTAGCTGAAAATTACTTTAAAAAACTTACATGGTTATGGTTTCTCTTTGGTGGCTCAATTTGGAGAGATTCTGTCACGTAGGCTGGTTTAAGTCGGTCAATTGAGATAGAAGTATTTTTACCTTTTATTTCTACAATAAAATTTTTACGAAGCTTTTTTAACACCTTATATGGACCTTCATATGGAGCAGTTAAACCAATCTTAAGTTTATCCACGCGGACGAATACATAGTTGCAGTCCGTCAAATCTTTATGAATGAAGATGTTGTCCTGTGAAGGGCTTCGTGAATTTTTGGGAACGACGTTGCGCATCAACTCTTTAAGTTTCCCGACCAGTGACGCAGGATCAGTTGATGTCGCGGGCTCAGGATGCATTAAAAGATCACCAGGGACCTTAGGTGTCTGTCCGTAGACAAGGTCCGCTGGAGTACATCCTAGGTCATCCTTGACCGAAGTTCTAATACCAAGGAGGATAAAGGGGAGTTCAAAACTCCAATTCATGGTATTTTCTCGAGCATACAGAGAGGCTTTCAACTGGCGGTGAAAACGTTCCACCATGCCGTTGGCCTTTGGGTTGTAACTTGACGTACGTGTTCTGTATGAACCTAGCATTTTCCTAAATTCCTGAAATAGGTTACTCTCGAATTGACTGCCTTGGTCAGTCGTTATCTCTAATGGTACTCCAAAACGCGAGACGTACTGGTCTACGAAAGCGTGTATAACTGAAGATGTTTTCATATCGACAAGAGGTATTGCTTCCGGCCAGCGAGTAAAACGATCGATAATTGTGAGAATAAAAGCATAACCATTTGAGGGGCGTAGTGGACCAACTAAATCTACATGAATATTTTCGAACCTGGCGGAGGGTAATTCAAATCTACCAATTTCGGAACGTGTATGTCGATTTATTTTGGCTTTTTGGCAGGAAATGCATGTTTTTGCCCAATTTCCTGTGTCTACATTCATTTTTGGCCAAAAATATTTACCTGATACTAATTTACGACTAGTGCGAACTCCCGGATGTGATAAATTATGTAATTGATCAAAAATTGATCTACGCATTTGTTCAGGAATATATGGACGATTCACTCCCGTCGAAGTTTCCGACCAAATATTCCGATCCGAAATGCTATCGTATAATTTCACAAGTTTCCATTTGTGCTCACGTTGGGAATTGTTACACAATTCAGTAAGTTCGTTATCGGTTGCCTGCAAGGCGATTAATTTCTCGACATCTAGATTAGCAAGCCGAATTGTAAAAATATTGTCTACATCAGGTCTACTAAGTGTGTCAGCCACAATATTACTTTCACCCTTAATATATCGAATGTCGGTGGTAAACTGTGATATATAATCTAATTGGCGCGCCTGACGCGGACTACGTTCTGTCTTAGATGAAATCGCAGTACACAGAGGTTTGTGATCAGTAAACACCGTGAATAGCCTTCCTTCCACAAAGTATCGAAAGTGTTTAATAGCGCAGTAAATCGCTAATAACTCTCGATCAAATGCTGAGTATTTCCTCTCAGCAGGAGAGAGCTTCTTGGAAAGAAATCCGATAGGTTCACTAGTACCGTTTCTGTGTTGCTCTAATACACCACCTAGAGCCACGCTAGAAGCATCTGTAGTGATGCTTATTCGACAATTCTCCATTGGATGCGCCAAAAGTGTACACTGGGCGAGGGCTGACTTAATTTTATTAAAAGCCACCTCACACTCAGGATTCCAGGAGAAAATAATCTTTTTCTTCACTTGTTTCAGGTTTTTCATGTGCTCATGGATTGGAGCAAGTAACTCTGCCAAGTGTGGAATAAACCTGTGGTAAAAATTTACCATACCGAACCGACGAATTTTTGTACTTGCCGTACAGAACTGGGTTGAGGGAAATCCCTGATTGCCGCTATTCGTTTAGATGATGGTAAAATTCCGTCTTTCGTTATTTCATGACTGAGAAATTCGATGCGATTTACTCCAAATTCACATTTCGAGGGTTTTATGTTTACACCATATTCCGTTAATCGGCTAAATAATTTTTCTAGGTGTAATTTATGTTCTTCGTGCGAGTGGCTAGCCACCAAAATATCGTTAATGTATCCAAAAACAAAATCAAGTCCTTTGGTCACCTCGTTTAAAAAACGTTGAAATGTTTGGGCTGCATTACGCAATCCATAGGGCATTCTAACAAACTCGAAGAGACCAAACGGAACTGTAATTGCTGTTTTGTAGATATCTTCTTTAGCCACTGGGATTTGGTTGTAGGCTCGCACTAAGTCTATTTTAGAAAAGATGGTACAACCACGGAGATTTAGAGAAAAGTTATGGATATGTGGTAATGGGTAACGATCTGGCACCGTTACCGCGTTAAGTCGCCTGTAATCCCCGCAGGGTCGCCAATCGTTACTATCCCGTTTCGGCACCAAGTGCAATGGTGAGGAGACTGAAGAATCAGACGGTCTACACAAACCTAACATAGACATTTGTTCGAATTCCGAACGTGCTATTTTATGGCGCTCAGAGTCCAGCCTTCTAGGAGTAGAATATGGAAGGTGGCCGTAAGTAACGATTTTATGAACGACTTTGTGTTTAACTGGTTCATCATATTTTGGTTCCTGAGTCAAAGTCGGAAACTGGCAAAGGAGTTTACCATATTCTCCGTTAATAATATGTAACCGCGGTGAAAATGAATCATCGCTTTTAATAATTGTATTAATTGATAGATTTGTTAAATTATCTTTCAAAATACGATTTTTTAGATCAATGGTTAATCCGAATTTAATCAAAAAATCAACACTTAATATAGGTTTCGTTACATTTCCTATTACAAATGGGTGCTTAAATTCTCGACGTAGACCTAAATCGACAACAATTAGTCGCGTACCAAAAGTTTTTATTGGGGTACCGTTTGCTGCGAAAAGTAATGGTTCTCTATCAGGATGCAAATCGCTAAAATGTTTTGGAGGTATGACTGATGCGTCAGCTCCAGTATCTACTAAAAATATTAATTTAGTTTTTAGACATTTTACAAATAATCGACGATTTGCTGCAATCCCATCGTTCGTCGAATTTACGATGGGACGGTTTAGTTTCCCGAATTTCCTGATGAGTTGGAATTTGCTTTCCAAGTACAACCACGTTGGCATTTGGCTGCCTTATTCCTATACTTATGGTGGTACCAACAAAGATATTTACCAGACTCTCGACTTTTCGAACGACTACTTTTATTGTTTCGATCTCTTGAATTATCTATACGGACATTATTATGATTAGAACGAGAACCGGAATTACGTTTCTCCCACCGATCAAATCTTGAACGCAATTCGTTAATTGTTTTTACTAAACTTTGCACTGTGAAATTGTCTGTTTCTGAAATATTTTTATTCGACCTAGACGTAGCACTAATGATAGAAGACGATGGTGAAGTTATTTGCCATATTTTATCCGCTAATTCGCATAATTCGGTGATCGAGTCAGATTCTCGAACCATGACAACAGCTTTGATAGCATCTGGCAGTCTTTTTAACCACAAAGTCTTTAACAATTGTGCGTTTACGGCACCGGATGATCCAGCAATTTGTTCTAAACTGCGGTAAAATTCAGATGGAGATTTATCTCCTATTAATGTAGACTCAATTAATTTTTCTACACGTTGCGCTTCGGATAAGGTTTTACGTTTAATCAAACCTTCACGAAGAGCATTATATTTATTTGTATCTGGAGGTTTTGTAATTATGTCGGAAATGGAAGAAATAACATCTAACGGTAAACACGCAATCGTGTTTAAGTACTTTTTAGTATCGTTAGTAATTTTTTTCACTTCAAAAACAGCCTCCATTTGAGTAAACCATAAGTCAGGCATGTGTGCCCAATAAAGCGGATAAGCCACATGTACTTGGGATTGTGCAATTTCTGGTTTTTCATCCGTATCACTCATTTTATTTTCGTATTTTGCAAAAAAAAAAATTAAAATCCCGTTATAGTGACGCTATTACCACACCAAGAAAATAAATGTATCGAACGATTTCGAAATTTTGACCGACAATGTGTGTATACAAATATTTTTTTTTTTTAAAACAAAATGTCTTACCAATTTATTGTTGTTAATATTCTGTTTGTATAGGCCAATATAATCCGCAGTTCTCCAGCTGCTTCGACTTCGATTATATGATTCGTCCTTACAATAATTATAACTAAAAAAAAATGAATTGAAAAGTATCTGATTTAAAAAATAATAATTCAAGATGCAAAAATAATTATAATATTGTACCAAACTTCGGCTTTAGATATAGGTAGGCCTGGTACAATGAAGGCGCAATAACTTTCTGGTGATAAATTGGTATTCCAATAACAGCTGGGTGATATCCGCTCGATTTTATGTGACAAGAAATATCCAAAATGGTGTCTTCGTTTTATTTCAATATACGCGTATCATTTGAAAATGATCACAAGAAAAACAACACTTTATTTTTAACACGTTATAATACGTACGTTTTTAATTTATTATTAATAATTTTCTTTTCTTTAATACACAAATTTTATGGTCGCGTTGCAAATGATTTTATTTAATTTTTATGTCCGCTTTCTTTGATGGTTTATAGGCAAGAGACATTTTATTATAATTTTTGCTTTCAAAATGACATAAAATTATATGATTAGTTTGTCTACTTGATTCTAGGTGGCTCAATATCAATGTAAAGAAAAATATTATTATTAACTAAATTTGTCGGTAGGTGACTACTTTGTATTCTTACCGAACACATGAACAAAATTGAATTTGTAATGTTCTATTTTCAAAACGTCAAAATTTGAGGTAAACAGAATGAAATATTTCTGTTTATCTTTACAATTAATTTAAATATGTTTAAATAGATTATAGTTTAGTGAATATAGTTTAACAATAAATTATTACATTGAAGATAAGTATTATTACGTTACACAATTATACAATTTGATAAATATAAATTTAATGAATTATTATATTTTTAGGTTAACTTAGTATATGGAAAATGTCAACAAATTAAAGATAAGTTTACATAAATTTACATTATTCAAAATAATTTTCTAATTTGTTTCTTAACCTTTTTCTTTTAGGTATCATCAATGCAATATTTGATTGTGTTTACGACATACCGGCCGCCTTGAATCGGTTGATTCAATTTACAGGAAGTAAACACAGCTTGTGGATAGGTCGTTTTATTGTTCCATTTTTTGTTTTTACTGTGACGACTCTAACATTGCCGTCTGCACCAGGATGAAGATGCGTTGTTTTTCCCATCAACCATTTACACGGAGGTAAATTATCGTCTTTGATGAGCACTATGTCGTTGATATTGATGTTTCTTTCTTTTTTGTGCCATTTAGTTGTTCGTTGCAGGCTGGTTAGATATTCCAGCTGCCATCTTCGCCATATATGCTGATTCATCTGCCTTAGTAATTGCCATCTGGACAAATTGGATATTTTGACATCCGTTAGATCATGGTCAGGAAGCTGTGTTGATGGTCGCCCAATTAAAAAATGTGACGGTGTTAAGTAATCGATGTCGTCTTCTGCCAACACACAAGGAGGTCGCGAGTTTAGCATTGCCTCAATCTCAACGATAAGTGTTGACATTTCCTCTAGCGTTAATATTTGTCCATTTGTTACTCTTTTCAGGTGATATTTGATGCTTTTGACAGCCGCCTCCCACAGTCCGCCAAAATGTGGTGCGCTAGGTGGAATCGGTTTGAAAATGATTTGATCTGTCAATAAAAAATTGGAAATGTTATTATGATTTTCTTTTAGGAATGTGTAAAGTTGATATAGATGATTTCGAGCCCCAATAAAATTGGTTCCGTTATCGCTGTGGATTTCTTTGCAAATCCCTCGACGAGCAATAAATCGTTTTAATGCTGCTAAGTACGCATCTGTCGTTAAATCGGAAACCAACTCGATATGCACGGCCTTTGTGGCAAGGCAAACAAATAGGCAAATATAGCTCTTGCCTGGTTTTTGGCCCCTTCGTCTCGTCGTGTACGTTTGGAATGGACCGGCATAATCAACACCGACCTTGTAAAACGGTCTAACCAATTCTACCCTTGGATTAGGTAGTTGCCCCATTACTTGATTTAGAGTTGTACCCGCGTTTTTAACACACTTGACGCAGTTGTGTACGATCTTTCGAATGAGATTTCTTCCACCCAGAATCCAATATTTTTGCCGTAGCGTAGCCATCATTAGCGTTGGTCCAGCATGTAGATGCCGTAAGTGGTGTTCTCTTAATATTGATTCGGTTAACTCGTCGTGTGCCGTTAAGATTATTGGATGCTTTACGTCGTATGTTATGGCTGCATTCTTGATTCTTCCACCAACCCGTAGTAGTCCCACTTCATCAAGAAAAGGTTTGAAATACTTGATTCGACTTGATGTAGGTACTTCCTTGTTTGATTTAAGTAGCTGAATTTCTGTTTTAAAATGCTTGTATTGTACATGCCGGAGAATGATATGTTGCGATTTTTGTATTTCCTCTACGCTGAGGTACGGCGAAATAGAGTCTTTCTGAATTCGATTTAGCTTTAGGTTTAGGTATCGATAAACGTAGGCCAGAATTCGTACTAATTTGTTGAAACTGGATATTCCTTTGGTTAAATGGTCGACTATGTTCGATGCCGACACCTGCACGCTCAGTGACTTACCATGCAGCTCTTCTATGGTATTTGATTGTTGATATAGATTTTTTGGCCAAGCCTCGTCATTTATTAGCCAACTTGGTCCGTTCCACCACAAGTCAAAGTGCTGCAATTTTTCAGGTTCGAGTCCCCTCGAGGCACAATCGGCTGGGTTGTCTTGGGATTCTACATGCCTCCATTGTGATCTGTTGAAGTGAGTTAGAATCTCACCTGTTCTGTTACCGACAAAGGTGTTCCATTTGCTTGGATTTGAATTCAGCCAATCCAATACTATCATTGAGTCGGTCCAGGCGAATATTTCGATGATCTCATTTCTCAATGCCTTTTTAACATTCAATAATAGCTTGCTTAAGAGTACTGCGCCACAGAGTTCCAGTCGTGGAATTGATAATTGTTTAATGGGTGCCACCTTCGTTTTTGCTGATATCAATTTAATGACTGGTTCGGAATTTGAATTAATAATTTTAGCATAAACAACCGCGGAATAGGCTTCTTTAGAAGCATCGGAAAACCCGTGAAGCACGATTTTACTTTCGCGTGTGGTATTTAGAAATCTTGCCAATCGAATATTTTCGGTATTGCTTAGATTGCCTCTTAATTTTAACCAATCATTTAGTAAATTTGTTGGTAATTGGTCGTCCCATTTTAAATTTTCGGCCCACAGTGATTGAATGAATATTTTTATAGCAATTGTTATGGGAGCGAGCCATCCTAGAGGGTCGAATAAACGGCTGGCCTCAGATAAAATCCCTCGTTTGGTTGTGGTTGGCTGTTCGTTCAAACTGACTTTGAATTGGAAACAATCGCTGATTGGGTCCCAATGAAGTCCTAATACTTTGGTATGATTGTGCGTGGAATTATCTACTTCTAACAGGCTTGGTTTTTGAATTGGTTCAATGCTATCACTTAGTGTTCTTTCATTAGATAGCCATTTCCGGAGGTGAAATTGGGAATTCGACAAGATAGATGTGATCTGGCCTTTTAACTGCTCGGCTTCATGTAGTGTATCGGCTCCGGTCATCAAGTCATCCACATACATGTCGGTTTTGATGCGCTCCACTGCCTGAGGAAATTCTTCGATATGGGTGTTTGCTGCCTCTATAATCGCCCTAGTAGCTAAATAACTTGCACTGGCTGTCCCGTATGTGACAGTTTGCAATTCGTATGTTCGAAATGGTTTTGTTGAATCTTCTCGCCATATTATTCTTTGATATTTGGTATCATTATCAGCTACACGAACCTGGCGATACATTTTTTCAATGTCTGCCGTAACCGCTACTTTGAATTTCCTAAAACGAGACAAAATTTGGTATAAGCTTGATTGTACGGTCGGTCCAACCGCTAAGCAATCATTTAGTGATTTCCCACTAGTAGTTTTTGAGGAGCCATCAAAAACAACCCGCAGTTTTGTAGTGCTGCTTGCATTTTTGATAACACCGTGATGTGGTAAATAATACTGTGGTTGATTGTCCCCTTGGGTTATCTCGACTTCCTTCATATGTCCTAGGGTTAAATACTCTCGCATGAACAGTTTGTATGATTCAGCAAAACTTGGTTCTCTAGCGAATCTTCGCTCAATTGAGTACATTCTCTGTACGGCTGTTTTATAAGAGTCACCCAATGCAGACGGTGGGATTTTGAATGGTAGAGCCACTTTGATTCTTCCAGAGCTATCAACAGTCTTTGTGTTGGTGAAACATTTCTCACATAACTCTTCTTCCGGTGTTAGATTCAGCTTTTCCACTTCTAGGTTTTCTATCTCCCAAAATCTCCGTAATAGATTGTCCAGGTTGCTCTCGCTGTTGTCCACATTGATTGAGATAGATTGAGTCGGTACCGTGCCACTTGTCCTTCCTGCGATTATCCAACCTAATTTGGTATTTTGAAGAATTAATTCGCTTTTCGTTATGATCTTCCCGTTGGATAGCATCTCAAAAAAGCTATCAGCGCCAATTATGATATCAATCTCGGAAGCCTTGTAAAAATGCGGATCGGCTAAATCGTACTGCTTGAATTCGTCTATGTTGATATATTCGGATATCGATGGTTGTTTGGCGGTTAACTTCGGGAATACAAAGGCTTCTATCTCAAGCATTGGTTTTGGTTTGTTCCACGGTATCATTACTAATGATACTGCGCCCTTTGTATAACCGTTGGTAGTTGCTCCTATGCCCGATATGGCCAATTTAGCGCTGCTTCTCTTTAACTTCAATTTTTGGGCACATCTTTCTGAGATGAATGATCCTTGTGATCCTGAATCCAATAAAAGTCGACATAGTTGGTATTGGTTATTTACATCTGCCACCTTCACTAATGCCGTAGGTAGTAAGGCACTTCCTGAATGATTGGTTGTTGTGGTGTAGATCTGCTGGTTGGATTTCGGTTGACTTTCTTCATTAGGTTGGATATTGGATACAGCTACAGTTGATTTGTTCTCGGTTGATAGATCTTCATGCAATAGTGAATGATGTTTTCTGTTACACTGACGACATCTAAACTTTGACTTACACATGTGAACGCTGTGATTATCATTAAAACAATTAAAACATCTATTTTGCTGCTTTATTGAATTCAATCTTTGATTAATGGACATATCTTTAAACTTATTACATTCAAATAACCGGTGACGTTCTTCGGGACATAACGAGCAGATTGGAATTTCATTAAAACTTGGTGTGGACGATACAACGTGACTTCGAACATAGGGTTTGGATTGGTTGCAATGTGGCTGAGAGCGTTTGTTTGAGCACTTTATTGATTCGAGCGCATCGATTCTTTGGGTGAGAAAATCGAAAAACTGTTTGATATTTGGAAGATCGTATGCTGCCGAAAGTTGAGCCCATTGACTGTTGGTTTCACTATCCAATTTATTGATTAAAATGTGAATCAACCAATGATCACGTGTTTCAGCTTCTTCGCCTAAAGCCTTTAATCCGCGTAAGATTTCGTCGGATGTATCTAGCACTTGCCTCACGTTTGCAGCATTTGCAGCAATCACTGATGGTTGATTTATGAAGTTTTTTATAAATGTGTATATAGTATGCTTTTTCCGGTCGTATCTTTCTCGTAATTTTTGCAGTGCCTCTATATAATTTGCATCAGTAATACTAAAATGCTTCAAAAGTCCTGCAGCTTCTCCCTTTAGTGCCCCTTTCAGATACTGTAACTTCTGCGAAGGTGTTAGTCTAGAGTTGTCGTGAATTGTAGCACAAAACAGGTCGTGAAACGATTGCCATTCTGTATAATTGCCTGTGAATGACGGAATTGATAGTTTGGGGAGTTTCACATCCACGTGTACACCTGTCCCTGAGGTTTCGAGAATTGTGTCGTTCAATGATATGGTTGGCTCGATTTTCCTTCTTAATGCTAGATTTAGTCCGGCAACTATTTTATAATAATTATCTTCGAATTCCGTATCCAATTCCTCTTCGTTGTTTAGCGCTACTATTTTGTCCTCAGTATCATTGAATTCGGTGCGGTATCGCTCAACATTTGTTAGTCTGACCCTTATGTCTTCAGCATTGGTAGCGATGGTAATTGCGTTGAGAAAATTCAGTAGCTTTGTCATGTTCCCTTTGATTGATGCTCGCCTTTTCTTTAGTGAGGTTATGTCCGCCATTTTATAATCTCACTTTTGGTTAATCACTTCACAACACGTTTTTTTTTTAAACTTTTAGGTTAGAATTTCGAACGGTAAATTTTCGACCGACAATAGATATAAATAAGTGTATCAAAGACCAAATGGTAAATTTTAATATGATTATTACAATAGCAACTCTTTGCTTCGATTTATTAAGTTTATAATAAATAAATATGTTTGATACTTGCGGTTTATCGGCGTGTTACAGTAACTGGATATGCTGTAATTCCTGGATTGGTTTTCCCATCCGGCTCGAAGGACCAACTTTATGTACCAAACTTCGGCTTTAGATATAGGTAGGCCTGGTACAATGAAGGCGCAATAACTTTCTGGTGATAAATTGGTATTCCAATAACAGCTGGGTGATATCCGCTCGATTTTATGTGACAAGAAATATCCAAAATGGTGTCTTCGTTTTATTTCAATATACGCGTATCATTTGAAAATGATCACAAGAAAAACAACACTTTATTTTTAACACGTTATAATACGTACGTTTTTAATTTATTATTAATAATTTTCTTTTCTTTAATACACAAATTTTATGGTCGCGTTGCAAATGATTTTATTTAATTTTTATGTCCGCTTTCTTTGATGGTTTATAGGCAAGAGACATTTTATTATAATTTTTGCTTTCAAAATGACATAAAATTATATGATTAGTTTGTCTACTTGATTCTAGGTGGCTCAATATCAATGTAAAGAAAAATATTATTATTAACTAAATTTGTCGGTAGGTGACTACTTTGTATTCTTACCGAACACATGAACAAAATTGAATTTGTAATGTTCTATTTTCAAAACGTCAAAATTTGAGGTAAACAGAATGAAATATTTCTGTTTATCTTTACAATTAATTTAAATATGTTTAAATAGATTATAGTTTAGTGAATATAGTTTAACAATAAATTATTACATTGAAGATAAGTATTATTACGTTACACAATTATACAATTTGATAAATATAAATTTAATGAATTATTATATTTTTAGGTTAACTTAGTATATGGAAAATGTCAACAAATTAAAGATAAGTTTACATAAATTTACATTATTCAAAATAATTTTCTAATTTGTTTCTTAACCTTTTTCTTTTAGGTATCATCAATGCAATATTTGATTGTGTTTACGACAAATATGTTAAAACAGAAACATGACCTTGATGATAAGATGTTCAAAATAAAATGTTGATACACGAATTTCCACTTGAAATATTCCGCCCGTTGATTTTCCGTCTTTTCTGGAATTTTCTGCATACAATACTGCTGCTGAATAACGCCACCGATCCGCAAATTTGTATAAACCGTTAATTTTTATTTGGTTTCCGCTTGAATGATGACAATTATTTACAGCTCAAGGACGTTTTTCCGTATACCGCAAATATATTTTATGGACGTTGGATGTATAGTGGGAAATTAGCGTAGATTTTTTTCCATTGGTATTGATTTGTAGCTCTATGCGTTATCTCGTAATTACGTTTTTTTTTATTTGATAATTTAGCTATTTGCACTTCACATACAGAACTACCCAACGATATACCACACCATATACTACACCAACTTAATTTTATCGACGTTTATTTTTTTATTATTAAATTTATTTGTTTGTAATCGTGACCGTACAACTTTTAACTTTCCGTATGCCCGATCACGTCGGGGTCACCACTATGGATATCGACGAATGCCCAATTACCAAAATAATTTTGGGACCAATCTCACCATTTAATAAAAACAATTTTCAAATATTAATTTTAATATTTAATAATAATAATTTTATTTATTGAACAATTATTATATTCTTTGAGCTTCCAATTCATACTGACCCAAAATTTATTCTTTTATCTTAAATGTTAAATTTCTCCCTTAACCACAATTACAATTACATAATAATTCTAAATATGTATATATAATGCTAATTTTATTATTATGAATGAAATTATATAAACTTAATATGTTAAGAGAAATGAGTATCAAATATAATGGCATTATCACAAACATCATCATTTCAGCTAGCTGGAGAAATGACTGGACGATGGATACATATAACACGGTATATGTATTTGGTAATTATCGTTACTCTGTGTAAGATACAAATGGATCGGCAATACATTTTGCTTCACTTGTCTACACACACATCAATTCATGCACCGGACGATTAGTACATTGCAAATTTATGCAAATTAAGTGGCTGCGCGTATACATTTGTTATTGCAGCTACAGGTCTTGAAAAATCGTTCGAACAACTTGCAGAGCTCGATGGTCGGCTAATATTCGGAATTTCACTGGAAATAGTTTCCAACCAATTCAGTATTTTACTGGTGTTGGAAGTGCTTTCTGTTTCTTTGTCGCATTCCATTGGAATATTCTGAATTTATTTGGAAGAAACAAACAAATAACGAAAAAAATTCACAAAAATGATCAATAATTAATAAATACCATAATTTTTCATTCCAACTTACTTTAGATTGCCGCCATTGTTTTAATTTATTTAAAAATAACGCCTTTTCCCCAATGAATATTTTACCAATATCAGCGAAAATTTCTAAGCATTCTAAGTTCTGGATTGTCAATATATCACCTGCTAGTATTATATCACACGTTGGCTGAGCAAGGTCCCACGATTGCAATACTTTTGTGACCTCGTCTGTTTCGGCTTGATTAAATTCAAGCGGTTTTATATAGAAAACCGTGATTGGCGTATCATTATTTTCTAGTTGTTCTTCCATTACGTAACGCCACAAAGTAAATTGTACAAATACGTACAAATATGTACGTTTAATTTAATTTTTAATTACAATTATCAAACACGGTATTTTTTACACAGCACTTAACACACTACACTGTACATGACAAACTAAACATGGCGTTATTGTAGTTGAAAAGAATGACATATGACAATAAAAAAAGCAAAAAGTAACACGATGAAACACGATATATGAGACGATCAGCGAATAAGGAGAATTTACACATTAATTTTTTATATTTTAAAGTGGGAATCTTTTTAATTGTTAATCTGTAAATTCCTCTCGAGTTGATAGGAAATCTGATTAAATATTAAGTGGATATCATTTTAATGTTATATAAATAAATAGAAATCTCACAAAATACAGTAAGATGGAATTCCCTTTAGTTTTTTTTCTCTGTGTACTAATCATTTGCTCACAAATTCAAAAGTTGTCGGCCACAACCACAACTAATGACCTACGTTTTCACAACGTTGTAATTGTTGTACGGCGTAGAAATTCATGGGCACATATTAAATAAATATATACATTTTGGTGTTTAAACGTTTTTATTTTAAATTAATTAATTTTTATCGTTTTATTATTTCACTAATCTTGTACCTACTGTGTATTAAAAATGAAATTCAATATTGGCTACAGTGTAGCATTCATAATCCATAACATGATAACCCCTTATTCATAATATGATTCGCTACATCCAAACAATGATGCAATTAGTTGTGGTAATGATGTGGTAACCAATTTACAACTCGAAATGCTACTTGGGATGCTACTAAATTCATATTTCCTAGCGAACCATCTGCCTATCCTTGAATTTATATCTTTTTTTTTTAGCTAACAACTTGATGCTGTTGCAAACTTGCAATCAGTCCTCACAGACTGGTACCTGATAATAGCCACTGGCTAGATCTAAACTAATGAAATATATATTCATAACTGCCTAATCTGTCTAACTGATCATCTATTAAAGGAATTGGAAATTGTTGACGTATTGTTTTTTTTTATTAATTGCTCTGTAATCTACGCACAAGCGAAGTTCTGTTCTAGCGTGTTCTTGTTTTTACCAAAATGCCACGCAATAAATAAAACTCATCGATTTTCACAATTTTTATTGAATAAATATAATTTATTATATATCAACACTCGGCAGTCTTTTTATTAGTTATAATTATAGTTTAATATATGATATTATATTATTATATTCTTTTTATTTAAAACTAAAATGATCCGCACACTGATTTACAACACGACTAAACACATTTTTCGCACCGGTATTCTTGTTACCTGTTCTTGTCAAGAGCACAACCAAAAGTAATCAGTTCTAAATATGGACGCTCGCTCGATATATTCGTACTGTCGTGCCATCTAGAATAAAATGAGAATACTAATATTTTAACAGGGTGGTATTGAAATAAGTGTATGCCACATAAACATAATTATTTAAGTTAACGGACTAATAATTAAGTTACGTAGGATACGTAAATGCTACAGTTCTGGCGTAGTCGGAGATAGAATCTTCTGCATTGTCTTTGACCCATTCCCGTTCCATGAATGCTAACCTATATGGTCGGTAATAAACTGGTATGTCATATACTAAATTTATTTTTAGTTCGATCTTATCTGTTAAACCTATATTACTTAAATCGGTAGTGATTCGATCCCTATACTTATATATTAACTTATACAATTCAACAAAATTCTTACCAACTAAGGTGTTTCCAATTGAGAACCAACATTCAATAAAAAGATGTTATTAGTATTTATTAAATCTGCAATTTTATCACACACATTTTTCTGATGTCGAAGTTCATCAGATTATTGCTAGACCATGATTTTCTGTTGAAACGTCACTGGTAAAATCAATTTGTTTAGGGATTCTTTGTTTAATTTCAAATAAATGATTTTTTGCTTGTCTGAAGCTTGATTTATTTATTACCATGTGTTCCAAATCTTTCGTTACATCTGAAGTAATTTGATGTATGGCTAGTTCCACAAAATTTCCAAGATTCTTTCTTGTCACAGTCGTGGAATTCCTCAAAAATGTTTGCGCAAATCAAGCATCTATTAATTTTTGAGTTACATTTTTTAATTGTGTGTCCATAATTTAGACATTTTTTGCAGAATAAGGGGTTTGGAATAAAATAATTTACTTTAATTAATATGTGTTATCATATAAAGTGACGTTATAGGGAATAGATCCGTTATTCCATTTCGTCATTCTTTCAATATTCGAAATAGGGAAGTTACATCGGTTTTATAAATTTAATTTTTCATCCACAAATATCAATATCGTTGATATTTTCATAAATATATGTATTTATCAGTTTAAATTTTATTTTATTATTTTTGTTAATTATTTTTACAACGTAAAAACGTTTTTACGATGACCATTTTTCATGTCAATTCTATGCGTGCTGCTGGAATAATTAAAACTTGCTGGCATTTGCTTCCAGCAAACCATTTTATTAAAACTTGTATTTATTATTTTATTAGCTATCGACTGCGCCATGTAATGTAATGTATTTGTTTATTAAATAAAATATTAATTAGGGTTTGAATAATTATTATACATATTATATTTTATTTGAGTCAGTATCCTTGTTTACTTCACTTTTTACTAACTAATAAATACACAACACAGCTACATATATAATATTTAAGTGGGATTATTCTATTTATTATAATTCATCATTTAGTATTCCTGCATAAAACACACTATTGTCTCTGCTATCCGCTGTGGACCTGAAGCACACTACTGACAAATGTCCGATTTTATCACCCGTATTGCACTTTCAATTTATATTATGTCACACTCTTGGCAAAAAAAGACACCTAAACTTTTTATTTTTAAAACTTTTATTAATTCTCGTTATAAAAATCACGTCCGCTTCGTTTCATAGTTTTCTTAATAATCCCCTTTTTTTGTTTTATTTTCTTTTTATTTAAATCATTTTTATGTCCACAGTGACATCTTTCAAAAAGTAGTATTAATAACTATTTTTGACATTTAGTCGAGATTCTCACCCAACACAATTTACGACAATTCGGATATCTTGATTATTTAATAAAATATTGTCGCATTAACAATAGGTTAATTTACAAATTATAATTTTATTGCGTATGTACTTAATTCAATCAAGAGTTTAACTCTTACACTTTTATAAATAAAAACAGAAACTTATAATAACTAAAGCAGTTGAAGTATTAATTAGATTAAATAAATTCTTTATTTGGAGGTGCCGACGAATTAGTATCTCTAACCTGTCGATTGCAACTTTGGCTTTGTAAATTCGATCCATTTGTTGCTCTCCTTCGATATTTGTTATTAAATATCCCTATTCATTTTCGTACTTCGTATGGTCCTTTATTAGTAAGGAGAAGCTTTCTAATTTCTAATTTTATATAAATACTATAGACACAATTTCTGTGTAATAGTGAAGTGAGATTTGATGAGTTAGAAATGTCGACAATAGATGGTGGTAAGATTCGGTGTAGTGGAATGTATAAATACATATATGTGAAATATATTTAATTTGCTAAGCAACGATACAAACCACTAGTACATTTAGTGAGTCAAATGTACTGAAGTGTCGCTACGAAACCGAAAGAAGTATATCTTACACACAATTATATTTAAAATTTGAAATGTTTTAAATTACAAACAATTGGGGAGATAAACGCATGAAAATGGAAAATTGAAATGCGTGAATCGCGATAGTCCCTTCAAAAGCCCTATTGCATTCTCAACTAACATCCTATAGTTAAAGAATGAATTTTGTTAAAAGGGCGTTGACCTGCCCTTATAAGGTGGTACAAGCCATTCTTTATTGGGATATGCGCTATCTCCTAAAATAAATTGGTTGGCCTGAAAATATTGAGTCATGTTCTCTTCTACTTCTTTATAAATAGTACTTCGCCGCAACACTCTTCCATCGTGATAGGAGCCGGGTTCGCCACAATATACATCAATCAATTTTTTTTTTTAGGGTCTACAATCACTTGCATTGAGATGCTAAAATATTTTTTTCTATTATAGTAATAGACGGGCTTTTCTCGTGGGGCCTTAATTTTAATATGGATCCCAATCAATAACGCCAATTATATTAGGAATTTTCTTAATTTGCTCAAATTTTTTTTAATTGCTTTTGTCTAAATCTTTCGTTGCATCTGAAAATTTACAAGATTCTTTCTTGTCAAATCTTTCGTGGCAGTCGTCAAAAATGCTTGCGCAAATCAAGCATCTATTAATTTTTGAGTTACATTTTTTAATTGTGTGTCCGTAGTTAAGACATTTTTTGCAGAATAAGGGGTTTGGAATAAAATAATTGGCTTTAATTAATATGTTATCATATAAAGTGATGTTATAGGGAATAGATCCAGAGTTAGAAGTGATTTTTATTATTTCAACATTTTCTGCAATTTTTTGTCGTTATTCCATTTCGTCATTCTTTCAATATTCGGAATAGGGAATTTAGATTTAATATTTTCTCTGATCTCCTCGATAGAGAGATTAATAGAAATATTTCTGATTATACCAATAGAAGGCGTGAAGTTTTTTGGGATGTAGGTTACGTAATTATCAAATTTTTTAAAAACTTCAGATTTGACACACTGTAAAATGCCAACAATTTTGATTTAGTTTGTAAGACTAATCCGTTGAAAATTTCACAAACTTTACTAATTAAATGAACCGCACTTCCGGTTTTTGATTAGTTGAATAATTCTAGTTAGATTACCGCTGGTGGGGTCTAACTGAATTGAGCAATAAACTTTTGTGTTGATGTTCAAATTTATTCTGTTTTATTAATTAAATTGTTACAGATTATATACTTAAAAACACTAATAACAAATGCTTACTAAATTATATTAGTAAGCAATATTTTACGTTTACTGTAAGAGAGCCTACATTAGTACATATATAAATTGAAATGTTAGAATTATCGTCGTGAAATATGTGTATGAGATTGCCATGAAATGTGAGTTTAACACTCGCTTCCGGACCAATTAGGTTAGATAACAACAACACCTTAATTTTATCATCCACCACGTTATTCAGTTCCATATAATTTTCTAACCTCTCAATATATTCCCCAAATTTTTCTCCTTTTACGAACGGTTCCATATAACCAATAAACGTTTTGTTTTCTTGATTAGCCATTACACATACCAAAAAATCGCCCTATAATTCGATTTCACCTTATCCTCGTCGCCAATTTAAATATATCTCGTTGTAATATTTCCTTACTTTACTTCGATGATTCTCGATTTTATTTTTTTATTTTTCTCTTGCTACAAAACACTTTGTTAACCTTTCACGTTCATCTTTATTCCTCTTATTTTTCTATCTACTCACATTCTTAATACTCAACATTTCCAATAAACACATAGAATGTATTATTACCCTGAATTGGCAAATATTGGAATACCTCGGATATGATTTTTTAAAAAAACTGTCCACAAATTTACCCGAGTTTGTGGTCCTTATTGCACTATGACAAATTGAAGCGGTAATTCGGGAGGATCTTACTTGATACCACAATTTATTATGAACTCTTGTATTTTTTTCGGTCCTTTTGATTTCTTTGGTGGTAACTTTATTTCTATTATTTAACATATAATACTGCAGCGGCTCTGAGCAATAGTCATGATCTGTACAAAAAAAAAAAGAAAAATTTACATTACAAGATGATAAAAACGGTGATTCTGTCTTAAAATTAATTAGAGAATTGAGTGCATAGTTTGATATACTATATGAACTCTCCTGTAAGGATTCAGTAATCCCGAGCATTCGATTTATAGACACGTTTTCAAGGCTTCTTTCGGTTGGCCTATTATTTAAAAATTATTATCTAAAGTCATATAATGCAGTATGTATATTTACCTGAAACTATAAAGCACTCAATGGCATATGTTAGTGCCGAAACATGTTTACAAGCGGCACTTAAACCTTAAGTATTTGACACACCTTGCAATTCAAATGAACGTACACCACATACTCAACGTTTTTCTTCGTTTCAGAACAGAAATTATTGCGTTCGGTTTTCTTTATAATAGGAATGTCCATCCCTAGATGGCATTAGTTAAAATTAAAGAGAAAATAATATTTTTTAGTAATAATACAGAACCACAGATGGCGTTAATTAATAATTATATTGTATAATTCAAATAATATCCGTTGGTTTATCTACATTATGGTGCCCGTAACACTAATTTCTGAATTCTTTTTTGTTCGAAGTCAGTAAAACTGTTTATAATTGCTTGCTTAATATTTTTGTGTTTCCGGTGGGTTGTGTACTGCGTCGTAAATTTGTGTCAACAGCCTATTGTCGGCCGTCGCAATTATTGTATTGAATTTATTTACATCGGATTTGATTGATTGTATTGAAAACCATGATTCTAGTTGCAGAAAATACGTTTCAATATTTTCGTAGTTAATTTGTGGAATATAAGCGTACTATAACAAAGATGGAATAACCAATGAGAGTCATTGTTTTATAATAGCATTCCACATAGTCGTAGTAACATTATTTAGTACTTACTAAAAAGAGGAATAAGGACTTTAGATATAGGTGTAGTATTTAGTACTATGCGCCTACACATGGAAGGTAGAGTTTGATCTGAATTATTTGGTTTAAAATTCGATTATTAAACTCGCGGTTTCTGCACTGAATTTTATTAAAATTTTGATTAGAATTTTGATAAAACGATGATTTATTATTATTTGAAAAATATCGATTATAATAAGAAGTTTGATTTAGAGACGTATTTGGAGTATTATTTTGTCTTTGATTTAGATTATTAAATGCAAAACAAGACTTAGCAGAATGTCCCATTTTTAAACATAATGACACTTTTCTACGACTTTGGATACAGCATCCTTTAAATTTGAAAACCTACACGCTTTGACTAACAAACGGAATGGATCCTTTAAGCCATTTTGAAATGTGTTCAGTGCTGAAATTGAATTTAGCGTCTTCACCTTTACTGGAAATGCCTGCCTTATTGAGATCAGAAAGTAGTTGCTTAACATTAAATACGAATCCTCTCACAGATTCATTAGGTTTTTGTTTTAGCTGAACTAGTTCAAGTTCTAACTGTTCAACAGGGCGGCTATCAGAAAATTGTAATAAAAATGCCTTTTTCAGATCTTCTCCTTTCTAGTTTAGATTTTAAAATTTCTAAAAACAACGATTTATCTGCTTTGTGAACTAACGGATTATAAACAATTTCACAACAAACTATGAAATTATCAAGATTTTTAGGAGACCCATCGAACTCAGTTATAATCTTTAACATATATGACCAACGTTTAGCTTAGACATTATTAACCCGTATTTCTGTTCATTAATTAAACTAGGTCTGAAATTATTCGGGTGATTTATGTTAAAGCAATTTGGTGAATCATTCAAATTAGGTGGCGTCGACTCAATAACAGATTTATTGATTAAAAAAGGAGAAAGCAAGCATGTAGTAAAATCACTGGCACTACTACTATCACTAAAGCTACTTACCGATATAACTGATGGTTCTTCTGAACTTGAATCCTCGTTATCAGAAGTATTTAGGGTTTTCTCGATTACTTGGTCACTTGCTTGTATTCGAATATTTGCATTTCCTCCACATTAACCTTTTACAACCCTGTTAGATTAATATTTTAGATGTAGTTGTTCAGCTTGATAAATTTATACGCAAATATTCGGTTTGATGAACTTAGTTGCACCAAATCTATTACACGATATGGAGACACGGAAAGTTATCAATCCAAAATTGAATTGAGGAAAAAGTCGTAAACGAGATGGAGCAACAGAGAAAAATATAACTTGGGTTAAAGTTATGTTTTCTGTTGTCCAGATTTTTCGCTAGATGTCAGTAAATAACGCAAAAGATATTTTACGCGTTAAAACCTATATGTGATGTTATATTAAATAACCAAATGCACTGATTGCAGCCGGGATGGTTGATCTTTATTCACCATTTGAATAACCTGCTCATCTGATTCATATCTTTTCTCGGCTTGTAAAGCTTTACGCACAAGACGAACAGCTTGAATTTTCTATGAATCAATTAAAGCTTGTATTTGTGGGTTACTATTGTAATTTTGATTTGTAGTACTACTTTTACTCATACCTTTTTGAATTTCAGCAACAGCTTTTTGTAGTTCATTAATAGAACGCAATAATGAATTTACTGTTGAACCAGTGGAATTACTAGAATGATAATTTTTTGAGCAACCTGCGTTACTTGATTGAGACGTTATATGATTCGTCATCGAGCCGCATATTTCTCAAATTTTATCGGATGCCTCCAGTATTTTTGTTAGTGGACTGCCAATACGGATGAAACATTTTTTGGTAATCGTTTCAGCCAAATTGATTAAATCAAACCTATGCTTATTATATTGGATTTTCTACCTAATGCTTCCAATTTTCGATAAAAATCAGAAGGTGTTTGTTCACCCGCAGCTGAAGTGGAGCGAGGAGTTTTTCCAATCTTTTTCTATCAATGATTTTCTTCTTATTATTTCGTCTTTAAGCGTTTGATACTTATTTTCTGCGGGCGGACTATAAATTATATCTGCTACTATCTGGATTATGTCAGATGGCAATTTTGATAAAATAGCTTTATCAAATTTGATATCATCATTGAATTTAGCTTTTCCGTTTCGACTCATGAATCGATCAAATTGTGCAAACCAAAGTTCTGGTATTTCTGACCAAAATGATGGTAATTCAACGGTGACAGAAGCACTTTCTTCGGTGGCATTATTTGTAGAATCACCAATTGTATTATCGTTTTCGTTATCTGTCATTTTATATATGCAAGAAAAAGAAATAAAAAATACACGTGTATATGGCGTCGCTATTCTAACAATTACGCAATTGCAACATCGACAATTCGTATTTTATTATGTTATTTAATGGATGGCAAATTGTTGGCTGGCAACAGAAAAACATCGTCTAACTGAATGTTTGGCAAATCTGATTTCTATTTTTGTTTCTGTTGTAGCGTGTGAAGATATTCCTTGAATATCTTTTTCAAAAACTTTGAACCAATTGTGTGACACGTTCCCAATTTGATAGTCGGTTTTGTGGTGGTTCAAGATAGGTCGGTTCCGGTGATAACATTAACATTATTGAACCTCCAGTTCAAAAATGGGCTGGAGTTAGTGGTTTAGGATCATTTTTATCGTTTGAAATATTAGAAATTGACCTAAAATTTATAATTCCCTCTATTTGTATGATTAGCGTATTAATTTCTTCATATGACAATATAATGTTTGAAGCAACCTTTTTAATATGACGCTTAACAGACTTAATATTGCTTTCCCATATAAACCGCCGAAATTTGGTGACCTGACAGATTAATTTTGCGGTATTTGCGGCGCTAATTGGCGAAAATCGTTGGCGAACCATTGACACTAAAAGGGTTGGACCAATATGTAAATTTTTCTCATGCTCGTTTCTAAACACAAGCTTCGTAAAATGACGATTTTTGGATAGGAGCATTTGATGTTTTGAATCATAAGAAATGTTGGCGTTTTTAATTCGACCACCAACTCGAAGAATTTGATTTTTATCTAAAAACGCTTGTTACGGGAATGCGACCTTGCAGTTACCTCCGTAATCAGAATATCTTACGGTATCTACTTGCAGCAATTTCCAGCTCATGCTCAGCCTGGGAGGGCTCTTTTTGGTGGAGTCCCATTAAGACTTAAAGTGCTGCCATTAAATACTCCAATCAACACGACCGCATAACACACTCATCGCCCATGATTTATTGCTTAGACACACAAAAAAATTGTATTATTGTCATACAGACTCTACTTTACTTTACACATTTAGAAATCAATAAAAATTGGCATTATTTCGTTAATCAATAATCCGACTAGGAAAAAGGAAACAGAAGTGATGACCCAGCAAACACTCGAGCTCGTGTATCTGCCTGTAACGAAAAATTAAAAAAACTAATAAAAATGGTCCCAAAAGGGCATTAATCAAAGAAACAATATATGTCTAATTTAAGATCATTTACAACTAGAGAAAAACAAATAATTAATTTAGCAATACAAACAATGGTAACGGTAAATTCCAACAATTAAAACAATGTGATTACTGATTACCTTCCCAGTCTCCACTGCAACCATAAGATGCCCTTGAATGCCGCTGTTTTCTCTCCCGTTAACACAACTCCGCCAACAACTCCGAATGATGTCCCCAAATTCGAATATCCCGATATCATGGATTAAATTACTGCTCCGGTTGGTCACCACGACCGAACAAAACCAAATCACCGTGGTTGAAAATAACAAACAATTTGGGGTTAGTCTGATTACTGTTTTGTTAGTTTCTATTAGTTTTTTTCCGATCTACTTGTTGGATCGAAATACCACTTTATTTAACAACCTGTATTTGTTATATTGTTTTGTTGGATTTTATTTACCATGTTTAACACCAAAACTTATATGTATCAATAGTGTATGTGCGTCATTTTTAATGCTTTTATGTAGTGTTGTTTTATGTATATGGTTTTATAACCATCCACTTTAAATTTCAAACATTTACTTCCTTTCTTTTCGCTTTTCCTCTTCCCTCAACACATCAACAACAAAAAAACGAAAATGTCATCGACGCTCTTCCATTTAAAATTATAGCTCTATTTACTCTCAAATATTTTTTTAAGGCACAAACACATAAACGACGTCAGCTAATGCAACGTAAATATCGCTGACACTGTAAGAGCGCAAGTCAACCGGAATAGTTGTCCTCCTATTCCGATGTTTGATGCACCCGTGGACACAAGAAAGGGTTTTGTATAATCTGGATTCCGTAAAGTTGGAGCATTTGCGATGGCGGTTTTTAAATTTACGAATGCGTCTATTGCTTCTGGTGTCTACTCGATTTTGGACGGTTTCCCTTTAAGCAAATCTGTAAATGGAGCTACTGCAGTAGAATAATCCGCAATGAATCGCCGATTCCATCCAGCTACTACCAAAAAGTGTCTAATTTGTTTCACTGTCCGTGGTGGAGGATAGTTAATGATTGCCTCAACTTTGTCTGGTGCTATATAAATTTTTGTTCACTACAAATCTCAGATAATTTAATTCTGGAACACAAAAATTTGATTTTGTTTCATTAATTGTTAAATTTGCATTTCGCATTTCAAATTTATGTTCTTCAAATGTTTCTGTTGCAATTATAATGTTATTCAGGTATGACCATACATTAGTATCCGATAAATCTATAGATGTTAAATATGTAGTTCCTTTTAATTTTGATAAAATATTTTCCAAATGTGGCATTGGATAAGAATCATTTTGTGTTACTGAATTTAATTTCCTTGCGTCGAGACACATGCGAATTTTACCATTTGACTTATATACAATGGCCATCGCAGATCTCCAAGGCGACCCTGAACATGGCTTGATTACACCTAATTACAGCATCCTCTTTAATGCAACGTCGGCAGCTTCTAAAATATGTGGTGATATTGGGTAACATCTCTGCATTATAGGCTTATTATCTCCTGTGTTGATATCGTGTTTCACTACATCAGTACAACCAAAATTATCGGAAGTGGTAATACTGAATGTTCGAATAACATCATCTAACAGTTTCTGTTGACTTAAAGTCAAGAATGTTAATCCGTTTTCGGGTGTCTCAAATGATTGTCAAATATCCATTCCGAGTATGAGATGTTGTTTGATTTGTGGCAAAACATATACAGTTAAATTCCTCTGTCTGTTTTTAAACTGAATTGTAATATCGGCTACCTCACAGCTTTCCATTGCTTGGTCATTTGCAGTTACAATTTTGTCTCAATTTTTTTATTTTTAGATTTTAAATTCAACTATACATTATGAAAACTCCACATAAAAAAGAACATGTCTGCTCACTCAAACTATATGACGTTAGTTAATTTTTATAATTTATTTTTTAACAAAAAACTTAACGAGACTGTACCATGTACAGTACACTCTACTTATTTGTACCAAATGTATTGATTTTTTGATCAATGCCGCCTATCACCGACCACTTCAATCACTCACCACGCACTCACCACACACTCCCCCTCCAGCGAAATTCTAACGGAATTGAACGGAGCTCAATCTTGAAATCGTTGCGGCAGCCTGGTGGCACGCCCTGCTCTCGTCATTACCAGACGAGGTTCCACTTGTGATTTCTCGGAGGAAAAAGTTACTCGCTTTGTGCATCAGATCGTGACGTACTCTCCGCCCCATTCTCTCTCATTGGCACAATCATAGGTGTCTCGGTTGCATTTTCCTGACTGCTCTCTGAATTTTCCATGAAACAAGGCTTGAGACGATCTAACGAAATTCTCGTTATCTTACCGTTTACCTCTATGTCGTAAAACTTTTCAAACCGATTGACTACTACATGGGGACCTATGTAAGGAGGTTGCAAAGACTTCCGCACTGGGTCTGTTCTTAGAAATACATGGGAACAAGTATTTAATATACCACTAACAAAAACTTTCTCGGTACTATGTCGTGAGGCCAACGCTGGTTCTAATTCGCTAAAGTGTCGCTTCAAAGACTGTAACAGCTCACTATGAGGCATAATGTCCTTTTTGGGCTCTAATAATTGTCCGGGTACGCGCAATACACTTCCATACACTAGCCCTGCCGACGAAGTTTGCAATTCTTCCCTATACGTAGTCCGTAGACCTAAAAGAACCAAAGGTAATATTGTGGTCCAATCCTCCCGATTGTGACACATTATGGCAGCCTTCAATGTGCGGTGCCATCTTTCCACCATCCCATTGCATCTCGGATTGTAACTGTTGGTTCGTTTTCGACTAAAACCCAGTAAGGTTGACAAATCTGAGAAGAGTTGAGACTCAAATTGAGAGCCCTGATCAGTCACTATACACTTCGGAACGCCAAAACGCGCGATCCACCCGGAAAAAACTACAAAAACCACCGTGGATGCCATTATATCCGGCACAGGCACTGCCTCGGTCCAACGGGTATACCGGTCTATCATCGTGACGCAATATCTCTGGTCGTTTGAAACAGGTAGTGGACCTATAATGTCCAAATGAACTTCTGTGAATCTATCGAAAGTTGGACTAAAATTCCCTATGGGAGACCTTGTATGTCTTGCAACTTTGGCTTTTTGGCAAGCGATACATTCTTGAGCCATTATTTTCACGTCCTTTTTAATAGCTGGCCAAACTACATTTGCGGTCAATAATCTAACAGATGCTTTTACCCCGGATGTGCCAGGTTATGAAATGTTTCAAAAACCCGCTTGCGATACTCAGCTGGAATGAAACGCTTGGGCTTACCGGTAGAGACGTCGCAATACAATTTTGTGTCTGAATTAAATGACACGGGAATTTCTTTGAAAGCGCATCTGCTACCACATTGCCTACACCGGAGACGTGCCGTAAATCCGCCGTAAACTGCCCTATATCGTCCAGCTGATGACGCTGTTTCGGCGATGTTTTATCTGCGTTTTGTATGAATGCATATATCAGTGGCCTGTGATCAGTGTAAAATGTAAAACTACGACCTTCCAACAAATATCGGAAGTGATTAATCCCCAAATAGGCGGCCAACAGCTCCCGGTCATAAGCGCTGTACTTACGCTGGGTTTCAGTTAGTCTCACCGAGTAGAAACCAAGTGGCTGCCACAGATCTTCTACACACTGCTGAACTACCGCACCCACTGCGGTGTCAGATGCATCAACCATTATAGATAAACGCGCCGATGTCACTGGATGAACCAATACTGCTGCTTCGCACAGCTTTGACTTGCAACCCTCAAAAGCTTTAATGGACTTGTCAGTCCACGCAACAGGGACCTTACTATTTTTGCGATACCCTTTTAAAAAATCATTCAACACAGCTTGGTCTCGTGCTGCACCCGGTACAAAACGACGGTAAAAATTAACCATTCCTAGGAATCTTTTTAGTTGTTATACCGTAGATGGACGTTCGAATTCTGCAATAACCTGGACTCTGTTTGATGACGGCAAAATACCACCGGCGCTCACCAAGTGTCCTAAAAAATTTACTTCTGTCTCCACGAAAACACATTTGTCTACATTAATTATCAGACTGTATTCCTGCAACTTTTGAAATACTATGTTAAGATGGCTCATATGCTCTGTCCATGATTTTGATGCAACTAATATGTCATCCAAATAAACAAAGACAAATGGTAAACCAAATGTTCCGTAAACCGAATGTCATTCTATAAAACTCAAAGAGTCCGAATGGCGTTGTGATGGCTGTCTTTGGTATATCGTCTGGTTCGATGGGTATCTGATGATACGCCCTCACCAAATCTAATGTCGTCAACACCGTACAATCCGCCAGCTGATAAGAGAAGTCCTGAAGGTGGGGGACAGGGTATCTATCCGGGACCGTGACATTATTTAATGCCATATAGTCGCCGCAAGGTCTCCACTCACCGAGCGGACTAGCCCACGAGCTTTTATTTGACCTACAAATGCCCTGTGCCATCATATTTTCGAAATGCCTTTTAGCGATGTCCAATTTATCCGGCGCCAATCTACGCGTTCTACACGATATCGGTGGTCCACGGGTCTCAAGACAGTACGTCACATTATGCTTCACCTCGGATGAACTCAATGATTCATGGGTAACAGATTTAAATTTGGACAACAACTCAATAACCTCCGCGTGAACTACCGTTTTGTCTACAACCGAAAGAGCTGGGATTTGAATCACCGTTATGGAACCAACAGTAAATAAATTTGTTAAAGGATCGATTATTCTACGTCTTTTAATATCAACTACTAAGCTCGTGCTTTGCAAAAATCAGCCCCAATAATAGGCATAGATACCTCTGCCACAATAAAATTCCAATGGAAATTTCTACGCAGACCTATATCGAGCTGAAGAGGCTGTGTTCCAAATGCTTTAATTTGCGTCCCATTGGCCGCATATAAATTAAACTGCGATACTTTGCTTGAGTTTCTAGACAAAGTTGATGGTATAACGGACACATCTGGATTAATAGGCGATTTGAAACAGCACCATCAAGACACGTCGCCGAATGCTGATGTGCTATTATTTTTTTGCTTTTATCTGGATATCAGAATTAGGCACAAACGTGGCGTTGTGTTTACATCCCGACACGCACTTAAGTGCGCGTTCACCAAATCGGCGATGGTAAAAACACTCATCACTACCACGACTGGTTTCTCGCGATTGGGAACGATTCCGAGGATGATTATTATATGACCTACCGGGACTACGCGACCTGCCATTTGCCGCCATTACCGCTGAAACTTCACCCAATACGGTGGCAACTTGTGCCAATATTGCGTTTAGACTTGGGGAATTTGACTGATTAGTCTCTGGCGGAACGCCAGTCGGAGAAGCTACCGAATGAATCTGGGCTTGTGACAGGGTTTCGATCAGATTATCTGCTCGTTCAGACAACACTGATAACGGCAGATCATTCTCAAATGGCGTTAATACTAATTGAATCTACTGGGGTAATCTTTGCAACCATAACTGGCGTATCGAATCATCACCGAATCTAGTGCCTGCATCGCGCCTAAACAATTCTAAAAGTTGGGACGGTTTTCTATCCCCCAAGGTCAGCCCATGCAACAAATTGTTTAACTTAGTCTTTTCAGACTCACCCAGTCCTTTGACCACCTCACGTTTAAATACTGAGTACGGCTGATCACCTTTCCCACGTATAATTAAACTCACAAATTGATTGTGCAGCCTGGCATCGAGTGCACTAATTGCATGCGAATACTTGGTGCTTTCTTTGGTAATACCAGCCACTTGAAATTGCTGCTCCAATATTTCAAACCACACCTCCGGGATTTGATTAAACAATCGCTGTGGTGCTTTGAAAGAAACGTGCGATACTTCGGAACCCGCCCCTTGAATATGCAATTTTGGCATACTTTGCGCCATTTGTGGTTCTTTTTTGTCGCATCCGCATGTGCCACTGGATAAACGGAATTTCTGTCTATCGGTCTACTGCGCAACCAATATACTACGAGCCCTTGATTCTATCAACACGCTCAACTGTTCAGGTGTCAACGTGATAGCACCTCCTACCGGCTCGCCCATCGACTGCGCAACCGAACCCGCTGGAGTAGTTTCATTCTCCTTTTCTAATTCCCCGTCCGAATCGACGCTATTCACCACGCGGCGAAAGAAATAACACGCGCCCAAAAATTACGCCGCGATCACAAACAAAAAACTCGCAATGGTCATTATACCGGCTACTTATACATATGGCACTGAACAAACAAAAATACAAATGGTACTTATAAAAAATAAAAATACAATTACAAAATAAATAAATTTATATATTGTTCTTATTTGAATAAAATCGGAGCTGATAAATATATATAGGAGTTTGGGTATGACGCCGACCCCACATAACCTATAGACTCACTGTTTTTATTTTTGCGAAATACTCGCAACAGCCTTCATATGTTTTGTTAGCCATCTTGAAGGGTTTATTTACAAAACTTCTATTACTGTTTCAAATTATGTAAATAATTAAATCTTATTTAATGACTAAAAGTATTTACCTTAAAATAATGAATTGCAACATTGAAGAGTTTTGTTTTCAAACTAGTGCACAAAGCACAACTCCAGCGACTGAAATTTCTGTCTTGTTTTTTCTTGTTGACAGAACAAAAAGTACAATACTATACAACAATACAAACACAAACACAATACAAAAAAAATTTACTGGTATTTTTTTGTAGATAAAAAATACAAAATCATCGTTTGTTAGAGTGTGACGGTTATACAAAAAAAAATCTTGTTTAATAATTTTTGTTTTGCATGCTGTATTAATTGTTTAAATAGGAAAAAAACCGAAAAAAATTTCTCGAGAATTTTTAAAATTTTCTCAAGATACGAGAATTTTTTTTTTTACTTTTCTCGAGAAATTTTCGAGAAAGAATGTATGGCTCCTCGATCCAGTTTATGGGGCTTCGATGGCCATAAATAATTAATAACGCACAATTATTCGAGCGACCACACAATTTTCACTATATTTGGTCGGGAAATTTATTCCGATACACAATATTTTATTATAAATTATATGTGGATTAATATCCACCACCACTATAATTTCACGAAAAAACTTGTTACGAATTTATTGAATTAATTTTAACTAATTAAAATAATCACTTTTTCTAATTTCGCAATTTAAATTTATTTAATTTAGAAACATGACGTGTGTCAAAAATGAAATTGTGAAGAGGTAATAAGCTTAGACATGATATTTCTGTTTCAGCAAAAAATCGTATTTTGCGGAATGAATGATTTTTGGATACGACAATAGATGGTGTGAGTAATTTTGGTTGCTGTATTAAATTGTCCATGATATTTATTTAATACCAAATAGTGAACTGTACTCAAATATTCGCTTTTTAACGCAAAGTGGCTGACTTATGGTGGACGATATTGAAACTGGAGTTAAAGGTGAACAGCAATCAAAGAAATGTATGTTTGGACAATTTTGTTGTTGGTTTCGGTTCAAAACATGAAAGATATATTTCTTTATTCAGCGGCAAAATAATTCAAAAATAAGACACATAAACGCTGAATTGCTATTCACCTTTAACTAGTGGCGATCGTGGCACCTCATGCGGTGCTTTAAAGGCGAATAGGGAAATATATTATTTGCGTTGAGTACAGATGCATAAATACAATTATATTTGAAAGTTGAAATGCGTTACATTTCAAATAATTGTGGCGAATAAACGAGTGAAAATGAGCGATTTGAATGAGAGAATCGCTACAGATTCCATATTGGATTTTTATATTATAAACTACGATAATTATCATCCGGCTTTAAAGGACCAAAAAATGGTTCGGTTTGGTGTGGGCGATTGGTCGCTGGTAAGTAATTTTTGTCTACCAATTTGACCGGCACTTTGTATACTCTCTGATAAACACAACGAATAAATAAAACAATATTTTTCTTTTTGGCAATTTTTAGTGGACTGTGTTTATCCAGTTGTCGATAGCAATTTTTCCTTTAAAAGAAGTACTTCCGACTCCTCTATAATTACTTAATTCACGATCCCCTCCAGAGATTAATAATTGTATGCATATACTTATATGCGATGATTTCATGAGATCTTGCAATTGGTCCGAGAATGTGTGTAATATAATGATTACCATTGATTGTTTCAAATGTTTTAGCAAGAGCTTCAAATTCTGTTTTGATGGATGCATGACGTTCAACCAATCCGACCCAAGGAAAAATTTGAATACTTGAGCATGGCAGTTTGAATGTATCAAATAGCAGTTAATTCATGATCTTTAACTCGCTCAAAATATGTGGCGAGTGCTACATTGTTGGATAATTAATGGAGGTTTTTCAAGCTAATTATCATGGATTCAGCATCACATCCTCAACGCTTAAGCCAGAATTGATACATATTAGAATTGATTGTGTTAAATTTAAAGCATTTAATCGCAGAAGAGTAATAACCAAAATTATCCGTTATATGTTTCTTAATAACTATCAACATATTTTTAGCTATATGTATAGTTACATCGCGTCTTTAAAGCTATTTTTGAATCTGATTGCATCTCCTCACACATTTTTGTATCGCAGATTTCCATAAACATGCGGTTTTAATATAGCTTCACAACATTGCATTTCAGACATATTTGCAGGAAATTCTCGATTAAAATTTTAAATCCATAATAATACTTATGATATATATGTATATCTAAGACGTCTTTTTCACTTGATGATTTACCAATACTATTTAAAAAAAAATTCGAATAAATTTTGTAAATTTTTTCAAACCCAGGTTCAAGTTGTTTAATGTTTGGAAATAAACATTGTTGAGGTTACGTGGGAAGTTTCGATGAGGGCAGTACCGGAAAACAACTCATCCAGTTCTGCTTCAAACGGGACAACAACCGGGGATGTACCTGTCCGATTCCTATTAGCTTTGGCACTTTTATAAGCACGCAATAATTCCTTTAATTTATTTTCCAGCTGCAATGTTGTGACAGGTGCTTTCTGAAAATGGTACGAAACGGATCAGTGGAACTATGCTTTAATCCAGACCGTGTGGTCAAGAATTCAGCCGTTGCGCAGTTTATGCACTATCGCTTAATTTTTTTTTTACAAGTCAAATTAGTTTCTAAAACTACATGTTACTTACTTATTATCCTCTGTTGAAGTTTCTAGTAAAGAGAAACGCAGTTTTAGTTTCTTCCAGTGTTTATTCAATGTTGGCTTACAAAAGACTAAAAAAAAAACAGACATGTAAATATATATCGTACAATACAGTACTACATTGAGGCACAAGGCCAAACTATATACAGTATGACGTCGACTTGCACAAGGCTAAAAAATTAGTTGAATTCAGGTGAAGTAGACAATGTAAATTTGAACACTCCCACTAATTAGTTTACTTCCACAATTCCTCAGCCGCTCATGTTCCTTTGGAACTTATATCGTGTCAGACTAATAAAGATCACGTATATGAAATGATGCCTCACATCAATATGATTCGTTCGATGATGCAATTCGGAATTTCTTATAAGCCGAATTGTACTTTGGTTGTCGAACCCTCCTGTTTATGACCAATATCCCAATAGCAGTTGACGTATCCAAACTGCCTCTTTGGCTCCTTCGGCTGCGGCCATGTAGCAACGATTTGACTAATCAAGAAAACATATCCAGTTATTGATCGACGACGTTCGATATCTCTTGCTAGTCAGCATCGGTGTAACCACTTAATACGAAGGCATTGACTTTCGCGCTTCCGTATATGATGCCATAATTCAATGTCCCTTTCAAATTTCGTTGATATCGGTTTAGCATTAGTTAAGTTAAATTTTTCAATGATCTTCCTTATATAGGCCGATTGCCTAATACTGATCGTTTTTGCCTCACAATCCCGTTTGATCTCCATTCTAACGTAACAATCAACGTCACCATGTGTTATCTCAAACACGTTCTCCAATTTCTGAATCAACGCACTCAGTATTTCCCCGTTGCTGTACAAAATCATGTTATCATCAACATAGAGCAGCAAAATTACCCTATCGCCATTGATGATTCCATAAAATACACAATTGTCAGCATCAGATTGTAACAGATCGCAATCAGTTAAAAAAACGATGAATTTCTTGTTCCATGCTTTTGATGCTTGTTTAAGTCTATACAAGCTTTTCTTCAATCGACAAACTTTTCCACTAGTAGTATTACCCATTCCCTCTGGTATTGCCATGTATATTTCTTCTTCGAAGTCCCAAAAACTGACGAACTTGCTTAATGGTTTTTGTTCGCGGATAATCCCGAATGGTTGTAATTTTATCTGGTGAAATCTTTGTACCATGTTGAGAGCATCTAAACACATTCGTATTTTCCTTTCGGATTTGTAAGTTATTGTCTTGGGCGAGCACCATGGTGAAGCTGGACAAGTCCTAATTACTTCTAAATCCAGCATTCGTTTTAATTCAGCGTCAGCTGCCTTCAGAACAGTAGGTGAAATTGGATAAAAGCGCTGAGCTACCGGAATATTTTCACCCGTGTCAATTTTATGTTGAAGCACTTGTAAATAACCAAAATTTGTATCACTAGTGGTGGGATAATTTTTGATAATTTTTTGGATTTTTCGATATTGTGTATCTGTTAAGAAACTGGTAGTAGAAATAGGGGCTTTAATATTGAAAAAATATACGGAAGGATGTAAATCGAATGTTTGCCAAAATTCAGTAAAATGATTCCATGCCGCCCTGGTGGCATAGTAGTTAGCATGCTTGCTTTAAGCTCCGTAGGTCCCGGGTTCGATTCCCGACGGGTGTTATGAAAAAATCACGGTTGGTATATGTGGTAGGATCAATGAATTAATCATTCATTCATTATCCATTATACAATTATTACGAAACTTCATTATGAAGCGGCCAAATCCCACTATGGGATGTAGCGCCAGCAGAAAAAAAAATGTAAATCGAATGTTTGCCAAAAATCCATCCCCAAAACTAATTCCTGAGTTACTTGCGGGATGACATAGGTTGTTGTAATCCTGTATTCTTGATTAAATATTATTGGGAGATCTATACAATCTCGGTTACATTTATAGATTCCCCATTGGCTACCAAGAACTTTGAATTTTCTGGCCTAGGAGCTAAATTAGAATCTTGTAGAAATGAATAACAAATTTTTCCTAATACGGTACCAGAGTTTTACCATTAATCTCGATATCCAAATATAAACGGTTGTCTCCTTCTTTTTGTGAAAACATAGTTAAAACCGATAACAATCGGTACAATCTCTGTTACTGATGGTTTTGTTTGTTCGGACGGTAAAACCTTATCCTACCGAGCAAACGGCGCAGTGGTTAAAGCTACGGCGGTTGGATCGGGAGGTACCGGGTTCGAATCCCTATATGGGCGGGGTGCAAAAGGGATTTTTCATCATCTGATTACGATCGGTGATGACGATGAACACATCTATGACCCCCTGTTGAGAGTGCGGAATCCATGGGCCGACCCACCTTTCATGTCAGTACTATAGGCTGGCATGAAGCAATGCAATGTGCAGGTGGTTTAAACGAAAGCGGGTCTATAGCCGTACGTCCTCGAGTTGGCTGGCAACGGCGTAAGGTAGGACGTTAAAAGGGAACTGCGAAAGAGTTGAGAGTGCCTTGAGCCCAAGAAAAGATTGCAGAGATAGAAACAAACAAACAAACAAACCTTATCCTTATTGACTAATTTCAAATGCGGGTGGCATGTTGTACAATCCGCATAAATAACATTTACTTGACCACATTTGTAACATAAATACCGTGCTTGTCTTGGCTGATTGCAACTATCAGTCCTATGCGAGTTTCCATAACAATTTACGCAATTAAAAAATTCAGTCTTGTTATTGTTACTTTTATTTGGTTCTAAACCAAGAGATTTTTTTAAAGTCTCTAGAGTTTTGGGTTTCCGTTTTAATAAACCGATGATGATTACTTTTACCTTGACCATAATTATGGTTGTTTTCGAAATAGGATTCGTATTTGAATAATTATTATGAAAAGTGTTTAAATGTGAAGTAACTTGAACATTTTGGAATTCCCTATTTTTGTGTTGAACTATAGTTAGAAGACCCAGCTTCGTCTATTAAATGAAGCTGTTCCATACGTTTATTAAAACCAGTGTAGGCATTAGCTTTATACAAATGGATTCCATTTTCTCAATGTCGTGGCATAAGAATGTAAGATCTTCAATTGAAGAAATATTGTTAAAATTACGAGTCCTAATCCACGCTAATACGTAGGCCATACACTTGTATAGCAATATTTTAATTTTTCGTGAGGTGATACAGGCCATTTTAATTGTTTAAACAATATTTCCATAGAAGCTCGATATGTTCCAAATGATTCGGATTTTAATCGTTTTCTATTTTCGATTTGCTCAATCAATTGATCGTCAATGTCTAGATTTTCATATTCACATAGCATTGCTTGGGCCAAATCAAACCATTGAAAAAAGCGATCGTTATATACATCGTACCAAATTCGTGCGTCTCCACTTAAGAGAAGCCATATTGACCCAAATAATTCTCCATCTGAGATTACCTAAGCCAATGCCATTTGTTCTACCCATTTGATAAACTCCTCTACATTTTCTTTGCCTGTAAATCTAATTTTCCATTTGGTTATAGGAATAGGGCGAAATCGTCTGGTAAAACGATTGTCTTGATAAGGTTCCCGATCCGGATTAAAATGAACAAAATCTCTCTTTGGAGCATAATTGTTCTCTTGGTAGTAATTTCCCTTTGGATTTTTTTGATAAAAATTTCTAGTTGGATAATGATTGTTATCTTGGTAATAAATGTTTTCTCGATAATGCTGAGTTTATATGCAAATTCATAATGCTCTCTCCCCGGAATTGGAAACTGAACTTGAGGTTCATTTTGAAATTGGGTTTGTGCTTGATATAAAAATTGAGGATGATATACCACGTTTCTCGGTTCCATCGAAGAAACCTGTGTACAGACTGTGGTGGATCATTTAAACCACTGTGATGAGACCGAGTTGGTGAACGATCACACTGATTTAACGACTGATTCGATTGCTAATATTGGTGCATTAGCTGAATCAAATCTGTGTTCAAATTTGATTTCGACCCATGATTGATATTTGTTTGCGACGTTTGACTACGATAGACATTTCCCCGCTAGTCCCATCTCTCAAAATATTATACCTAACATTACTTAACCCTATTCTGCCCTCTAAATGTTTTAATACTGGGATATAAGTTTTTGAATTTAGACGTTCAATTTCGTCTAATATACCTAACACTATTTCACTGACATTCTCGAAATCTTCATTAGTTTCGTCCATAGGAACGAGACTACTGTCAGTTTCTTCCGTATCTAATAAATAACCCAATATATTAGCGGGACTCTCGCTAATTGTATTAGGGTCAATATTTCGGAGGCATAGCTCATACAGAATTTCTTCAAGTGTAAAAACCTCGAGATTCATTATTTTTGTTTGCGTTATTGAAAAATTTAGGATCTAAACATATCCTCATCGTACTCGTACCGTTTGGTTTCTCGACAACTACAAAATTGCTTATCCACTCTGTGGATTAATGCTTTAATTATGCCATTTCTTTCTAATCTGTCGAGTGACTATTTTACTTGACTTGTTATGGCTATCGGAATTCTGCGTGGCATGACCGATTTGGTTGGACCGACAAGTTGTATCGTCTGTAGCCCTCTTAAGCATATTTGTTTTGATAACAAACGTTTAAAAATAAATAATAGTGTTATAGCTAAATAAATTTTTATTAACTAAGGAAAATATTTCTATTTGTGTAGAAACTAATTTTCTGATAAAGAAATAGTACTCACAAGTTTGGGCTTCTGGAGTTTCCGTATCAAAATCGACATGAACGTTTTGCGTTGAAGTTTCTGGAAATTTATCTTTTATTTTTAAAAAATGTTGAAACCCGAGGTCATCATTGGACCATTCTAAATAAGATAATTTAAACGAAATTATTTAATAGGATGGTTAATTTACTGTGAGGAATTATTTCTGAAGTAAAACTTATCAGTTGTTTTGAAAATAAACTGCTCATTATTTGTAGAACTGTCCATTTAACAATAATTTGGAATATAAACAACCATCATTAGTTTCTAATTTCATTATTTTGGATTGAATTAAATTTATTTTAAATTGGTCAATTTTTGAATCCAGATGCTCTTTGGTGCAAAAAAAAAATATTTAGATTGGAAGATACTAACGTGAAAAATTGCTAGATTCTGTTTAAGAAATTCCCTCTCAAGTTAACATCAAAATCATTTGATTTAATATTGGGTGTACAAATATATTTCCGACCTTTTTTACCTAAATAAAAGACATTAGTTTGTGCAGAAAATGAAAGAATATTTTATTCAAAGTATGCTCCTTCAGAAGCTATAACCTTCGCCCATCGTTCAGGCAATAAACGGATTCCCTGAAGGAAGAAGTCTGGTGGTTTCGAGGCGATCCAGTCATCGACCCATTTTTTGATGTTTTAGTGAAGTGCTGCTGTGCCAGGGCTGATTGCATCGACCGGAACAAGTGGTAATCAGAGGGAGCAATGTCTGGTGAATACGGCGGGTGGGGTAGAATTTCCCAGTTCTGCCTGTCCAAGTAATTTTTGCCAGGTATAGCATCATGTGGCCTAGCTTTGCCATGTTGCAAAATAATCATATCGTGCCTTTTGTACCATTCCGGTCGTTTTGCAGCTAGAGCTTGCTTTAAAGCCATCAGTTGTCGTCGATAAACTTGTCCCGTATTGGTTTCACGCTCTTTCAGCAGCTCATAATAGACGACTCCCTTCATATCGCACCAAATACAAAGCATCACCTTCGAACCATGGATATTTGCTTTTGTCGTCGACGGCCCTGGTTCACCTGGCTTGTCCCACACTGGTTTGCGCTTTGGATTGTCATAATGGATCCACTTTTCATCCCCAGTGATGATCTGATGCAAAATCCCCTTCCTTTGTTGTCGTTTGGATTGATCATTAGGATCTGAAGATGCTACAATCGAATGATTTGACGTGATTTTTCAAAGTTCGAACCCTCCCTTTAACAATAAATTAACAAGGCCGGTTTTTAATTTGATTGCTGTTTCAAGACTGTCGGCACCAGTTAGTGCGTCGTCGACATAAAAATCTCGTTTAAGCAAATATATTTGTTCATCTTCCGCTAGCTGAAATAATGTACGGATAGCAAGGAATGAAGCACTGGCTGTTCCGCACATTACTGTCCAAAGTTTGTAGTTTTTTAATGAGGTGGTATTAGATTTACGCCACCAAATTCGTTGCAAATTGATCTTTTTCATGCACTAAAATGTGTCTATACATTTTAGTTATATCTCCTCTAATACCGATTGTATATTTCCGAAATCTCATGATAATGGAACATACAAGTCCGAAAACAGTTTTATACATTGGGAGATCATGACTCGTTTCACGTTTTCCCCCTAAAATAATTTCAGAATATAGTTCAGCACCAATTAATAGATCAATGGCGCCCGGTTTGTAAAACCAAGAATCTGCTAGTTGAAGGTGATCCTTTATAACGGTTTTATTGTATTGTACCGGATTCGAGGGGAGAAATTCGGAAATTTTGGGTCTTACCATACAATCCAAATTCCATTGAAAATCCGACGTTCGTGATTCGATGTAAACATTTACTTTTTTAGTAACTGTTGATGTCGCGCCATCTATTCCCGTGATTCTGATATAAACCGGTTCTGATTTTAATGATAACTTTTTACAGATGCTATCAATAATAAAATTAGCTTGAGACCCACTATCCAATAGTGCTCTACATTGTACTCTATTACCCGAAGAACATCTAATCCAAACAACTACAGTCGCTAATAAGATCTGAGTTCTTTGATGTTTCGGAATTAATGTTGAAGAACCATTCTGAAATATTGCCGAATTTAAAACGACTGTTGACTGAGACGTTTTTTCGGGAATTTTATGAGAATCGTTTGTGGAAATACCCATTACTGAATTATTTCGCCCGAAGTGGAGAAGAATGTTGTGTTTCAAAGAACACAACGAACAAGGTGATGACTTACAGTCGATTACACGATGAGTCTGTCGAAGGCAATTGGTACATAAATTATGTTTTTTAACAAATTCATAACGATCCATAACGAACTCAATTTATTGTCTTTAAATTTTGAACACTGGTCGATAACATGATTTCCACTACAAAATACACAAGCGAGGTTTTGCATGCTCAAATGCATGTGATTGCTCTATTTGCTGGGAGCTGGTTGAAGATTTTTGAGCTTCCATAATTCTACACCTTTCTCGAAGAATTTGTTACGATTCAGTGTTTATGGAAACCATAATCCGTTAACATTTGATGGGGAACTCCTGTCCCATTGTAACGATTCGCTTCGCACGTCCTTCCTCGTAAACAGAACATCTTGCAATTACCTCCTGCAGCGTTTGCGGCTATTTCTCAGTCGAGGTGGGTTCCGTTGGTGGTGTCTCGCAAGACCTTAAAACTGCTAGAATGTAACTATTATTCATTACTTACGTCTATGACGTCCACTCATCTTTGCCAACCCCGCCGAACACAACAAAAAACTTATTAACGCTTCATTTCAATTCCCATGACATAACAATATATTTTTAGCAAAAAAAATTTCTTTGTAATAAGTTACAATTCCTTTTTACTTTTAACAATATTATGTTTTTTCTCCTTTTTTTTAACTGACCTAAATGACTACTTAGTATTTTTCCGTTTCTCTATAATTTTCTTTTGTTTTTGTTAATACAAAAAAACAAATTTATCGAAATATGTTGACGTTTAATAATACCGAACCGCATCCGGTGTAGAGTCTATCGGTGGTACATCCATTACCAGTTGTAGAAATGCCCAGATGCACCACTAATAATATATTTGAATAAAATCCAAGTTAAATTTGCGACCGCACAATTTTAATGTGACGTCTAATGTGGCTGTATTTTATTTAGATTCACAATTTTGAATGTACAATAATTTTTAGGGTAATTCCCATCACTACGATTACACTAACAAAGTTCAAGATTCACTAATGCAAAATGGCATTTACTGGCAAAAACTTATACCGTATTAATACCGTGCAATTACAGTTCGCAGAAGGCGAATAATTTAGAGGCACTAATTTCTTCGGTACACAGAAGAGAGTGTTTTATTTATATTTACGCGAATTAATAACTTGCGTCACGGAAAATGATAATTTAACCGGCACTTAAAATTTGATTAAATTTTATCACTTGATAATTTTAGTTAGATGTGTTGTACACGAGCAGTTAAACGAGAGTGTCTTTTGTTTTGTGTCATGGCGACGGCGTTGGTGATGAGATGACAAAACAAAAAGAGTAGAAAAAGAGCGATACGTCGAGAACAAAACATAACGAGAGTAAAAACATTTTGTGTAATGTCTTTCGTGTGTTTTGTGTATGGCTTTCGTGAGTGTCTATTTGAGACATAGTGTAATTATAGAGACGAAAAAGACAAGAAGAGATGTCGCTACGAATGAATTTGGGTAAATAAATATTTTGTGGTGATGTACGAAATGAAGCGATTGAATGAGTAAATCGCTACAAGCCCAATGAGATCGCTGAACCCGCCACTGGAACCTAGAAGTAAATAACGAGAGAGAAACAATCCTGCCCTCCTCTGGGCCACAGTACTATATAGAAACACAAAAAAAACAATAATCAGTTCAGTTACCAGATTAAAGAAAAGGAAGACAATATAATAATAATAAACACACATAAACATCAACAAAAAAAACTTACAAACTAAGTTGACACCAATATGCAGGCTCTGGATGCGCCCGCTAACGATACCATACCTATTGACGCTTGCTATATGTAGCTATGGATACCAACTATATGTATAACCCCACATGGGTACAAATGAGGCGAGATGATGCACTATTCCTTCTCGGTCAGTCGTTGAGTGTTATTTTTGTGTAATACTACACAAATATGCATACGCGTGGACACGTGCTATTCCTTCTCGAACAACCGTGCTGTTATGTTTTGTCCGACAGCAACAAAAAAAAAAAAAAACACAAATACGCAAACGCGTATGGATGACGTGCTTTCTCTTCTTGGATAATTATGGCCGTGCTGTTATGTTTTGTTCGATAGCAACACCAAAAATAAACACTATGCAAATAGGCATATGCGTTAATAGGACACGCTATTGCTTCTCGAACAACCGTGGGTATATTTTGCCCGAACTTTGAGAATCAAAAAAATACGCACAAATAAATCTCTTGTGGATTACCGGTATATTTTCTTAATTTTTCTCCAATTGTTATCTCTTTTTTCGTGGTTATCGCTCACACTTCTTTCTTCTTTGAGATCTAGTTATCGACTGAATTTTTTCTCTTCTTTTATTTTTTTTTCCTCCACCACATACTGTACTAACAAAAGAAACAAAAAAAAAATCCGATTATAGCGCTCAATTCAATAATAAGCCCAAGGCGCGCACCTTTCGTTAATCACCCCTACCAACCAATTTCAATTAACTGTGTAATAATAATGCAAAGTATTTAACTCAGATGGCAGCCAAAGAGCTGTCATCACATTAAAACAATCAAAAGCTCAGTAAGTTTGAAAAAGGAAATACTTGGTATATTTAAACCAAAAAAAATTTGTTCTATTTCAGGATAATTACTAGCCTAAAGGGAAGGGTTTTTCGTTATTGAGCGAATCGTTACAAATGTCTATGCATTTTTCAAACGATAATATTTCTTTAGCTGGAGAACTTTTTATTATGGCAATTTTTGATTGATTATCCAGCCTATCAGTAAAATAGTGAATAAGAATTAAATCCCACGTCAAAACTGGAACTTTTAACGCTTTTAAAGAAGTATGATGTTTAACAATATCATTGATAAAATGTTGAAGAGATGATATCGAATTTTCGATGGGCATTTAGATGATAAATATATTTATATTTTCGAAGAATTAATCAATTGATGGCACAATGATTTTAAAAAAAATTAATATACACGATGCTGAGACAAAACTTTCGTCTTTTTTCGAAGAAATTATACGTGTCTAAAATATTTATGTTTTAACTTTACTTTTTCACCTTTTTTATATAAATTGTGTAAAGTTAAACAATTTATGAACACCACTTATTATATTTATGCGATGAAACATCACAAATTATAACCGATGGCTGGAATTATCATTAATTTCGAAGATAATGATAATCGATGCGATGATTGCCATCCGGCTCGAATGACCAAATTTATGTTTACGAAGTTAATGTGGACTGTATTTTTTAAGTGAATTTTTCTCATCGATGTTTCAAATGGAAATTTATTCTCGAAGATCACGTTTAATAAAAACCACTTTTACAAAAACGTTTATTTTCGTTAACTTTTTATTAATTTTTCTTTAATTTTAATTTACATAAATTTTCTGGATAACTTATTTCGTCCGACTTTTGTTTCAGCCCAAGAAGAACACACACTTCCAAACAATAAAAAAAAAACAACTGAAAAGTCAAAGCAAACAAACGCATTTTTTGACGATCCACTGAACTCAACTGTTATAATTCATATACAGTGACATCTATGATATAGTCTATTAATTGACATCTGTTATACAATATTATAACAATTAATAAAATAATAATAACAATACATGAATAGTACATGATAATAATTTTGGTAGGTTTTCAACAGAGTACAAAAGTAAAATAAATAAAATGCAAAATTTACAAAAAACACAAACAACTCTTTTTAAAGATCACGATGACCTGAATATAATTGTTACACATCTACTCACGTCGGGTCACTACGACTCCGACGTTTAGAATTTAAATAAATTCAACAATTGAGGGTTGAATTTTCAAACAGTTTTTATATGGATTAAATCTAGTTCTTCTTCTAAAGTTTTAAGGTGTCGTTCAACGCTATCCGTGACTATCAATATATCGTCTATGCCAATACTTCTCCGCTTAAAATCAGATCACGAAATATTGTCGTCACAAATCTCTGAAAAACCGCGAGCGCGTTACCTAAACCGAATGGAGTTCGGGTATATTCAAATTACCCTTCAGGCGGTACAAAAAATGTATATCTGATTGAATTCTCATTTACGGGTATGTGGTGAAACCCATTTTTCAAATCAGTCAAAGAGAACACGCATTTGCCGTGCAACTTATCGATACAGTCGTCTATTAACGAGAGAGGAAATCTATCTCTAATAATAATTTTATTTAGTGCTCCATTATCAACACATAATCGTGGTGAGCCATTCTTCTTGCTAACCAACACAATCCGAGAAGTATAATCACTATTGCTTGGTTGTATTATGTTTCTTTGGAACAAATCGTTAACTGTTTTATTAACTATATCTCGGTCCCGCACGGAAAGTTTTTGGCTTATTGGCATATTGGCTTATTCGAGGTCAGTTGAATTGTTAATTCATGTTTCACATTCGGTTCAGTCTTTATAGGACCCTCGAAGAATTCGTTCATTAATCCGTTAAATTTACTCTCAATTTCAAAATCTTTACCGATATCATCAAGGGTTGGACTCATGTCAAAAGTTCTTCCCTTCGACTCGGCTACGTAATTCGCACTTAAAATTTCGTTAAATAATAAAACAGTACCTGAATAGGTGTGGGGACACCTGAGTCCAAGGCCGTTTGAGCGCACAGAGAAGGTCAACATACAATTTATATGATATTATTACCCACTTCCGGGAATCTTTTAAGATCATTGTTAAGCGTTTCGTTTTAACACCTTTTTGTATATTCTTGATCTCCTGTTGCTTTTATATTTTTTTGTTATTGATTTTGACAAACTTTTAGAGAGGCTGTATAACCCCTCTGAAAGGCGAACGTGAATCAGATCGCCAAAACTTGTATTGACAAGCTTTATCTCCTTGACGTTATAAGGTTGATTCACCTTCAAATCTTTCATCTTTAGAAAATGGGATTTTAGTGTCTTCTCGTTCCTTGATACTATCTTCGAATATTTTCAAAAACTGGTCTGCCTATTTAAATAAAACAATTTTGATTAAAAAATAAAAATATTATAGTTTACTTACCATAGTTAATAATTTTGTATGAGTATATGTCAAAAGTATTGTAAATTTATAATTAATTAATTAATTAATAGATTACCTCGGATGGGGTTAGAGGTATAGTTAAATTTTATTTTATTAATGCAATTGCTACAGTTTATTATACTTTGAACACGCTCTGTACTAACCAATTTCCCGCCGATTTTCAGTTATTTGGTTTATCGCGGGCAATATTATAATCCCTTAGAATACTTTCTATGTTGTGCATCCACGAGATATACTGTGTGGGATTCCCTTCGAATTCTTGTAATCCTTTCACTTAGTTTAGAAATTTGCTTATATCCTTTAGGTCTTGTTCGTTTTGTGGATTTGCGAGGTTTGTTACTTTATCTGGTATGACTGGTTTTTCCAGTGTATCGAGTTTTCTTACGATATTTTTAAAAAATCCATTTGAGCATTCAACGCTCCAGCTAACTGGTTTAACTTGTTTTCAATTTTTTCGAATTTTGTTCCACAAAATTTATAAGATTCTTTCTTATCACAGGCGTGGGAGTCCTCAAAACTTATTGCGCTCAAATCAAGCATCTATTAATTTTTGAGTTACATTTTTTAATTGTATGACCATATTTTATACATTTACTACAAAAGAGAGGGGTTTGGAATAAAATAATTTATTTTAATTAATATGTTATCGTATAAATTGACGTTATAGGGAATAAATCCAGAATTAAAAGTGATTTTTATTATTTCAAAATTTTCTGCAATTTTTTGTCGTTGTTCCATTTCGTTATTCTTTCAATATTCGAAATAGGGAAGTTAGATTTAATATTTTCTGTGATCTCCTCGATAGAGAGATTAATAGGAATATTTCTGATTATACCAATAGAAGGCGTGAAGTTTTTTGGGATGAAGGTTACGTAATTATCAAATTTTTTAAAAACTTCAGATTTGATACACTATAAAATTCCAACAATTTTGATTTAGTTTGTAATAAGACTAATCTGTTGAAAATTTCACAAACTATACTAATTAAATGAACCTATCGTGTGTCGTTCGAGTTTGCCTCGTGCCGGTGGTTTCCCACGGACCCTCACTTTTAGCTTACTTCACACGATTTTAACACTCACTTTTAGCTTACTTCACACGATTTTTATTATTTTAATATTATAATTTTCGTGACCACAATTCGTTATTTGTTAATATTATAATTTTAGTTTTAGTAAATTAAGTTTTTATTTTCACCAATAATTTTAACGTGTTTTTCGCGAGAAAAAATATTTGATTATGTAATTTTTAAAAGGCTCCGATTAATTAATTTTGACATCACCAAAGAAATGTGGCGGCGACGTGAACCTGAATTCGCTAACGAAGTCAAATTAAGGTTGTTTCCCAATTCTAACTGCTATATAGTATGGACACAAACCTTATGTTTCCAAATTTTAAATTGTAGATGGAATTACTTTGTTTTTTTTTTAATGTGGTGAATAATAATCGCCCCAAACCGCACTTGGGGTTTTAATTAGTTGGATAATTCTAGTTAGATTATCGCTACTCTGTGACGGGTTCACTTTAAGGTAATTTTTATTCGTTACCTCTAGCACTTTATTACTTTTCACTTGCATTCGACCACTAGGCTGATTTGAACAATTTTCTTTCACAATCTTTACATGATTTCTTTTCAAAGTTAAGATTAGAACACTGACTAAAAATTTATTAATTTTTCTTAAATGTTAAAATGAATTGCTTATCTATTCAAAGTTAGAACTTGTGTTTTGTCTTCATCACGATGTGTCTATTCAGCTACTTTTTGTTAGCTCAAGTTTCGCGCGTATTCTTGTTAGCTTGATTATTATTTATGTTGCACTTTAAAAACGTGGGAAATGCAATTATACACTTTGTTGGAGTCAAAACATAAAAAAAAATTATTTAATTTTTAAAATTATATTTTCTTATTCTTTACAATTTGAGTTAGGTCTTAAAACTAAATTCTTAATTCTATTTTTTTTTAACTTTACTTTTATAAAATGTGCAACCAATCTAGCATTGCCTACTTGTTGTTTTGCCTATCTCCACTTGTTTTACTTTTATCATGTTGTACCATGTAGTGACATGTTTTCTGTTTGTTCATCAATATTCACTTGACACCTTTCGTGTGCAAGTTCTGAAATGTTCTTTATTCATCATTTATGTGAATACTAACTCCTCCCGGGGGTATTGAAAGGGAGTCCTCGTCCTTTGTTTTAATGCCTAATTGTATCAGTAGGTTTGAATATCTTGTATTTGTATTTTCACTGGAAAATTCCAATTTTTGCTGGTTTGGGTTATTGTCTACTGTTTTTTGGGAGCATTGATAAACATTGATATATACATACAGTGCTATTAAACCCAGTGTTGGAATAGATACACTGCCTGACAAGGACCATATCCAAAATTTATGATTCTCTTTGTTACAAGTTCATATGTGTTATTTGCCTGAGATGATGAATTTCCGTGTTATTTCTAGATTATGTAGCGCGCCTTGAATCTATGGGATTTTGTATGGATGTAGGGCGCTAGGAGGAGCTCTTACGAGCCGAACTTACAGGATGAGCTAAAAGGGTTGCCTCAGTCATTGCTCTCTTGCACTTCTCAAAAGCTTCGACGGCTGTGTCTGTCCAATTGATAACAACTTTGCTATTTTTTTTTTTATCCCTTCAGAAAGTCATTTAAAACGGCCTGATCTTTTGCGGTTGCTGGTACAAAGCGCCGATAAAAATTGATCATGCCTAAGAACCGTTTCAATTGCTGAACTGTTGTGGGTCGGCTAAATTGGGATATGACTTGAGCTCTTTCGGTTGAAGGAAGGATACCCTTGTTGCATACTGTATGACCCAAGAACAAGACTTCGGACTGAGTGAAACACATTTATCCACGTTAATGACTAATCCATTGTTAGATAGTCTCTGAAACACTGTATTCAAATGCATTAGATGCTCGTCTCTGGATTGTGATATTATCAGTATGTCATCAAGATAAGTGAAACAAAATGGCAATCCGCGTAAGATTGAGTGCATCATCCTTTGAAATGACTGTGCTGCATTTCTTAAACCGAAGGTAATTTTTCAAAACTCAAATAGTCCGAATGGTGTCGATATTGCAGTTTTAGGTATATCTTTTGGTTCGATGGGGATCTGGTGGTATGCTCGTACCAAGTCCAATGTAGTGAAAACGTTACAACCAGCCAGTTGGAAAGAAAAATCCTGGAGGTGAGGCACTGGATAACAATCGGGAATCGTCACGTTATTAAGTGCGCGGTAATCACCGCAAGGTCTCCACCAAAGAGCTATTGCTAGGGCGGCAAATGCCCTGTGCCCTCGAAATGGTCTTTGGCTATCTTGGTCATCTCTGGAGATAAACGTCGTGCTTTACAACTGACAGGGGGTCCGCAAGTCTCTAGGCAGTGTGTGGTGTTATGCTTCACAGGTTTGATGCCGAAATTTTCGCGTGTGATTTCCTCGTATTTTGCAAGAATATTCGAAATGTCTGCTCCGAGGGTTGTCTTGTCTAAAATGGACAGTGATGGAACGTGTGCTGCTATCAGAGAATCAATGGTGAACAACGAAGTTAACGGATCTACTATTCGATTTCTCTTAAGGTCGACAATAAGACCAGTGTTTTTTAAGAAATCTGCCCCTAAAATTGGTATTGATACTTCTGCCACAATAAAATTCAACACGAAATCTCGTCTAAGCCCAATATTTAGGTGAAGTGTGCGAATGCCGAAAGCCTTCTGGATGTACTACGTCCTCTGGATGTACTACGCGATCGGAATCGGGTGTCTATTAACGCTGATATTTCTTTCATAATATGAGATTCAAAATTATGCCACCATTCGTCGGGATTTGTTACTGACGGAGTGCCAGCCATGAGAGTGGATGTCAAGCTTGTAACCGGGTGAGATGCGACGGAATGTATTTGTAAATGGGTCATCGTCTCCATTATGTTATCCACTCGTTCAAGTCGTTCTCAAATGGCGACAAAACCATTTGAACTTGCTGTGGCAAACGCTGCATCCACAATTGACGAATCGAATCATCGTTAAACCTAACACCGGCATCCAATCGAAACTTCTCGAGTAACTGGGATGTCTTTTTGTCACCCAACGACAAACCGTGCAATAAATTATGCAGTTTGCTCTTTTCTGACTCTCCCAGTCCTTTGGTGATCTCCTGTTTAAAAATGGTGTAAGGTGTGTCTCCTTTGTTTCGAGTTATTAAACCAGCGAATTGATAATGTAGCCGTGCGTCCAGTGCACTAACGGCGTGTGAAGATCGTGTGCCTTCCCTGACAATTCCAGCCACATTGAATTGTTGCTCGAGAATTTCGAATCGTACCACTGGGTTCTGGCCGAATAATGGCTGGGCTGACTTGAAAGCTATATGTGCCACTTCCAAAAATTTAGGAATTGTTTTTTTTAAATCAGGGGTAATCTGTCTCTCGTTACCTAAAATTTCTGGAGCTATGCCTAAATCACTGTCACTAGTAGATGGAATTACGACCTGCGTCTCAGATAATTGAGCACGAACTAACTCCCTAACACGCGAATCGATAATGTCCCGCAACTGTGCCGTTGACAACGTAACCGTGTCCGTGGCGGGATCGCCAGAAGGAACAGTAGTCTCAGAACTCACCGAGGAAGGCAGTGTACCGCTCGCGCCATTCGGATTATGACCGCTAAACACGCAGCGAAATAAATAACTGATTAATAAAAATGTGGCGGAAAAAATAAAAATTGCGCTCGCGAAAGTTATCATTGCTAAACTAATTAATTGTTGGACACCGCAATAAAGCAAAAAAAAAAATTGATGGTACTTACATGAATTATGGATAAATAAAATTTTTTGTAATGTTACTGCTATCCCATGAAGCCGAAATGTCATCCAATGTTTGTAGTTTGTACTGTATATAAATGCGGTTATGCTGTCCAAATTGTTTCCAATGTTTGTGATGGCTGTTAAAATTCGATGCTCGTCCACAAAATTGCCTTGAATTGACTTATTAAACTTTGATGATTTAAGCCTCAATTGAATTTTTCTTGTCCTTGTTGACAAAGTTGGGTTATGTATTTTAACCCGCGTGTCGATGTATGTTTGCCCCGCTATGTGCGAACGTGAAAATATGTTGTCGCAAAAATTTCGTAAAATTTATTTTCTTTGCCCGTTCGTAATTTATCACGTCGGATGGTCACCACTTTATGGGATTTTGTATGGATGTAGGGCGCTAGGAGGAGCTCTTACTTAATATTTTTTTTACAAACACCAAAATAAGAAAAATGTACTCATCCATTTTTCGTTCTTTTTTGTTCCGCCCAACAAGCAATGATATGGTATGCTAAAAAATGACACGTAACGAATTATGCGTAACGCCACAAATCTCCTCAGGTTCGCTTCTGATTTCGAGAGATTAAAACTTTCTGTTTTAAATTATTATGGTGCAATTTCAAAAGGTTAGAAGGAAGTTGCCCGTTAGTGTTCGATTATTTGGCAGTAGTTTGTCTTCTGCGATATAGTGTACTGTTGTATCTGCTTTTGTCGTTACGTTGCATGTGCTTTTAGTACCCAATACAAATGGTTTAAGGTATTGATCGTCAAATTCTTTTATTTCTGAATATCTCTGTACGAAACTTTTAGGGTATATTCTAGTTTTGTTATTTCCAGAATGAAAAGAAGGGTTTCTTCATTTATAGCTATTTTTGGTATTATGTATTGGCTTCTTCCGGTATTTTTATGGTTACTTCTTGGTTTGTCATTAAATCTCTTATTGCCATTATTTCTTTTAGCGAGAGCACCTTGTTGCTTGCTAGTCCCAATTTTGTTGTAACGATGGCATCTTGGATATCTTCTAGTACTTTATTTATGGTATCTATGTTAATGATGGTTTTCATCGTTTCTACCTCACTGAGCATTATTTTGTTAGCTGTATTGGTATACGTCACGGCTTTATTTATTGTGTCCGTGATTAACTATATGATTTCATCAATTCGGTTGTTTATTTGGATTTGCGGATTATTTTCGTCTATTAATTCGTTCATTTTGCTTTCCAGCATCCGCAAATCTATTGTGTCTGGGTTGACTGCTAACCATTTCCATGCGGAACCGACAGCGTCCCACTGTTTTTGTCTGTAGCTTCTTGTGGGCTTAATTTGATGTATATTTTCGTAGAGTATTTTGCACTTTTGTTTTACTACGTTTTATAAAATCGTTATACCTTTATTTTATTTTTGTTCCGTTTAATGTTTCTTCCTGTACAGAATGTTTTAAATTCAATATTTTGAACAATCATTGAAAAAAAAAACTACAAACTACAAAATTGTGCTTTTATAAATTTTACAATATATTTACAAAGCAAATAAAAAAAAACCCTTCCCCACAAATAATAATTACTAAATTAATAAATTTAATTTTTTTTCTTAATTTAATTAAACACTATTACCATAAGCGTTGCGGATCCGATCGTTGACCATTTTCCATATGACATCAAAATTGTGTGTAAAATTGCACGTGCACTGATTGGTCTGGTTGAATTTTTTTATTCCCGGGATAAAATGTGAATTATGATCTCACCAGGAATAACCTCCACCTCAAATTTATTCTCAGCTGGATTTTGATAAAACACAGGATCAAAATGAAAGAATGAATTATGATTGTTTTTCTATGGTGCCTTTTTAATTTGTCGTCAATGGCGTGAGAATTTTTAGTTTTACTTTTAATTATAATTTTTTTCTTATTTTTTTTTTTTGTTTGGTTGCGTTGTAGTTTTACCAAACGCAAAACATATGAGGTAGTTGTGGTTAATGTAGTGTGGCGCCGGGTGCTGGCGTGATATTTCTAATATCCCCAATAATTTTTATTTTAATGCTCCGTGAATTATTCCACTTAAAAATATAATAAACTACTTTTAAAATTGCACGTACAAATTATTTTTATTTTACGATTTTAATTAACAACATGTCGATCATGACGCTGGCTATATACATACTGTACTGTAGTGTGAGTGTGATGAAAAAACGTTTTTTTCTTTGTTTCTTTATGGAAAAATTTTCGAGTGGCGATTGATATAGTTATTCCAAAATGACACAAGAGCCTTGCACCGGTTTTAGTTTACATGAATTTTTAGAGCTGTGAACCGGTTTTGCTCGTGCATGCTATGTTTTGGTGTTTATTTATGCCGCTACATTACTCTCCTACCAGTGAGCGTTTAGCAAACGTTACTCATTAAACCTGCTAGGACATTTTATCCGACGCCCTGATTTTGATTTAGACGTAACAGGGGGCAATTGACTAAATGTTACTGTTTTGTTTGGAAGTGACCGTTGTTCGGCTTCATCCTGGATAACTACTTGTGGAGGAACTGAAGAAATGTCAATTGGATTGTTCGAAAAACAAGGCTTAAGGCGATTTATAGAAATGTTTACTTCCCTATTCCTCATTTTTATTGGGAAATATTTAGGATTCCGTTGAATTACCTCGAATGGTCCTTCGTATGGCAATTGTAGAGCTCCTCTAGGTGAGTCTACTCTTACAAATTCGTGTGAACACACATTGAGTTCTTTGAAAACGAATATATCATTGTTACTGTGATTTGTTGCAGGAGTAGGCTGAATGCTATTAAAGTGTTTACGAAGTTCTTCTATGAAATCGGAAACATTTGCGTTTGATTTGGATTTCACAAAAAAATCTCCCGGCAATCTCAAACATTCACCGTATACTAATTGTGCGGGGGACACCTTTAATTCCTCTTTCAATGCTGTCCGTAGGACTAGAGAAATTATCGGTAAGACCCTACTCCAGTGTGGGTTATTATGACACATTATAGCTGCTTTTAAGCTGCAATGCCACCTCTCTATCATGCCATTACATGCCGGATTATATGCAGTTGTTTGCTTGTGTTTAAATCCCAAAAACATGGCTATGATGCTGAATGGTACTCCAAAACGGCAGATCCATTCTTTGATAATGGCAGTTGCCACTGTGGTTGCTTTTATGTCTGCGACTGGAATTACTTCCGGCCATTTCGTATATCTATCGATTAAAGTTACGCAAAACCTGTTTCCATCAGATGGCGGGAGTGGACCAATGATGTCTAAGTGGATCTCGTCGAAATGCTTAGATGTGATCAAATACTCTCCTATCGGCGATTTAACGTGCCTAGATACTTTTGCCTTTTGGCATGCTACACACGCTTTGGACATATTTCTGACGTCTTTGTTGACTTCAGGCCAAACAAACTTTTTAGTCACCATTTTAGTTGTTGTCCGAATACTCGGGTGTGATAACTTATGCACGCTATCAAAAATTACCCGTCGAAAACTTTCTGTGACATATGGTCTTGGAGAACCGGTGGACGTGTCACAATAAATTTCGCTTTCCGTACCAAATATCGGGAATTTTTGAAATATTAGGGATTTATTTGTTTCCCTCAAATTTGCCACCGTGGTGTCTGTGGACTGATCTTTTGCTAGTTTCACATAATCGATTGAGCTATCAAGTGTTATGCTTTCGATTCTTGACAATGCATCTGCGACAAGATTATCTTTACCGGGGATGTGCCTTATATCCGTTGTATATTGAGATATGAAATCTTGCTGTGAGAAATACCTAAAATGAATTAAACCGTTCAATGGGCAGATTTCCCATAATTTGTTGGAACACCTTTGGTTTTACCCTAAAACAAAAGACACAAACCGTGGTAATTTTTCTTGTGTTCATGCCAGAATATTAATTTTGTAAGATTATGTTTCGGTGGAAGCAGAATTTATATTTAATATTATAATCAAGTGTTGTCGCATTAGTTAATCTGCCTCCTACCCGAATTATTCCATCGTTGTCTAAAAAAGGGTGTAACGTTTTAAGTGCACTTTTCCGATTTACTTCGTGATTATTCGTAAGAGCCTTTATTTCATCGGACAATTGCAAGATACTGTTTTCCAGCTCACTGGACTGTTAAATTCTCAGATTTTTCAGCAGCCTTGTATTTTAAAACGTTCACAAATCGCAATACATAAGCCATTACGCGAATTAATTTTTCGGGAGATTCGAATCGAACTATTATATCACTAACAAAGTTTGTTGTGATTGTTGTGAGCATCATTAGATTTTCTTGCTTAACTTCAGAAACCGAATTATCGAAATCGTTTAATGTTGCTGTTATAATGGGATCATAACTATTGGATTGGAGTATTTCAGGGCTTGCCACCAAATTTGTAAATTATGGAGGTCACTTGGCATAATACCGCTCATTGTTTGCAGAATCTAGATTAGACGTTAACCCTCGAATTTCATTAACTCTATTGGCGATAAAAGTTTTTAACTTATGTGGTGGAGTCTTCACCCAACACAGTGTAATAGTGTAGTCTGACCACAAAATTACATCGTCAAATTGTAAATTTAAAGCTTCAATGACAGATGATGTCAATTTAGATAAAAATAAAGTGGCTGAACGTTCAATCTTGGAAGTGACAACGTTTTTAAAGGTTCTACTCGTGATTTACTACAGAGCAGGTTGATCGAAATCTTGTTGTCGTTGTCAATAGTTTTATGTACAGACATGCACCATAAGGTTTTTCCGAAGTTGCTATAGTCATGTAATTCTGTACGTATTATTTTATTCGTTTTTGCATGAGTTTTTCTTTTACTTGTTTGAAATACATTCGTTCGTACTAAATTTACACAGAAAAGCGTAAGCTTTGTAATATGCGTGTTCCAATTTGCATAATTCTTATATCACTTTCGTAAGACGTGATTGCGAAAATTGTTAATTTGTATCGCCCAAAAATGGTGTCGAATGCAATGGTGAATGCAAATGAATAAAACACTAATTTTTGGTCGGACACAGATTTGTCATTTACAATAACTATTTATTTAAACTTATTTTATTTAAAAAAATACTAATCACCATTGCGAATTAATTTCGCGAAAAAGATTTATTAATAATTATGACACACAACTTGTGTAAACGCTAAAAGCCAAAATCGTTCTATTATAGTGACGCGATGAAGAATTTTTGCTTCTATCAAAATCGCTTATTTTTTCTTGTATATAGTTGTCTCTGTCTTACATTTATTTTTTGGTGTTTTCATAAGAGAAGAATCGTATACCAAATCGTCGTTGTAGTGTTGAAAACGAGATGGAGTGAAACAGAAGAAAATCAATTCGAAATTGAATTGAGCAAAGACACTAAAAGCGATATGGAGTAAAACAGAAATATAATTTAGAGTTCGATTATATTTTCTGTGATCCAAACTATTTTCGCTAGGTGTCAGTACACTGCACAAAACATATTTTGTGTAATAACCCTATATTGTAGTGGTGGGCTAATGTATGTATATCGATTAATGAAAAATAAATAATTAATTTTCATAATTCGAAAGCATGAGTTGCTACAGCTTCTTCTATCGATTGTAGTTTCGCCGCTTGGGCGAATCCGAAGTAAGGCTTCTTTAAGCAGGAAATAAAAGTGACTAGTGCGTCTTCCTCGGATTTTGTTTTGATAATCCTTTAATATTCTAGACTGTCTCAGTCAAAGTTGGGATTTATAGAAAGATAATTCTTGCTTATCGCCCAAGATATCCAGCAAGATTTGCTTTATTTCTGGGAAGGTTTCCGGATCACCGGCCAGGCATAATATGTTCCTTGCTCTTCCCCCGATTTTATTTCTTACGGCCTGAATATACATTTGAAACTGCTGTTTTACAACTAGCGGTTGAAATATTTTTAATGTTTCTTCGGCTGTTTTCAACTAAGATGTCACTTGCTTTCGGTTACCGTCAAAAGACGGAATCGATTTTATTGGATCTGGGATCTTATAGAGGTCTAGGGCCTGCCTATTTTCAATTATCTCCTCTTTTGGTGTAAGTACGCAAGTACTTGGTCATGTCCACTTATTTTTAGGCTTAGCTGCTTTGATTGCTCTGCTATTGCGCCTAATTGATCCATGACTTGATCCATCTCTGTCATTTCAGTTGGATCTAACTTCATACCGCTATTAGCTAAAAAGTTTTTGATCAGCTTCTCTTTTCTTTTATGGAAAATTTTGTGATTGTCTTACAACTCAAAGATGATCTATTAATATTTGTGTTACAAATTAGTGGCGTCGTGCTCGTACACACTCTTTCACTAATATTCTAACTAATAATTATTTTTGAAATACCGTGCCTATCTGGTAGTACACGAGTATTATTACCTTGTACGGGATTGAATTTTACGTCTATCCTGTAGTGCGTAAATTCAATTCGCATTGCTGTCGTTAAGGGCTGACATTAATTCTGCAGGAGTTTTACCTGTTGTTGGGTGTTTTGTCGATCGATAACACAATAAATAATCCAATAACGCATTTTTCCAATTTCCCTCTGATTTTTTCAATTCCCTCCTGGTTCATCCAATCTTTGATTTACCGTCGATTCTGTATTTTGCTGGACGCTAATAAAATCATAATCTGGTAGTATATCGGAATTGAACGGGTCAATACCTGTAGATGAAAATGCTGATACACCGTTACTTGCATTCGCTGCTTTGCCCCAAGTTCTAGATAATTAATTGCTAAATTGAAGGTACTTGACATTTTGTATATCAACATCTCTTCTCGATTCTAACTCAATTTCCATTAATTTAATCGCGACGGACCTAACCGCTTCCACAAATTCATTTATGTAACTTTCAGAGCCATCATCGAATGGCTGCGGTTGGCCAATTTGTATATATATACAACCGTGACAAACGATCCGCGATATTACATTTTCCAGATCTGTAAATTACAGTATATGTACTGCATTACCCATCGTTCAAATCGGGCACAAGGTCTCGAATTTGTACCAAAAATTATTTTCACTGGTTTATGATCGGTAATTAGATCAAATTCCTTTCCGAATAGATAAAAATGAAATTTCTCGACCGCCCAAACTAGTGCCAGTGCCTCTTTTTCTATCTGGCAATAACGTTGTTCTGGTTTGGTCAAACTTTTCCTTGCATACGATATTATTTTCGGTTGTCCATCACAAATTTGGATTAAAACAGCTCCAAGCTCTACCGACGGACTGGCATCCGCTATTATTTGAGTTCTATTTTCAACATTGTAATACCCTAGGACTAGGACAGTCTCACGTGATAATCTAGATTTTAATTCATCAAATGATTCCAGCCGCCTCGGGCAACATATTAATTCTTCCTCCTTTCTTGTTAGTTAAAATGTCCTCAATTCAAATGTCACCATCGCTAAATCAGGGATAAACCGTCCTACATAGTTAACCAACCAGCGGATATCTAAATTGCTTGATTGCATGAACTTTATCGAATGTTGGTCTTATTCCATCACCGGACAATTCATGACCCCAAAAATACAATTTTACTGACACCGAATAGACATTTGCTTTTGTTTAATGTAACGCTCTATTTTTCTAATCTTTCAATGACTTACTTTAATCGATCATTGGGTTGTTCCTGTGTTGAGCCATAGACTATAATATCATCAATAAAATTCATACAACCGCCTCAGCCCGCCATTTGTTCCATTAACTTTTGTAATATTTCGGTAGCGCACGAAATTGCAAACATCAACCGGGTATATCTAAATAAACCTTTGTTGGTGATAAACGTGGTGAGATGTCGTGGCTGTTCTGATATTTCCACTTGATGAAATACATTATAGCGAGTTTCGAGAATATTTTCCATTGGCCAAATGCGGTAAAAAGTCTTCAATCACCGGTAGCGGGTGGTTCTCTCTTTTAATTGCTTTGTTAATGCGTCTCATATCAATACAAATCCTTACATGGCCATTTCCTTTTGGTACCACGACCATTGGTGAGATCCATGTTAGTGCACCTTTCACCGATTCAATTATGTACTTTTAGTGTTATTAATTCCTCAGTTTTCTTTGATACCATTTGTTCAATAGAAACCGGAACTCTCTAATTCATCAATGGGCAAATCAACAATTACCCCTTTAATTTTGACCCAGTGGTCGCAGTTGTTCAATATTGTTTACATTAACTTCTGGTGCTATTTTTAAAACCTTTAATAGGTTTACCGTAAATAAGCCCAATAATGGGTTACCCGTATTTTTAACCACGTAAAACTTTGCTGTGATTCTATTTTTCCCAATGATTATTTCAGTTTTAACAACACCAATAGATTCTAATGAATATCCACCAAACGCCTTAACATTTGTATCCGGTAATTTGACCATGTTGACAATCTTAATCTTCTCGTTCATGTACCATTTCAATACTCCTTCAATACCAGATAACCGATTCAATTAATCAATTAATTTTTTTTTTTGATTAAACTTATTGTAACGATTAAAGTAACATTTTACCTAAAAATGTCCAATCCGATTACAAATTGAACACACCTTGTTGAATGCAGGGACACCTCTTAATATCATGATATTTTCCGCATTTGCTGCAATCTCGAATTTTTGTTGTTTGTTGATTAAATCGGCTATCCTTTGTTCCTCTTGATGAATTATGATGGGCTTGTTTTTGAATTATATCCACTGACGTTTTCGGTTGCTTTAACTGTTTTAACTGTTCTTCAGCTAGTTCCGCCGTTTGACATATGCGAATGCACTTATCTAGATTTATTTCATCATCTTTTAATAATTTTTGCTTCAATCCATTATTATTTGCCCCACTTGATAACAATTATAATATTGTTGTCGTCTAACTTCCTTTTAGTTATTATTACCCTTTTGTCTACGTACACCCCTTTCTTTATTATTTGTAACTCCAAGTACTCTACATTCCTTCTTTTCACCTTCCTTGTTCATTTTTCATACAACTCGATTTGTTCCTTTAACTGTTGTAAACTATTAATCCTAATAGTTTTTAATGACATACTTATGCTGTGTTTTTTTATAAGTCTCGATAGACCTATTCAGATATTTGCCAAAAAAAAACAAAAGGGAAATTATAGCTACTTCTATCATCCACTTAAAAATACTGGCACTCGCAGCACTAAGAATTGTGTTTGTTTTGACAACGCTACGTCATGGTTGTTTTCGTTATATTTTGTTATTCTAAAAGTATAAATAAATGAGGAAAAGTGCGAATACATTTTATCCATATATAAAAATGAGACGGACATACTAAAATTTTTTTTGTTCTATAGCGTTCAAGTTTGTGCAGATATTACTTACTAAACAAGCACGATAAATAACTTTATTTATTTTATTTTATTATATTACAGAAAACTTAAAATGAAAACTTCTATACGCTATGAAGACGCGCACTCGAATGTGTTCTTTTTGTTTACACAACTGCCAAATATTACAGTCGAGAGCAAATATACTGAAACACAGTCGCGTGCGTGAATATCGTAACGCGTAATATCGAGTTGCCACATTACTCCGCCGCCAGACTGAAAGTCGGTATTATAAAATTCAACATAATTTACAGGTATTACCAACTACAAATTCAGTCTGACCTTCTGTCGAATGATCCTGCCCGATTGTGAAACGTACGGTTGGGCAATCGTCGTTGGTGGCAGATGTGGCTGTGTTTGTAGTGCTTCAGACGTATGGCTCGATGATCGTATTGGTTGCGATGGTAACTGTTGACTTGATGACTGCGTTAATGCTGACGGCGACTGATGGCTCGTCGACTGCGTTGATGTTTGAGCGTTCAATCCATCTTCGGTAAAAAAGGCTGGCTTTAACCGGTCTATTGATATTTTTGAAGTTCGGTTGTTTAGCTGGATGACAAAATACTTTTCATGACGTCTAATAACTTCAAACGGACCGTCATGTTCGGGATTGGAATTGCCTCGGGCCACATTGAATAACGATCGATTATGATCAGACAATAATTATACCCGTCTGATGTTGGCAATGGGCCGATTAAGTCAACGTTGATATGATGAAATCGTTGACTTGGTGGTACAGTTGTTAGAACTTCTGATCGATTGTGTTTGGTAACTTTCGATCGTTGACACGCCACACAATTTTCGCCACACCGTAGTCCTGAATCTTGGCGTAACGTAAGGACGAACATTACCATTAAAAACGTTACAATATAGTCGCTGGTTGGAACCTGGTACGTTTATAGCTTCTAAGCTCAATGTGAGGTTATCGTCGTTCAACACGGATGCCAGTTCACTGCATCTTTGTTGATCCAAAGCCAATTCGTTGTAGTCAAACGATTGTGTGGTATGTAACGCGTTGATTCGTGATAAAAAATCGGCTGATACGTTCGATGATTCAGATATATGTCGAATATCTGTGGAAAACTGCGACACAAAATCCAAGTGGCGGATCTGCCTTGGAGAAGCCTTGTCCAACCGTTGCTTAAATGCAAAGACCAATGGCTTGTGATCGGTGTAAATACAACACTGTCGGCCCTCGATCATATACCGGAAATATTTTACACCCAGGTATATCGCCAACAGTTCACGATCGTACGTGCTGTATTTGCTCTGCGTATCGTCTAGCTTTTTTGAAAAAAAGCCTAAAGGTTGCTGCTGTTGATTTACAAACTGATGTAAAACGGCACCTACTGCGTTGTCTGACGCGTCAACTATGGATGGCATAATAACGTGGATGTTGATAGGTCATGTTTACACTGATTTAAACGCTGAAACCGTAGTGTCGTCCCAAACAAGAGGTGTTCTATCGTTTTTCTTATTGCCTTTAATCATTTTTTGCAGTATCATCTGGTTTTTGACTGCGTTCGGGATAAACTTTCTATAGAAATTTATCATTGCTAAAAACTGTTTGAGGTCCTTGGCAATCGTCGGAAGTTTAAATTGTCGAATAACTTCCACTTTATCTGGCAGCGGCTGAACACCAACGGACTAAATTCTATGTCCCAGAAAATCTATCGCTGACTTTCCGAACTCACACTTCGATGGATTTATATACAGCTTGTACTGTCGTAGACGTTGAAACACTTGGCGAAGATGATTACGATGTTCCTCCATGTCGCAGGACTTTCGATATGAACCTCTGAAAGGTTTGTGGTGTGAACGAATGGTGTTATAATGGCTGTCTTGTGCACATCGGCTGGATCTCTCGGAACCTGATGAAATGCTTTTTGCAGATCGATTTTCGAGAAAAGGCGTTTAGCGTATAGGATGTGACCACAGTCATTAATGTACGGTAGCGGATATTTGTCTGGCTTCGTGACTGCGTTTAACGCTCGGAAATCTCCACATGGCCGCCACGTTCCATTCTTCTTCATTACCATATGGAGGGGCGATGACCAATTGCTTTTCGACGGTCGACATATGCCTAGCCACATCAACTCCTCGAACTAAGCCTTTGCTGCTTTGTATTTTTCCGACGACAGCGGTCTCGCTTTGGCGCTGACCGGTTGCCCTGTCGTCTCGATTTGATGTTTCGTCATAGTATTCGCCATGCCGATTTCGCCGCTGAATCGCGTAATGTCAACAAATTCATGCAGTAACGAAGCAAATTGATGATTTGCATCAAAAGTTTTCACTGCTACATCGTGCTTTTCGAATGACGTCACTTTGTCAATCATTTTATTACTTGCCACGTCCACAAGTAGATTGTAGTGCGACAAAAAGTCCGAACCGGTGGTGCGAAAGATTTGGGGTGTCAATCAGGAAACTAATTTTGTTCGAATTATCGTGAACACAAAGCTAATTAACACTGATTGCATCGTGGAGCGGTGTTGATGATGTTGACTGGATAACGGCACTCGTCTAGTGATTACTATTACGGGATGATGGTTTCAATGACTTTGAATTATTGGTGTTATCAATAACTTTGCTGTTAGGCAACACTATGCTTGCTGTGCTATTACTTTTGACGGTTAGCTATGCTTTATGAGGATTCGGTTTAAATGGTTGTGCAAAATCACATGGCTGTCTGCATTTATTTGCCAAAGTTCCATACATTCTATGATACCAGCACGTGGTCGTTTGATATGAGCGATTTGAAGGGGCTCCATTTTGCCCATGAGGCCAGCTGTGAGCTGGTGATTTTGATCTAAAGCGGCCTGACAACGGTGAGGAGCGATCCACAGAAATCTGTTGCACCTGTACCGTTAATTCTTGCAATTGCCGCTGGATTTGACACTGGTCATACTGAGGCTGGACGTAAGATGCTTGCGGTGGTTGATTTATCGGCTGTTGACTTAGTTGATTCACTGAGAGATTCATTGCATCCATAATCGCATCTGCTATTTTTGCCACTTCCGATAACTCTCCCCTGCTGGCACTGACAATAACCTTCACCTGGGTCGGCAATCGGCTTAACCCAAAATTTTTCAATATATTTTCGTCCTTCGTGTCGCTAACTTGTCGAAGTTCGTTCAACAAATGGCTTGGTCGGCGATCGCCCAGCTGAATACCGGACACCAGCTTTTGAAAACGCTGTTGCGATGTCTCGGCGTAAGCTGCTGGTACAGCCTGTTTGAGATTATCATATGGTTTGTCATCGGGTGGGCATTTCACTGCCTCGTACACTTGACTAACGATGTTCGGGTCCAATGATGCAACAACACCGAATTTCATTTTCTCAGAAATTCTATTGATGAGAAACCATTGTTCAAGCTGGAGGAACCACGTGTCCACCTGATCCCTCTTTAGCGTAGGGATAGGCACCCTCGATGCGACTGCGTTCACTAGTTTGTTTGTATTAGCGCCGTCATCTAAATTTGGCGTGCCGACATCCTTTTCGTCATCCGACATTGTCGCTTAATGCACGCATTGAAAAATATAACCTCGAAAAAATAACGTGGTTCGAGTTTCAATTTTTAATTGCGTTTTTGTCCTCGTCGACGGTCACCAATATAGCGTTCAAGTTTGTGCAGATATTACTTACTAAACAAACACGATAAATAACTTCATTTATTTTATTTTGTTATATTACAGAAAACTTAAAATGAAAACTTCTATACGCTATGAAGACGCGCACTCGAATGCGTTCTTTTTTTACCCAACTGTCAAATATTACAGTCGAGAGCAAATATACTGAAACACGGTCGCGTGCGTGAATATCGTAACGCGTAATATCGAGTTGCCACAGTTTCTTCACTTATATATTTTTAGCCGCTGCGCACATTTCGAAATAATACTCAATTAATCCTTGTTCCTTGCCTCTGATTTTCTTCCTTAGCACATTTGTAATTCATTTCGTTGTGACCTAAAATTTCTGTTTCAAATCTTGCACAAAACTAGCCCACGTAATATTCCGTTCCACAGTTTTGTACCACTCTGATGCATACGCCTTCATTTTCTCCCTGGACGCTAAAATAGCAATCCTTTCGTCCAAATCGAGCATCTGTATTAATTCCTCAACTTGTAGTGTCCACTGATCCGAACTCAGTCCGCTTTCATTAGTTGAATCGAAATACGGCAATATTTCAATCACATCGCGTATAGAAAACCGCATGTTATATGTCCTTCTAATTTCGACATTACTGGCCATCGCAACTTCAAACTCGTTCCCATTTCTAATTTCCGACGTTTCCATATTTAATTTATTAGTTTGACTTATCATTAATTCGCTTAATAACCTTTGTAATAAGCCTTCTCTTTTTCCACACGTATGTAAACCACGCGATGGCAACACGTTTTTAAATCCTTTACACTTAAATTCTTTGTCATCCTAATTTTTTCCACTTGTTTATATGGTTTTCACTTGTTAATCCCATTTCTGAACTGTAAGCTATTTTCTTTCAGTTTATTTCTGAAACAACAAAACTACCTTTTAATAACTTACTTTAATTTTTTATTTAGACCACCTTATCCTTCTTAGATATTTTTACAACTTTGTTCGGTTTTTAGGGACAACTCAAACAACCTCTCCTTCAAACATTAATATTTCATTTTGACCTTACACTACGTTTTCAAAATTGTACTACTAAACCTTAATTTTATGAGCAGTTGATGTCGATTTCTCAAAAACTTCAAGTTTTGATGGACGCGTAGCGATATATCTAAATTACTTTACATATAGCTATAGGGTACAATTAATACTACGTACAGGGCAAAAATACTATAGTATGTACCACCGCGTTTATTAAGCGTATACATAATGCTATAATTAACAGGAATGTGGGTTCACGACTGATTGACTTTACATTTACTTATCCTAATTACCAATTATTTAGCACGTTTTTAGTCAGCACATTTTTATTACAACAAAGAAATTAACCTGGAAACTTTACCAAAAATAAATTTAACCTCTAGCATGCCTTAAATTTTTGTAATTCTCTACCTTATGTCTTCCAAGCTTACATCCTCGACACGCAATCCGAGTACACTGCGTCTGCGCTATAAGCCAGAATGACAAACGGATTCGGCCCATAATACTTTTTGCTTCCGGTATTAATTACTATGTTCGTATATTTTGCTGCCCGAAACAATATTTTTAATATTTTTTTTAACAAAACCTTATACATAGTTACATAAGATGATGCATTTTCATACATAATTTCAACTCATAAACCATATATGCCCCAGTGAAAAAAACTATAATAATAAAAAACTCAATAATGAGTTATGTAAAAACTCAATATATATAAATATAAAAATGAAATGAAATAATTTTTGAAAATAGCTAAATTTTTATCAAGAATAATTTTGTGTTACAATTATTATTAATAGTTATGTATATTTAAATTAAACAAACAATTTTTAATTTTATTTTCAATTTTAAATGAACCAAATTGTGTATCCAAATAAAAGTTATATGAATAAATTTTATTTTAATACGTTCGTTTTTGTTTTGAATACGATTAATTCAGGTGTATTGGGAACCTAAGAAATCATTACCAAAATCGTTCATTGAAGAATATAATAAAAAGGTTAGTATTATGTTAATTTATTTTTAACACTTGAATTCAACAGACAGAATTTGTTTATTCCATTGTTGAAAGGAGTAAATGCATTTCTTTTTCGCTATTCGGAGCAAGCAGCTCATACAGAAGTGGGTGCCAATTAGATTGATTGTGATTTTTCTTTTTCAAATGACATAGGAAATACTTGTAGTAGGTGAATCGCCACGATTGTGATGCAGGGATCTATATCTCACGACATGGACAGAGCAGAATAGAAACGAGAATTAAAAGAAAAAGCAGACACCAGCGGCAGCGATGGGTTCGCTTTATTAATAGAATATAGAAACGATACGAGTTAAAAGACATTACTTTAAAAAAACGTGACAAAGTGTGAAATATAGCGAAGAATTGAATCATAAAGCTCGCTTTAAAAACGCCGCTAAGTGCGCTGTCAGCGTTATAGAAAATAAGGTGGAAGGAATGTTTTTAACTGTCAAATTTATTGAAATATGGTGTAAAAGTAAATATTTTAGATAATAATAATTAATTTGAAAGCGCTTATAAAAAAGCTTTATTCGTAACAAACTTTCGCCCTAAACTGTACAACTGTATTCATCATCGTTTTCTCTAGTTTTTATTTTGAAGCTGCCAGTATGCGTTAAAAGGCCAATAAAATTTACAAAAAGTGACTACTCTTTATTAGTCAAAGTCTTTAATTGGTTGGATTCTAGTTATCTGTTAAAGAAATATGGTTAAAAATGATGACGATTTGTTGAATTGTGCCAACGTTTGAGACTGGTTACAAGATGAAATCAAGAAGATTTAGTTGCGAGTATTATTTAAGAGAAGAGGAACGCCAACAATGGTTCCAGTTTCCGGCACGTGATTAAGATTATGACAAATGCAATTCTACAAGCAACTGAACTATAGCCCACAAATTCAGAGCCACAAAATTCGAAAATCTGCAAATGTGCTCCGATTTCGATGATTGATACCTCTATCAATAGGTGTTGAGACCTGTAATTGTGATGCCAACGGCCATTTAGATCGCTTGAATATTTCTACACGTTCCGTGGAAAATTCAATTATTTTGAAAATCAACTGAACTATAGCCCACAAATTCAGAGCCACAAAATTTGAAAATCTGCAATTGTGCTCCAATTTCGATTATTGATACCTCTATCAATAGGCGTTGAGACCTGTAATTGTCATACCAACAGCCATTTGGATCGGTCGAATATTTCTACACGTTTCGTGGAAAATTCAACTATTTTGAAAATCAACTGAACGAACGCCCACAAATTCGGAGCCACAAAATTCGAAAATCTGCAATTGTGCTCCGATTTCGATGATTGATACCTCTATCAATAGGCGTTGAGACCTGGATCGGTCGAATATTTCTACACGTTTCGTGGAAAATTCAATTTTTTTGAAAATCAACTGAACTATAGCCCAAAAATTCAGAGCCAAAAAATTCGAAAATCTGCAAATGTGCTGCGATTTCGATGATTGATACCTCTATCAATAGCCGTTGAGACCTGGATCGGTCGAATATTTCTACACTTTCCGTGGAAAATTCAATTTTTTTGAAAATCAACTGAACTATAGCCCACAAATTCAGAGCCACAAAATTCGAAAATCTGCAAATGTGCTCCGATTTCGATTATTGATACCTCTATCAATAAGCATTGAGACCTGTAATTGTCATACAAACGGCCATTTGGGTCGGTCGAATGTTTCTACGCGTTTCGTGGAAAATTCAATTTTTTTAAAAATCAACTGAACTATAGCCCACAAATTCAGAGCCACAAAATTCGAAAATCTGCAAATGTGCTCCGATTTCGATGATTGATACCTCTATCAATAGGTGTTGAGACCTGGATCGGTCGAATATTTCTACACTTTCCGTGGAAAATTCAATTTTTTTGAAAATCAACTGAACTATAGCCCACAAATTCAGAGCCACAAAATTCGAAAATCTGCAAATGTGCTCCGATTTCGATGATTGATACCTCTATCAATAGGCGTTGAGACCTGTAATTGACATACAAACGGCCATTTGGGTCCGTCGAATATTTCTACACGTTTCGTGGAAAATTCAATTTTTTTTGAAAATCAACTGAACTATAGCCCACAAATTCAGAGCCACAAAATTCGAAAATCTGCAAATGTGTTCCGATTTAGATGATTGATACCTCTATCAATAGGCGTTGAGACCTGTAATTGTGATGCCAACGGCCATTTAGATCGCTTGAATATTTCTACACGTTCCGTGGAAAATTCAATTATTTTGAAAATCAACTGAACTATAGCCCACAAATTCAGAGCCACAAAATTTGAAAATCTGCAATTGTGCTCCAATTTCGATTATTGATACCTCTATCAATAGGCGTTGAGACCTGTAATTGTCATACCAACAGCCATTTGGATCGGTCGAATATTTCTACACGTTTCGTGGAAAATTCAACTATTTTGAAAATCAACTGAACGAACGCCCACAAATTCGGAGCCACAAAATTCGAAAATCTGCAATTGTGCTCCGATTTCGATGATTGATACCTCTATCAATAGGCGTTGAGACCTGGATCGGTCGAATATTTCTACACGTTTCGTGGAAAATTCAATTTTTTTGAAAATCAACTGAACTATAGCCCACAAATTCAGAGCCAAAAAATTCGAAAATCTGCAAATGTGCTGCGATTTCGATGATTGATACCTCTATCAATAGCCGTTGAGACCTGGATCGGTCGAATATTTCTACACTTTCCGTGGAAAATTCAATTTTTTTGAAAATCAACTGAACTATAGCCCACAAATTCAGAGCCACAAAATTCGAAAATCTGCAAATGTGCTCCGATTTCGATTATTGATACCTCTATCAATAAGCATTGAGACCTGTAATTGTCATACAAACGGCCATTTGGGTCGGTCGAATGTTTCTACGCGTTTCGTGGAAAATTCAATTTTTTTAAAAATCAACTGAACTATAGCCCACAAATTCAGAGCCACAAAATTCGAAAATCTGCAAATGTGCTCCGATTTCGATGATTGATACCTCTATCAATAGGTGTTGAGACCTGGATCGGTCGAATATTTCTACACTTTCCGTGGAAAATTCAATTTTTTTGAAAATCAACTGAACTATAGCCCACAAATTCAGAGCCACAAAATTCGAAAATCTGCAAATGTGCTCCGATTTCGATGATTGATACCTCTATCAATAGGCGTTGAGACCTGTAATTGACATACAAACGGCCATTTGGGTCCGTCGAATATTTCTACACGTTTCGTGGAAAATTCAATTTTTTTTGAAAATCAACTGAACTATAGCCCACAAATTCAGAGCCACAAAATTCGAAAATCTGCAAATGTGTTCCGATTTAGATGATTGATACCTCTATCAATAGGCGTTGAGACCTGTAATTGTGATACAAACGGCCATTTGGATCGGTCGAATATTTCTACACGTTTCGTGGAAAATTCAATTTTTTTGAAAGTCAACTGAACTATAGCCCACAAATTCAGAGCCACAAAATTCGAAAATCTGCAAATATGCTTCGATTTCGATGATTGATACCTCTATCAATAGGCGTTGAGACCTGAAATTGTCATACCAACGGCCATTTGGATCATTCGAATATTTCTACACGTTTCGTGGAAAATTCAATTTTTTTGAAAATCAACTGAACTAACGCCCACAAATTCAGAGCCACAAAATTCGAAAATCTGCAAATGTGCTCCGATTTCGATGATTGACACCTCTATCAATAGGCGTTGAGACCTGTAATTATCATACAAATGGCCATTTGGGTCGGTCGAATATTTCTACACGTTTTGTGGAAAATTCAATTTTATTGAAAATCAACTGAACTATAGCCCACAAATTCAGAGCCACAAAATTCGAAAATCTGCAAATGTATTCCGATTTCGATGATTGATACCTCTATCAATAGGCGTTGAGACCTGTAATTGTCATACCAATGGCCGTTTGGATCGGTCGAATATTTCTACACGTTTCGTGGAAAATTCAATTTTTTTGAAAATCAACTGAACTAACGCCCACAAATTCAGAGCCACAAAATTCGAAAATCTGCAAATGTGCTCCGATTTCGATGATTGACACCTCTATCAATAGGCGTTGAGACCTGTAATTATCATACAAATGGCCATTTGGGTCGGTCGAATATTTCTACACGTTTTGTGGAAAATTCAATTTTATTGAAAATCAACTGAACTATAGCCCACAAATTCAGAGCCACAAAATTCGAAAATCTGCAAATGTATTCCGATTTCGATGATTGATACCTCTATCAATAGGCGTTGAGACCTGTAATTGACATACAAACGGCCATTTGGGTCGGTCGAATATTTCTACACGTTTTGTGGAAAATTCAATTTTATTGAAAATCAACTGAACTATAGCCCACAAATTCAGAGCCACAAAATTCGAAAATCTGCAAATGTGCTCCGATTTCGTTGAGACCTGTAATTGTCATACAAATGGCCATTTGGGCCGGTCGAATATTTCTACACGTTTCGTGGAAAATTCAATTTTTTTGAAAATCAACTGAACTATAGCCCACAAATTCAGAGCCACAAAATTCGAAAATCTGCAAATGTGCTCCGATTTCGATGATTGATACCTCTATCAATAGGCGTTGAGACCTGTAATTGTCATACCAACGGCCATTTGGATCGGTCGAATATTTCTACACGTTTCGTGGAAAATTCAATTTTTTTGAAAATCAACTGAACTATAGCCCACAAATTCAGAGCCACAAAATTCGAAAATCTGCAAATGTGCTCCGATTTCGATGATTGACACCTCTATCAATAGGCGTTGAGACCTGTAATTATCATACAAACGGCCATTTGGGTCGGTCGAATATTTCTACACGTTTTGTGGAAAATTCAATTTTATTGAAAATCAACTGAACTATAGCCCACAAATTCAGAGCCACAAAATTCGAAAATCTGCAAATGTGATCCGATCTCGATTATTGATACCTCTATCAATAAGCGTTGAGACCTGTAATTGTCATACAAACGGCCATTTCGATCGGTCGAATATGTCTACACGTTTCGTGGAAAATTCAATTTTTTTGAAAATCAACTAAACTATAGCCCACAAATTCAGAGCCACAAAATTCGAAAATCTGCAAATGTGTTCCGATTTCGATGATTGATACCTCTATCAATAGGCGTTGAGACCTGTAATTATCATACAAACGGCCATTTGGGTCGGTCGAATATTTCTACACGTTTTGTGGAAAATTCAATTTTATTGAAAATCAACTGAACTATAGCCCACAAATTCAGAGCCACAAAATTCGAAAATCTGCAAATGTGATCCGATCTCGATGATTGATACCTCTATCAATAGGCGTTGAGACCTGTAATTGTCATACCAACGGCCATTTGGATCGGTCGAATATTTCTACACGTTTCGTGGAAAATTCAATTTTTTTGTAAATCAACTGAACTATAGCCTACAAATTCAGAGCCACAAAATTCGAAAATCTGCAAAGGTGCTCCGATTTCGTTGAGACCTGTAATTGTCATACAAATGGCCATTTGGATCGGTCGAATATTTCTACACGTTTCGTGGAAAATTCAATTTTTTTGAAAATCAACTGAACTAACGCCCACAAATTCAGAGCCACAAAATTCGAAAATCTGCAAATGTGCTCCGATTTCGATGATTGATACATCTATCAATAGGCGTTGAGACCTGTAATTGTCATACCAACGGCCATTTGGATCGATCGAATATTTCTACACGTTTCGTGGAAAATTCAATTTTTTTGAAAATCAACTGAACTATAGCCCAAAAATTCAGAGCCACAAAATTCGAAAATCTGCAAATGTGCTCCGATTTCGATGATTGACACCTCTATCAATAGGCGTTGAGACCTGTAATTATCATACAAACGGCCATTTGGGTCGGTCGAATATTTCTACACGTTTTGTGGAAAATTCAATTTTATTGAAAATCAACTGAACTATAGCCCACAAATTCAGAGCCACAAAATTCGAAAATCTGCAAATGTGATCCGATCTCGATTATTGATACCTCTATCAATAGGCGTTGAGACCTGTAATTGTCATACAAACGGCCATTTCGATCGGTCGAATATGTCTACACGTTTCGTGGAAAATTCAATTTTTTTGAAAATCAACTAAACTATAGCCCACAAATTCAGAGCCACAAAATTCGAAAATCTGCAAATGTGTTCCGATTTCGATGATTGATACCTCTATCAATAGGCGTTGAGACCTGTAATTATCATACAAACGGCCATTTGGGTCGGTCGAATATTTCTACACGTTTTGTGGAAAATTCAATTTTATTGAAAATCAACTGAACTATAGCCCACAAATTCAGAGCCACAAAATTCGAAAATCTGCAAATGTGATCCGATCTCGATTATTGATACCTCTATCAATAGGCGTTGAGACCTGTAATTGTCATACAAACGGCCATTTCGATCGGTCGAATATGTCTACACGTTTCGTGGAAAATTCAATTTTTTTGAAAATCAACTAAACTATAGCCCACAAATTCAGAGCCACAAAATTCGAAAATCTGCAAATGTGATCCGATTTCGATGATTGATACCTCTATCAATAGGCGTTGAGACCTGTAATTGTCATACAAACGGCCATTTCGATCGGTCGAATATGTCTACACGTTTCGTGGAAAATTCAATTTTTTTGAAAATCAACTAAACTATAGCCCACAAATTCAGAGCCACAAAATTCGAAAATCTGCAAATGTGATCCGATCTCGATTATTGATACCTCTATCAATAGGCGTTGAGACCTGTAATTGTGATACAAACGGCCATTTGGGTCCGTCGAATATTTCTACACGTTTCGTGGAAAATTCAATTTTTTTGAAAACCAACTAAACTATAGCCCACAAATTCAGAGCCACAAAATTCGAAAATCTGCAAATGTGCTCCGATCTCGATTATTGATACCTCTATCAATAGGCGTTGAGACCTGTAATTGTGATACAAACGGCCATTTGGGTCCGTCAAATATTTCTACACGTTTCGTGGAAAATTCAATTTTTTTGAAAATCAACTGAACTATAGCCCACAAATTCAAAGCCAGAAAAATCGAAAATCTGAAATTGTGCTCTAATTTCGATGGTTGATATCTCTTTCATTAGGTATTGAGACCAACATTCGTCATAGCAACGGTCATTTGGATCGCTCGAATATTTCTACACATTTCGCAGAAAATTCAATTTTATTGAAAATCAACTGAACTATAGCCCACAAATTCAGAGCCAGAAAAATCGAAAATCTGCAAATGTGTTCCGATTTCGATGATTGATACCTCTTTCAATAGATGTTGAGACCTACATTCCTCATACCAACGGTCATTTGGATCGCTAGAATATTTCTACACATTTCGCAGAAAATTCAATTTTATTAAAAATCAACTGAACTATATACAGCCCACAAATTCAGAGCCAGAAAAATCGAAAATCTGCAAATGTGTTCCGATTTCGATGATTGATACCTCTTTCAATAAGTGTTGAGACCTACATTCGTCATACCAACGGTCATTTGGATCGCTCGAATATTCCTACACATTGCGCAGAAAATTCAATTTTATTGAAAATCAACTGAACTATAGCCCACAAATTCAGAGCCACAAAATTCGAAAATCTGCAAATGTGTTCCGATTTCGATGATTGATACCTCTATCAATAGGCGTTGAGACCTGTAATTGACATACAAACGGCCATTTGGGTCGGTCGAATATTTCTACACGTTTCGTGGAAAATTTAATTTTTTTGAAAATCAACTGAACTATAGCCCACAAATTCAGAGCCACAAAATTCGAAAATCTGCAAATGTGTTCCGATTTCGATGATTGATACCTCTATCAATAGGCGTTGAGACCTGTAATTGTGATACAAACGGCCATTTGGGTCGGTCGAATATTTCTACACGTTTCGTGGAAAATTCAATTTTTTTGAAAGTCAACTGAACTATAGCCCACAAATTCAGAGCCACAAAATTCGAAAATCTGCAAATGTGTTCCGATTTCGATGATTGATACCTCTATCAATAGGCGTTGAGACCTGTAATTGACATACAAACGGCCATTTGGGTCGGTCGAATATTTCTACACGTTTCGTGGAAAATTTAGTTTTTTTGAAAATCAACTGAACTATAGCCCACAAATTCAGAGCCACAAAATTCGAAAATCTGCAAATGTGTTCCGATTTCGATGATTGATACCTCTATCAATAGGCGTTGAGACCTGTAATTGTGATACAAACGGCCATTTGGGTCGGTTGAATATTTCTACACGTTTCGTGGAAAATTCAATTTTTTTGAAAGTCAACTGAACTATAGCCCACAAATTCAGAGCCACAAAATTCGAAAATCTGCAAATGTGCTCCGATTTCGATGATTGATACCTCTATCAATAGGCGTTGAGACCTGTAATTGTCAAACAAATGGCCATTTCGATCGGTCGAATATTTCTACACGTTTCGTGGAAAATTCAATTTTTTTGAAAATCAACTGAACTATAGCCCACAAATTCAGAGCCACAAAATTCGAAAATCTGCAAATGTGTTCCGATTTCGATGATTGACACCTCTATCAATAGGCGTTGAGACCTGTAATTGACATACAAACGGCCATTTGGGTCCGTCGAATATTTCTACACGTTTCGTGGAAAATTCAATTTTTTTGAAAATCAACTGAACTATAGCCCACAAATTCAGAGCCACAAAATTCGAAAATCTGCAAAGGTGCTCCGATTTCGTTGAGACCTGTAATTGTCATACAAATGGCCATTTGGGCCGGTCGAATATTTCTACACGTTTCGTGGAAAATTCAATTTTTTTGAAAATCAACTGAACTATAGCCCACAAATTCAGAGCCACAAAATTCGAAAATCTGCAAATGTGCTCCGATTTCGATGATTGATACCTCTATCAATAGGCGTTGAGACCTGTAATTGTCATACCAACGGCCATTTGGATCGGTCGAATATTTCTACACGTTTCGTGGAAAATTCAATTTTTTTGAAAATCAACTGAACTATAGCCCACAAATTCAGAGCCACAAAATTCGAAAATCTGCAAATGTGCTCCGATTTCGATGATTGACACCTCTATCAATAGGCGTTGAGACCTGTAATTATCATACAAACGGCCATTTGGGTCGGTCGAATATTTCTACACGTTTTGTGGAAAATTCAATTTTATTGAAAATCAACTGAACTATAGCCCACAAATTCAGAGCCACAAAATTCGAAAATCTGCAAATGTGATCCGATCTCGATTATTGATACCTCTATCAATAAGCGTTGAGACCTGTAATTGTCATACAAACGGCCATTTCGATCGGTCGAATATGTCTACACGTTTCGTGGAAAATTCAATTTTTTTGAAAATCAACTAAACTATAGCCCACAAATTCAGAGCCACAAAATTCGAAAATCTGCAAATGTGTTCCGATTTCGATGATTGATACCTCTATCAATAGGCGTTGAGACCTGTAATTATCATACAAACGGCCATTTGGGTCGGTCGAATATTTCTACACGTTTTGTGGAAAATTCAATTTTATTGAAAATCAACTGAACTATAGCCCACAAATTCAGAGCCACAAAATTCGAAAATCTGCAAATGTGATCCGATCTCGATGATTGATACCTCTATCAATAGGCGTTGAGACCTGTAATTGTCATACCAACGGCCATTTGGATCGGTCGAATATTTCTACACGTTTCGTGGAAAATTCAATTTTTTTGTAAATCAACTGAACTATAGCCTACAAATTCAGAGCCACAAAATTCGAAAATCTGCAAAGGTGCTCCGATTTCGTTGAGACCTGTAATTGTCATACAAATGGCCATTTGGATCGGTCGAATATTTCTACACGTTTCGTGGAAAATTCAATTTTTTTGAAAATCAACTGAACTAACGCCCACAAATTCAGAGCCACAAAATTCGAAAATCTGCAAATGTGCTCCGATTTCGATGATTGATACATCTATCAATAGGCGTTGAGACCTGTAATTGTCATACCAACGGCCATTTGGATCGATCGAATATTTCTACACGTTTCGTGGAAAATTCAATTTTTTTGAAAATCAACTGAACTATAGCCCAAAAATTCAGAGCCACAAAATTCGAAAATCTGCAAATGTGCTCCGATTTCGATGATTGACACCTCTATCAATAGGCGTTGAGACCTGTAATTATCATACAAACGGCCATTTGGGTCGGTCGAATATTTCTACACGTTTTGTGGAAAATTCAATTTTATTGAAAATCAACTGAACTATAGCCCACAAATTCAGAGCCACAAAATTCGAAAATCTGCAAATGTGATCCGATCTCGATTATTGATACCTCTATCAATAGGCGTTGAGACCTGTAATTGTCATACAAACGGCCATTTCGATCGGTCGAATATGTCTACACGTTTCGTGGAAAATTCAATTTTTTTGAAAATCAACTAAACTATAGCCCACAAATTCAGAGCCACAAAATTCGAAAATCTGCAAATGTGTTCCGATTTCGATGATTGATACCTCTATCAATAGGCGTTGAGACCTGTAATTATCATACAAACGGCCATTTGGGTCGGTCGAATATTTCTACACGTTTTGTGGAAAATTCAATTTTATTGAAAATCAACTGAACTATAGCCCACAAATTCAGAGCCACAAAATTCGAAAATCTGCAAATGTGATCCGATCTCGATTATTGATACCTCTATCAATAGGCGTTGAGACCTGTAATTGTCATACAAACGGCCATTTCGATCGGTCGAATATGTCTACACGTTTCGTGGAAAATTCAATTTTTTTGAAAATCAACTAAACTATAGCCCACAAATTCAGAGCCACAAAATTCGAAAATCTGCAAATGTGATCCGATTTCGATGATTGATACCTCTATCAATAGGCGTTGAGACCTGTAATTGTCATACAAACGGCCATTTCGATCGGTCGAATATGTCTACACGTTTCGTGGAAAATTCAATTTTTTTGAAAATCAACTAAACTATAGCCCACAAATTCAGAGCCACAAAATTCGAAAATCTGCAAATGTGATCCGATCTCGATTATTGATACCTCTATCAATAGGCGTTGAGACCTGTAATTGTGATACAAACGGCCATTTGGGTCCGTCGAATATTTCTACACGTTTCGTGGAAAATTCAATTTTTTTGAAAACCAACTAAACTATAGCCCACAAATTCAGAGCCACAAAATTCGAAAATCTGCAAATGTGCTCCGATCTCGATTATTGATACCTCTATCAATAGGCGTTGAGACCTGTAATTGTGATACAAACGGCCATTTGGGTCCGTCGAATATTTCTACACGTTTCGTGGAAAATTCAATTTTTTTGAAAATCAACTGAACTATAGCCCACAAATTCAGAGCCACAAAATTCGAAAATCTGCAAATGTGCTCCGATTTCGATGGTTGATACCTCTATCAATAGGCGTTGAGACCTGTAATTGTCATACCAACGGTCATTTGGATCGCTCGAATATTTCTACACATTTCGCAGAAAATTCAATTTTATTGAAAATCAACTGAACTATAGCCCACAAATTCAGAGCCAGAAAAATCGAAAATCTGCAAATGTGTTCCGATTTCGATGATTGATACCTCTTTCAATAGATGTTGAGACCTACATTCCTCATACCAACGGTCATTTGGATCGCTAGAATATTTCTACACATTTCGCAGAAAATTCAATTTTATTAAAAATCAACTGAACTATATACAGCCCACAAATTCAGAGCCAGAAAAATCGAAAATCTGCAAATGTGTTCCGATTTCGATGATTGATACCTCTTTCAATAAGTGTTGAGACCTACATTCGTCATACCAACGGTCATTTGGATCGCTCGAATATTCCTACACATTGCGCAGAAAATTCAATTTTATTGAAAATCAACTGAACTATAGCCCACAAATTCAGAGCCACAAAATTCGAAAATCTGCAAATGTGTTCCGATTTCGATGATTGATACCTCTATCAATAGGCGTTGAGACCTGTAATTGACATACAAACGGCCATTTGGGTCGGTCGAATATTTCTACACGTTTCGTGGAAAATTTAATTTTTTTGAAAATCAACTGAACTATAGCCCACAAATTCAGAGCCACAAAATTCGAAAATCTGCAAATGTGTTCCGATTTCGATGATTGATACCTCTATCAATAGGCGTTGAGACCTGTAATTGTGATACAAACGGCCATTTGGGTCGGTCGAATATTTCTACACGTTTCGTGGAAAATTCAATTTTTTTGAAAGTCAACTGAACTATAGCCCACAAATTCAGAGCCACAAAATTCGAAAATCTGCAAATGTGTTCCGATTTCGATGATTGATACCTCTATCAATAGGCGTTGAGACCTGTAATTGACATACAAACGGCCATTTGGGTCGGTCGAATATTTCTACACGTTTCGTGGAAAATTTAGTTTTTTTGAAAATCAACTGAACTATAGCCCACAAATTCAGAGCCACAAAATTCGAAAATCTGCAAATGTGTTCCGATTTCGATGATTGATACCTCTATCAATAGGCGTTGAGACCTGTAATTGTGATACAAACGGCCATTTGGGTCGGTTGAATATTTCTACACGTTTCGTGGAAAATTCAATTTTTTTGAAAGTCAACTGAACTATAGCCCACAAATTCAGAGCCACAAAATTCGAAAATCTGCAAATGTGCTCCGATTTCGATAATTGATACCTCTATCAATAGGCGTTGAGACCTGTAATTGTCAAACAAATGGCCATTTCGATCGGTCGAATATTTCTACACGTTTCGTGGAAAATTCAATTTTTTTGAAAATCAACTGAACTATAGCCCACAAATTCAGAGCCACAAAATTCGAAAATCTGCAAATGTGTTCCGATTTCGATGATTGACACCTCTATCAATAGGCGTTGAGACCTGTAATTGACATACAAACGGCCATTTGGGTCCGTCGAATATTTCTACACGTTTCGTGGAAAATTCAATTTTTTTGGAAAATCAACTGAACTATTACCCACAAATTCAGAGCCACAAAATTCGAAAATCTGCAAATGTGCTCCGATTTCGATGATTGATACCTCTATCAATAGGCGTTGAGACCTGTAATTGTCATGCCAACGGCCATTTGGGTCGGTCGAATATTTCTACACGTTTCGTGGAAAATTCAATTTTTTTTGAAAATCAACTGAACTAACGCCCACAAATTCAGAGCCACAAAATTCGAAAATCTGCAAATGTGCTCCGATTTCAATGATTGATACCTCTATCAATAGGCGTTGAGACCTGTAATTAACATACAAACGGCCATTTGGGTCGGTCGAATATTTCTACACGTTTCGTGGAAAATTCAATTTTTTTGGAAAATCAACTGAACTATAGCCCACAAATTCAGAGCCACAAAATTCGAAAATCTGCAAATGTGCTCCGATCTCGATGATTGATACCTCTATCAATAGGCGTTGAGACCTGTAATTAACATACAAACGGCCATTTGGGTCGGTCGAATATTTCTACACGTTTCGTGGAAAATTCAATTTTTTTGGAAAATCAACTGAACTAACGCCCACAAATTCAGAGCCGCAAAATTCGAAAATCTGCAAATGTGCTCCGATTTCAATGATTGATACCTCTATCAATAGGCGTTGAGACCTGTAATTGTCATACCAACGGCCATTTGGATCGGTCGAATATTTCTACACGTTTCGTGGAAAATTCAATTTTTTTGGAAAATCAACTGAACTATAGCCCACAAATTCAGAGCCACAAAATTCGAAAATCTGCAAATGTGTTCCGATTTCAATGATTGATACCTCTATCAATAGGCGTTGAGACCTGTAATTAACATACAAACGGCCATTTGGGTCGGTCGAATATTTCTACACGTTTCGTGGAAAATTCAATTTTTTTGGAAAATCAACTGAACTATAGCCCACAAATTCAGAGCCGCAAAATTCGAAAATCTACAAATGTGCTCCGATTTCAATGATTGATACCTCTATCAATAGGCGTTGAGACCTGTAATTGTGATACAAACGGCCATTTCGATCGGTCGAATATTTCTACACGTTTCGTGGAAAATTCAATTTTTTTGAAAATCAACTGAACTATAGCCCACAAATTCAGGGCCACAAAATTCGAAAATCTGCAAATGTGCTCCGATTCCAATGATTGGTACCTCTATCAATAGGCGTTGAGACCTGTAATTGTCAAACAAACGGCCATTTCGATCGGTCGAATATTTCTACACGTTTCGTGGAAAATTCAATTTTTTTGGAAAATCAACTGAACTATTACCCACAAATTCAGAGCCACAAAATTCGAAAATCTGCAAATGTGCTCCGATTTCGTTGAAACCTGTAATTGTCATACAAATGGCCATTTGGGCCGGTCGAATATTTCTACACGTTTCGTGGAAAATTCAATTTTTTTGGAAAATCAACTGAACTAACGCCCACAAATTCAGAGCCACAAAATTCGAAAATCTGCAAATGTGCTCCGATTTCGTTGAGACCTGTAATTGTCATACAAATGGCCATTTGGGCCGGTCGAATATTTCTACACGTTTCGTGGAAAATTCAATTTTATTGAAAATCAACTGAACTAACGCCCACAAATTCAGAGCCGCAAAATTCGAAAATCTGCAAATGTGCTCCGATTTCGTTGAGACCTGTAATTGTCATACAAATGGCCATTTGGGCCGGTCGAATATTTCTACACGTTTCGTGGAAAATTCAATTTTATTGAAAATCAACTGAACTAACGCCCACAAATTCAGAGCCGCAAAATTCGAAAATCTGCAAATGTGCTCCGATTTCGTTGAGACCTGTAATTGTCATACAAATGGCCATTTGGGCCGGTCGAATATTTCTACACGTTTCGTGGAAAATTCAATTTTTTTGAAAATCAACTGAACTATAGCCCACAAATTCAGAGCCACAAAATTCAAAAATCTGCAAATGTGCTCCGATTTCGATGATTGATACCTCTATCAATAGGCGTTGAGACCTGTAATTGTCAAACAAATGGCCATTTCGATCGGTCGAATATTTCTACACGTTTCGTGGAAAATTCAATTTTTTTGAAAATCAACTGAACTATAGCCCACAAATTCAGAGCCACAAAATTCGAAAATCTGCAAATGTGTTCCGATTTCGATGATTGACACCTCTATCAATAGGCGTTGAGACCTGTAATTGACATACAAACGGCCATTTGGGTCCGTCGAATATTTCTACACGTTTCGTGGAAAATTCAATTTTTTTGGAAAATCAACTGAACTATTACCCACAAATTCAGAGCCACAAAATTCGAAAATCTGCAAATGTGCTCCGATTTCGATGATTGATACCTCTATCAATAGGCGTTGAGACCTGTAATTGTCATGCCAACGGCCATTTGGGTCGGTCGAATATTTCTACACGTTTCGTGGAAAATTCAATTTTTTTTGAAAATCAACTGAACTAACGCCCACAAATTCAGAGCCACAAAATTCGAAAATCTGCAAATGTGCTCCGATTTCAATGATTGATACCTCTATCAATAGGCGTTGAGACCTGTAATTAACATACAAACGGCCATTTTGGGTCGGTCGAATATTTCTACACGTTTCGTGGAAAATTCAATTTTTTTGGAAAATCAACTGAACTATAGCCCACAAATTCAGAGCCGCAAAATTCGAAAATCTGCAAATGTGCTCCGATTTCAATGATTGATACCTCTATCAATAGGCGTTGAGACCTGTAATTGTCATACCAACGGCCATTTGGATCGGTCGAATATTTCTACACGTTTCGTGGAAAATTCAATTTTTTTGGAAAATCAACTGAACTATAGCCCACAAATTCAGAGCCACAAAATTCGAAAATCTGCAAATGTGTTCCGATTTCAATGATTGATACCTCTATCAATAGGCGTTGAGACCTGTAATTAACATACAAACGGCCATTTGGGTCGGTCGAATATTTCTACACGTTTCGTGGAAAATTCAATTTTTTTGGAAAATCAACTGAACTATAGCCCACAAATTCAGAGCCGCAAAATTCGAAAATCTACAAATGTGCTCCGATTTCAATGATTGATACCTCTATCAATAGGCGTTGAGACCTGTAATTGTGATACAAACGGCCATTTCGATCGGTCGAATATTTCTACACGTTTCGTGGAAAATTCAATTTTTTTGAAAATCAACTGAACTATAGCCCACAAATTCAGGGCCACAAAATTCGAAAATCTGCAAATGTGCTCCGATTCCAATGATTGGTACCTCTATCAATAGGCGTTGAGACCTGTAATTGTCAAACAAACGGCCATTTCGATCGGTCGAATATTTCTACACGTTTCGTGGAAAATTCAATTTTTTTGGAAAATCAACTGAACTATTACCCACAAATTCAGAGCCACAAAATTCGAAAATCTGCAAATGTGCTCCGATTTCGTTGAAACCTGTAATTGTCATACAAATGGCCATTTGGGCCGGTCGAATATTTCTACACGTTTCGTGGAAAATTCAATTTTTTGGAAAATCAACTGAACTAACGCCCACAAATTCAGAGCCACAAAATTCGAAAATCTGCAAATGTGCTCCGATTTCGATGATTGATACCTCTATCAATAGGCGTTGAGACCTGTAATTGTCATACAAACGGCCATTTGGGTCGGTCGAATATTTCTACACGTTTCGTGGAAAATTCAATTTTTTTGGAAAATCAACTGAACTATAGCCCACAAATTCAGAGCCACAAAATTCGAAAATCTGCAAATGTGTTCCGATTTCAATGATTGATACCTCTATCAATAGGCGTTGAGACCTGTAATTAACATACAAACGGCCATTTGGGTCGGTCGAATATTTCTACACGTTTCGTGGAAAATTAAATTTTTTTGGAAAATCAACTGAACTATAGCCCACAAATTCAGAGCCACAAAATTCGAAAATCTGCAAATGTGCTCCGATTTCGATGATTGATACCTCTATCAATAGGCGTTGAGACCTGTAATTGTCATACAAACGGCCATTTGGGTCGGTCGAATATTTCTACACGTTTCGTGGAAAATTCAATTTTTTTGGAAAATCAACTGAACTATAGCCCACAAATTCAGAGCCACAAAATTCGAAAATCTGCAAATGTGTTCCGATTTCAATGATTGATACCTCTATCAATAGGCGTTGAGACCTGTAATTAACATACAAACGGCCATTTGGGTCGGTCGAATATTTCTACACGTTTCGTGGAAAATTCAATTTTTTTGGAAAATCAACTGAACTATTACCCACAAATTCAGAGCCACAAAATTCGAAAATCTGCAAATGTGCTCCGATTTCGATGATTGATACCTCTATCAATAGGCGTTGAGACCTGTAATTGACATTCAAACGGCCATTTGGGTCCGTCGAATATTTCTACACGTTTCGTGGAAAATTCAATTTTTTTGGAAAATCAACTGAACTAACGCCCACAAATTCAGAGCACAAAATTCAAAAATCTGCAAATGTGTTCCGATTTCAATGATTGATACCTCTATCAATAGGCGTTGAGACCTGTAATTAACATACAAACGGCCATTTGGGTCGGTCGAATATTTCTACACGTTTCGTGGAAAATTCAATTTTTTTGGAAAATCAACTGAACTATTACCCACAAATTCAGAGCCACAAAATTCGAAAATCTGCAATGTGCTCCGATTTCGATGATTGATACCTCTATCAATAGGCTTTGAGACCTGTAATTGACATTCAAACGGCCATTTGGGTCCGTCGAATATTTCTACACGTTTCGTGGAAAATTCAATTTTTTTGGAAAATCAACTGAACTATTACCCACAAATTCAGAGCCACAAATTCGAAAATCTGCAAATGTGCTCCGATTTCAATGATTGATACCTCTATCAATAGGCGTTGAGACCTGTAATTGACATACAAACGGCCATTTGGGTCGGTCGAATATTTCTACACGTTTCGTGGAAAATTCAATTTTTTTTGGAAAATCAACTGAACTATAGCCCACAAATTCAGAGCCACAAAATTCGAAAATCTGCAAATGTGCTCCGATTTCGATGATTGATACCTCTATCAATAGGCGTTGAGACCTGTAATTGTCATACAAACGGCCATTTGGGTCGGTCGAATATTTCTACACGTTTCGTGGAAAATTCAATTTTTTTGGAAAATCAACTGAACTAACGCCCACAAATTCAGAGCCACAAAATTCGAAAATCTGCAAATGTGCTCCGATTTCGATGATTGATACCTCTATCAATAGGCGTTGAGACCTGTAATTGACATACAAACGGCCATTTGGGTCGGTCGAATATTTCTACACGTTTCGTGGAAAATTCAATTTTTTTGGAAAATCAACTGAACTATAGCCCACAAATTCAGAGCCACAAAATTCGAAAATCTGCAAATGTGTTCCGATTTCAATGATTGATACCTCTATCAATAGGCGTTGAGACCTGTAATTAACATACAAACGGCCATTTGGGTCGGTCGAATATTTCTACACGTTTCGTGGAAAATTCAATTTTTTTGGAAAATCAACTGAACTAACGCCACAAATTCAGAGCCACAAAATTCGAAAATCTGCAAATGTGCTCCGATTTCGATGATTGATACCTCTATCAATAGGCGTTGAGACCTGTAATTGTCATACAAACGGCCATTTGGGTCGGTCGAATATTTCTACACGTTTCGTGGAAAATTCAATTTTTTTGGAAAATCAACTGAACTAACGCCCACAAATTCAGAGCCACAAAATTCGAAAATCTGCAAATGTGCTCCGATTTCAATGATTGATACCTCTATCAATAGGCGTTGAGACCTGTAATTAACATACAAACGGCCATTTGGGTCGGTCGATTATTTCTACACGTTTCGTGGAAAATTCAATTTTTTTGGAAATCAACTGAACTATTACCCACAAATTCAGAGCCACAAAATTCGAAAATCTGCAAATGTGTTCCGATTTCAATGATTGATACCTCTATCAATAGGCGTTGAGACCTGTAATTAACATACAAACGGCCATTTGGGTCGGTCGAATATTTCTACACGTTTCGTGGAAAATTCAATTTTTTTGGAAAATCAACTGAACTATTACCCACAAATTCAGAGCCACAAAATTCGAAAATCTGCAAATGTGTTCCGATTTCGATGATTGATACCTCTATCAATAGGCGTTGAGACCTGTAATTGACATTCAAACGGCCATTTGGGCCCGTCGAATATTTCTACACGTTTCGTGGAAATTCAATTTTTTTGGAAAATCAACTGAACTAACGCCCACAAATTCAGAGCCACAAAATTCGAAAATCTGCAAATGTGCTCCGATTTCAATGATTGATAGGCGTTGAGACCTGTAATTGACATACAAACGGCCATTTGGGTCGGTCGAATATTTCTACACGTTTCGTGGAAAATTCAATTTTTTTGGAAAATCAACTGAACTATAGCCCACAAATTCAGAGCCACAAAATTCGAAAATCTGCAAATGTGCTCCGATTTCGATGATTGATACCTCTATCAATAGGCGTTGGGGCCTGTAATTGTCATGCCAACGGCCATTTGGGTCGGTCGAATATTTCTACACGTTTCGTGGAAAATTCAATTTTTTTGGAAAATCAACTGAACTATAGCCCACAAATTCAGAGCCACAAAATTCGAAAATCTGCAAATGTGCTCCGATTTCAATGATTGATACCTCTATCAATAGGCGTTGAGACCTGTAATTAACATACAAACGGCCATTTGGGTCGGTCGATTATTTCTACACGTTTCCTGGAAAATTCAATTTTTTTTGGAAAATCAACTGAACTATAGCCCACAAATTCAGAGCCACAATATTCGAAAATCTGTAAATGTGTTCCGATTTCAATGATTGATACCTCTATCAATAGGCGTTGAGACCTGTAATTAACATACAAACGGCCATTTGGGTCGGTCGCAACTAACGCCCACAAATTCAGAGCCAATGTGTTCCGATTTCAATGATTGATACCTCTATCAATAGGCGTTGAGACCTGTAATTAACATACAAACGGCCATTTGGGTCGGTCGAATATTTCTACACGTTTCGTGGAAAATTCAGTTTTTTTGGAAAATCAACTGAACTAACGCCCACAAATTCAGAGCCACAAAATTCGAAAATCTGCAAATGTGCTCCGATTTCGATGATTGATCCCTCTATCAATAGGCGTTGAGACCTGTAATTGACATACAAACGGCCATTTGGGTCCGTCGAATATTTCTACACGTTTCGTGGAAAATTCAATTTTTTTGGAAAATCAACTGAACTAACGCCCACAAATTCAGAGCCACAAAATTCGAAAATCTGCAAATGTGCTCCGATTTCAATGATTGATACCTCTATCAATAGGCGTTGAGACCTGTAATTGACATACAAACGGCCATTTGGGTCGGTCGAATATTTCTACACGTTTCGTGGAAAATTTAATTTTTTTGAAAATCAACTGAACTAACGCCCACAAATTCAGAGCCACAAAATTCGAAAATCTGCAAATGTGCTCCGATTTCGATGATTGATACCTCTATCAATAGGCGTTGAGACCTGTAATTGACATACAAACGGCCATTTGGGTCCGTCGAATATTTCTACACGTTTCGTGGAAAATTCAATTTTTTTGGAAAATCAACTGAACTAACGCCCACAAATTCAGAGCCACAAAATTCGAAAATCTGCAAATGTGCTCCGATTTCAATGATTGATACCTCTATCAATAGGCGTTGAGACCTGTAATTGACATACAAACGGCCATTTGGGTCGGTCGAATATTTCTACACGTTTCGTGGAAAATTCAATTTTTTTGGAAAATCAACTGAACTATAGCCCACAAATTCAGAGCCACAAAATTCGAAAATCTGCAAATGTGCTCCGATTTCGATGATTGATACCTCTATCAATAGGCGTTGAGACCTGTAATTAACATACAAACGGCCATTTGGGTCGGTCGATTATTTCTACACGTTTCGTGGAAAATTCAATTTTTTGGAAAATCAACTGAACTATAGCCCACAAATTCAGAGCCACATAATTCGAAAATCTGCAAATGTGTTCCGATTTCGATGATTGATACCTCTATCAATAGGCGTTGAGACCTGTAATTAACATATAAACGGCCATTTGGGTCGGTCGATTATTTCTACACGTTTCGTGGAAAATTCAATTTTTTTGGAAAATCAACTGAACTATAGCCCACAAATTCAGAGCCACAAAATTCGAAAATCTGCAAATGTGCTCCGATTTCGTTGAGACCTGTAATTGTCATACAAATGGCCATTTGGGCCGGTCGAATATTTCTACACGTTTCGTGGAAAATTCAATTTTTCTGAAAATCAACTGAACTATAGCCCACAAATTCAGAGCCACAAAATTCAAAAATCAGCAAATGTGCTCCGATTTCGATGATTGATACCTCTATCAATAGGCGTTGAGACCTGTAATTGTCAAACAAACGGCC